>OW964835.1:7305209-7750209 GCA_943142095.1 Ophonus ardosiacus
ATTCTTCCAATTCATTGACTAAATTCGCGGTATTTCTAAATGTTATACCGTGAGTATTTTTTAACGTGAAACATTGGGTTTGTCATATCCACGGTTACGACTTGATATTTGATTGACAGCAATGTATTTGCCAGTTCCATTTAAAATGAAACATAGGGAACGAATCTGACATTTGATAAGACGTCAATAGAGGTTAATTTTATTTAAATAATTATACCTGCATTCTAAATTAAAATTACAATATTTAAATATAATACTGTCAAATTCATTACCCATTTGTCATTTTAAATGAGACAGTCAAATACATTGCTGTCAATCAAATGTCAAATCATAACTTTTAGGAAAATTCAACGGTTATCTGTCATATTGACAAGATATCATTAGAGGTTAATTTTGTTTAAATAATTATACCTGTTTTCTAAAAATTAAATTTAGATGTAGAAAAATACTGTGTGCACCTTCTGACTCAGCTAAATTTCTTATATTTAAATATAATACTTCTGTGAGATTCGTTCCCTATGTTTCATTTTAAATGGAACGGGCAAATACATTGCTGTCAATCAAATATCAAGTCGTAACCATGGATATGACAAAGCCAATGTTTCACGTTAAAAAATACTCACGGTATATTATACATATATGTATATAAATAAGGAATATTTGTAAATGTACTTCCCAGAAAAAGCCTTCAGAAATATCTTTGCATTTTTAACACTGACATTTATCAGTCAATTACAAACATTTAAATTTTTCAACTCGTTTCTATGGAGTTGTTTGGGCTGTAAGATTCATTATAACAAAACATTTTATATATTTATTTCTTTATCCGTAAATCTATAGAAAGTAATAAAAAAATTAAAATTTTATATTTTATACTTTTTAACATTTTCACGATGATGTATGCATGTGTATGGATTTTGTCAACGCTCTAACTCAAATACTTTCATTCAAAAAATTCTGAAACCTGGTGTTTCTACCTTATTCTAATATAGAAAAAAAACATTAGATTTTGGTGTAAATAAATAAATTACATGAAACTCAAAATACTTTTTTTTCGAAAAATACCTTTAACCCGGCAGCGGGCAGGTGGGGTGTGGTACACCCCAGTCACTTTATAATTGCCGCCATTTTTGCAATAACGGCCGTACACAATCATCTAGCCATCTACCTTTCGCAAATATATTGGTCTGTCAATACGCAACAGGATTCAGTCGCAAGTAAACTGCGGAAAGAGTATCATCAAATCAAAGTGACGTGGGGTGTATTAAACCCCACCTGTTCATAAACGTAACATAAATTCTCTGAAGTGTACTGATACGAATATACTTATTTTGAAATTTCAAGGTACATTTTATATATCTTTTATATATTACTAAATTTTATTTAGTTTTTCTAATGTATTTTGAAAAAGATCAGGTGCATTTTTTGGCCACATGGAAGGAAATAGATACTGAAGAGAAAGTCAATAAATAAAATTTGTGATGATGACAATGAATAACCACCGCTGAAAAAATTTAATTCAAAGCACTGAATCTCCTAGGGCGAGAGATAGAAAAAAGAAAATACGTCTGCAAGTCATGTCAAACATATTTATATATGTAGAGCACGCGATAATTTACTGTGAAAAGTGCAGCACATTTGAATCTTCATAACTTCTCTGTAGATAAAAGCAACTTACTAAATGTTTTTTTAAAACATAGATTCACCTTTCAAGTTTAAGAATGTTATTTATTTTTGCTTGTAATATTTATATATTTCTTTGTCTTTATAATATAATGCCAAAGAATATTTTCAGTGAGCGTTTATAAGTTATATTTTTTTTTTTTAAATAAATAATAAAATAATTTTATTGTTTGTTATTTCCATTGAACCAGGAACATCTAAAACATCAACAAATATAATAATATCTAAAAAAAAAAATACCGGATGTTTCATAAAATTAAAATTAAATTGGGGTTTGTCACACCCCACCTGCCCAAATTTGTATTTTTTTTCCACCTGCCCGCTGCCGGGTTAAATATATTTTTTTTGCGATTTAATCATTATAAAAATTAAAGGATTAAATTTTCTACAGGTATGCATTCAAACTTTTTCTATACATTTCATAAATAAATATATAAAATAATCTATTTTATAAATCTCGAAGCCTATGTTTTAAAGACAAACACAATTCCTTATCATACATTTCAGATTTTAAATGTATGTAACTGAGAGATAAATGTCACTGTCAAAGAACCTATCATTTCCAATTATTAATATACTTCATTTCACGTAAGAAAATAGCACTGGTTTAGATAGGAATATAAATTCTACCCTTTGATTGGTAACAAAAGCGAAAAAAGATCACGTGTCAGCTGTCAATTATCAAATAAAATCTACAGAATTAAGTGATATTCAACTATATTTTGATGCCATTTTTAATATTCGTGACTCGTACATTTTACAGTAAAAATATTTTTTAAAAAGTTTGGTTTCACGAATTTAAATTATTTATTTCATGCATGTAAAAACGGTCGATACTCAAGCGCCATCTGCAATTTTCTTACGTGAAATTAAGTATAGTAACGTTTTAAAAAGAAAATTGGAACAGTAAATACAATAGTTATATTATACGAATGCAAAGGAGCATAATATAGTTTCCAGCATCAATAAATATGTAGGTATGTATGTATTTAAATTAATAAAAGTTAGAAAAAAAAAAATAAGAGAAATATATTTTTAATTTATTGTACAATTACTGGCGGGAGGTATAATGCTGGCCACAACAGATTTTTACCTCCCGCTACCCTTGGTAAGGGAGGTATAGGGATCGTGCTAAAAATTACATATCGAGATTTTAGTAAATGTCCACGTTTTAAGGTCCCTAGAATCCAATTTTAACATTTTCACGATGATGTCTGTATGTGTGTATGTATGTATGTATGTGTGTATGTATGTGTGTATGTGTGTGTGTATGTGTAGGGATTTTGTCTTCACTCTAACTCAGATACTATCATTCAGAAAATTCTGAAACCTTGTATTTCCATACCATTCTAATATGAAAAGAAGCCATTAGATTTTGGTGTAAATCGGATAACCGGAAATGGCACTTTACATGAAGCTCATAATGGGTTTTCTTCAAAAAATACCATTAAATGCCATTTTTTCGCATTTTATGCAGTGCTGTAGTCGTAAAATTAGCAGAGGGTATACGCTGAAAATATATTTGTAAACATAGGGTATACGCAGGGGGGGGGGGGTCAATAATTAAGAAGATAAAAATACGCAGGGGGGGAGCTACAATATAAAAAATTGGCGCCGCAGGCGAAATTTTTTTTCATTCAAGGTCAAATGCCTTATAATTGAAAATTACATTTTTTCAAGGGATGTGAAGTTGCATGTTTTTTCCCTTTCATGTATAAAAATAAATTGCCAGATCACAGAACATTTTACAAAAGAGAATATATTTATCTGGATAAACTGTCTAAAATCGAAACACAACAACACAACATACCCGCGACTATTATACATTGTGACTTAATACGAAGTTAATGTCATCTTTTAAATTTTCAACTAAAATTCAAAATACAAAAACTATATACACAAAGAAAAAAATAAAATAATTAAATACTGCCTTACGTATCAAAGTCGCAAACCTGCCTACTACGAATCGTACATTTTGCGAAAACTGAAAACGGTATACGGCTTTTATATAACAAAAATCAAAATTAAAATTTCAATAATAGATGGCGACGCCAATCAAATAAAGTACATTTTATAAACATAAAGATAATTTCAATATAATTTCTAAAAAAATGATATTAATTGTGGGATAAAATTTTCATTAGTTGATTTAATTTTTATAATTTTTGTCTCAAATATTTAAAAGCAGAGGGTACACGCTCGGGCACCAAAAAAATCCAGAGGGTATACGGCGTATACCCGCGTATACCCTCGACTACACCCCTGATTTTATGTCTTATGAAATTAAAAATTATTGAATTTTCTATTGGAATACATTAATACTTTTTCTATATATTTTAGAGATAAATTTAAAAATATTTTTTTTTTATTAGTCGCGAAGCCTAAGATAAACACAATAATTCCTTTGTTACACAGTTTATATTTCAAATGAATGTAGCTGACAGTAAATGTCACTGTCAAAAAACTAATCACTTCAAATGAATAATAGTGACATTTTAAAAAGAAAATAGTAGATGAAGCAATAGTTTTCTGCAATGGAACAGTTTGCAACGTTAGTAAATACGTAAGTATTTATTTAAATTAATAAAAATTCAATAGCGGGAGGTTTAGTGTTGGCCACATCAGATTTTTTTAAAGAGGTTTTTGTATGGTGAAAATGAAATGGCACAAGACTTACGTCATTGACGTGAAAAAAACCTTATAAAATGAAATATAATTTGTAGAATACAGAAGAAAGAAAAATACTACTATTAAGAAACGTATATATTAATGAAATTTACAAGTATTACTAAGTCAATTTCTATTCCTTTTACGGAATATAAAATTATTTGAAATAATTGTAGTTGATTTGATATCGATCGAATATCGATCCTGTCACTATTGTCACTTGGTTGTCAGTTTTCTCTGCGTTAAGTATTTGTGACTTCTAGTACAATTTTACGTGTGTGTTTTAATAAGTAATATACTATAATATATCCATAATAATGCCCCAAAGCTTTAACAAAGTAATTTCAGGCACTAAAAATGAATGTTGTTAACTATGTCGAACGGGAATTGTTCAATGATGGGCAATTAATTCTGTTGAAAGTCATACGGAAGGTATTTTGTTCAAATATTTCTTTTTTAACAATCTTTAATTAAATTATGTATTTAGAGAGAGCAAAAGATATGGGGCCCGTGTTCAGAATGACTTAAAAATATCATAAATTTTGGAAAAATTCCACTACTTTTGCACTTTTTTAGGAAAATATTTGGTTTCTTTGTCACCAGGAGCGAGGACTTTTACTTGGCGAGTTAAATAAATTACATGAAATTGGAAACTCAGTAAATTTGGAATAGAAAATAATGACATTTGACATCTACGTACATGATTACAAGCTGTCATTCTGTCACGGGTCCCCCATATCTGCTTGTCAAGAAAGACCAACGAAGTTGTGTGATTGCTTACGCATTATAAATTAGTATCCCATGCAAACGTTGTAGTATATGACGTCATTACTTTAGGGATATTTTTTGATTACGTTAGTCTTCTGCCTTTTCATTTCTACCATAGAAACGCTCAAACTTTAAAATGTAATAATTTGTGATTAAGATACTTTTTGCAAACCAAACTCTTTTGGTTTTTGCCAAGAGCTTCTCAATTGTTATTGTTAAAATGACACTTGCGCCTTTGCGATATTATACCCAAATCGGTCAAGCAGCCGATGCACGTCATCACTTAGTGTAAAAATAAAAACCTTATTGCAACTGCGTTACCGCTTGCGTTACTTCATTATAAATAGACCTTAAGTTATTGTAGTTCCATAATAGTTTGAAATAAAATTGTATGCAATCTGTTTAATTCTTTTCATAAAGATTCTAAAACCTATGTAAACGTATCAGTACATGACGTCACATATCTAGTTACTTTTATTCATTTTTTATTAATGACATGCATCGGCTACTTGACCGATTTGGGTATTTGACGTCGATAATATCAATAAAAAAAATACGTGACTTACATTAGAAGATCTCAGCTACTCGGCATCTCTGCAAATTCGAACTCAATTGCTCGACATCTCTGCAAACTCATACTCAATTACTCCGGATCTCGGCAAATTCCATTCACCTGCAAATTGACAATAACAAAAATTAAATTATTGTTTACTACTAAATGCATTTTGATCGGTTTCTAATAAATAAATCACTTATAAACATTTGTGATAGATCAAATTTTAGTTTGTTTTGAGATATTTAATAATTTATAAAACTGTATACAAAGCTTAACTACGAGGTGTGGCAATTAAATAACGAGAATTATTTTTTTCCGGCTTCCCTGTAAATTTGGCAACATTGCAGGCTATGTCATATTAATTTGCCATCTCCTCCATCCACTGTTAAAATTTCAAGATAATTAGGAAAACTGTTCGGCAGTAGCCTTTTATTGAAGTTAATTACTTTCTCGTACTCCGCCGGAATTATGTTAAAGTCAATATGAAATTCTGTGTGAAACTTAAAAAAATCCGCTAAATGTATGAATTGAAGAATGTTTATGGTGATGAGTGTCTATCTAATACTCAACTTTTTGAGCAGTTAAAGAAGGGAGAAAAGAGATCGGAGACGATTAGCGCCTCGGCCGTGCTTTTTTTTTGAAATGCGACTGATTGTTCACATGGATTGGGTGCCTGAGGGGCATTTCGTTAACCAAACATATTACAAGAAGGTTTTCATAACCCTTCTTGCACGGGTGAGAAGAAAAAGAGCTGAAATCTGACGGCAAGACATTTTTGACAAAATTCATAATCATCGTGTTGGTACATCAACCGTACTCGCTTGACCTAGTGGCATGTGACTTGCTTTTATTCCCATATTGTAATTCTGCGTTAAAAGGCATGAAATTCGGGGCTGAGATGTAATTATAGAAAAGCGGCAGAGCTTAAGAACAACCTAACAAAAAAGGCCTGCAGATATTTCTTCCAACAATGGAATATTCGCATCGGGCGATGTAGTGTTCGGGCAGGAGAGTACATTGAAGGTGGTAATATTTGTTTTGTGTAATTTTATACATTTTCAATGTTCTAAGATCAATCTTGTTATTTAACTGCCACATCTCGTATAATTAAGAAGCATTTTATTCTATACGATATAAACACATTATCAACTTATATAACTATTAAGAGTTGGGATGTTATTTAAACTTACGATTGTTATTAATTTGCAACAATAGTTAACAATATTTCATTATTAAAACAATAATATATTAACAATAAATGCATGTTGGCTTAAAGACGGATGCAGTACAAGTGACGAGTAAGAACATTGCAGACCAATACAAACGAGTTTAAATTGGAATGCTTGACTTTGTTAATTCAATACAGATAAAAAAATTATTTAAAAAATAAAACAAACTACGGGTTGAACTATAAAATGCAATTAGTCATTAGCCAAATATAGTATCGAAATACCAAATTTTTTAATTTATACACATACACAAAGCTTAGATTATATTACAGCACATTAAGGGTCGTCAATCTGACTAATACTACAATAGTATGCTACAGAAATATAAAGAGAAAAAGATAAATATCTACTCACATTTTGATTATTTCTTGCTGCCCAAAACCTGATTCTGAATATTGCAAGTGGTTTGGACACTTCAGATTTACTGATTTCTACTGAAAAGAAAATAATTCATTGTAATATACAATAAAATTATTATTGCGAATGCTATTTGTATGTATGAGACAGAATATTGTTAGATAACAATAATTTTTTAGTTGTAGTTAAAGTTTGACCTTGTGAAAAAATTTACTACGTAATTTTCATAAGAAAAAACATATTACCAACAAAAATAACTCTTAATATGGTTGAAACAATGTTTAAACTTACAATTGTTAATAATTTGCAACAATACTTAACTATATTTCACTATTAAAATCAATAAAAATACGATATCGGTCACAACACAAAATGGCTATCACTATCACTTGTTGAATAACAAACGGCAATTAAGATTGCTTGATACAAGGGCGAACAAATTACACATATGAAATATGTATATTAAACTACTGATAAGTTATCAAAAACAATATTCCCAATACTTTCAAGTAGATATAGATGCAAGAAAATAAGTAAATTCCACTTACATATCACAAAGACGCCACAATAATTTGGTTGTTTTCTTGCACCAAACAATCGATTCCCACAAAATTATTATCACAAAGGTTAAATGAATACTTTATTTCGCTTTTCTGCGTAAACTTTCTCCGCTTTTTTTAGTTTTTCCTGCACAAATTCATGTATTTGTAGCACCAAAAGCATGTTAGCCATTTTCTCATCAAGCACATGGCAAAGAATGAAGATGCCGGAAGTGGAAGTGGCAAGTGGGATTGATGGAGTTTTACAGCAACGCATGCTCTGACGTTCTATACCTTTTCAACTTCAAAACAACTTTAAATTGAGAATATACAATTTCAAATTGAGCATTAACAATTTCAACTTCATTTTTATTATTTACCCACCGATAAGCGGTGGATTTTTCTACTCCTAATGTATTCGCAAGAGTTCTCCAATCTCATTATTTTCATAAAGTGCAAATATTTGTTTTTAACGTTTTCAAACTAACCTTTTTTCAAATAAGCCATTTTCAATTATTAATCAATTTAAAATATCAAATACAATACGAATGTTATCATCGTTTAGTAATTTTTGTATTTTTTTTCCGACGATTCTTAATTTCTCAATTTGAAACTGTTTATTCTCAATTTTACATTGTTTAGTCTTAACCAACCGAGACAGACGACGACTGCTAATGATAATTAAATTCTAATTCTTAATTTAACATTTCGTATGTCTTATTATATTATTGATCATTATAAACGTAATTTCAAATGTAATTATCATTAAGTTACGATGTACTTTTGAGAACATGATCGTAAGTATTAACTAATATTTGATGTGAATCTGCACATGTGTACCAAATTAAATTAAATATATTGTCTGTTAGGTATTTTGATAATTAAGAATTAAGGTAAATTACTAATTACAGTAATGATTATTAATATTTGTCGTCTGTCTCGGCTATTAATCTGAAAATGTTTATTCTCAATTTGAAGTTAAAAAGGTATAGATGTTCGAAAAATGCTGAAATAAAGAAAAATATTGTTAATTAACCGTGAAATGTTACAAAGTTTTCGTAAAATACAAAATAGATTATAATTATATAGCTGTAGTCTTTGTTTAAACTATTATTATTAATTTGCAACAATATGAAACCCCAAATGTACGTGTTTTAAATAATAATATTACACTTACAAATCAAGTACATCTTTTGCTCATTTTAACCTTCAAAGTTTGCCCTAAAATTAGTCAAAAATTTGAACAGATACACCACTGACTATTTTACTAATCCATTATTTATAAAAAGATGAACAAATTCACAAATCAAAGTGAAATGTTATAATAGTTTTCGTAAAATACAAAATACGTAGATTATAATAATATTAGCTAGTAACTAGATTTCAAGTAGTACAATTTTATTCATGTACCTAGGTAATAGGTATATGTATGGTTTTATTCCAAGATTCGACTTTCAGGCTGTGTCCGATGTCGCATTTAGTATTTAAGGTCATCTTCACATAAATACAACTCCGAATGGCACACTATACTTCATTTCGCGTAAGAAGATAGCGTTGGTTTAGATAGGGATATAAATTCTGCCATCTAATCGATCAGAATATACACCAAGTTCACAAAAAACAATCACCTGTCAGTTGTCAATAAAATTAACAAAATTAAATTATGTTTAATCATGTTTCTGATTTCAATTTTATAATTTTTAATATTCAGGTATTGTTCATTGTTAGAGATAAAAATATTTAGTATTATCAAAGTTTGGTTTCACGAATTAAAATTATTTATTTGATGCGTATAAAAACAGTCAGTTCTCAAGCGCCATCTGCTATTTTCTTACGTGAAATGAAGTATAGCGATATCCATTGGTTTGTATGGCAACACTTCAGAACAACAAAAATGAATTATACAATGAACATGATTTGTTTAAGTAGTGCGCGTCAACTTCAAGGCATAGTGTGCTCCTGCAAAACCCTAAAATCTAATTCCTAAAATTCTAAATAATCACTAGATGTAGGGCATATAAATTTAGGATTTAGATGTTAGGGTGATAAAAATGCAACATCGGGCACAGCCCCAAATGTATTGTTGCATTACCAACAGTATTAGTGTAGCAATCAAACAAAAAAATATTCTCAATAATGATAAAAAGAATAAAAGTTAAATGAAACACTATATAAATTGAGAAGCAGAAATTCAAAAACCAGTTTTGACTAAAAGTATGAATAAAAAAGTTACAGATGGCAATATATGTTTTAAATCTGTTGTTCGATTGAAATGTCTTATTTTCAAAAGTAAGTTCTTACAGTGTTCAAAGATCCTATAAAAATTAGTAGAATTTTAAAATGTAGTATTTAGCACGAAATGTGAATCACAACGTTACTGTTCTTTCATATTTTTATTTCCAAATGTTTAAATAGACGGAAAGAATGAGCTACGCCAAGCGAATATTTGAACAAAAATAGTACAAATGGAAATTTATTGCAGAAACAAACAATTTGTATTGTGAATAAAACTGAAATGGAATTATTAAGCTTTCTTTATAATCATTTAATTTTGTATGTATTCTAGTCTGATTTTCAAGAGTGCAAAAACAATTTAATTTTTATATTACTGAGTTCTTATTGTTTTTATAAAAAAAAGCTGTTTTCCAGATTTAGTCAATAATAATGACCAAACCGAATGAACAATATTTATTTCAATTTATGAAATGCAACTTTGGGCGAAAACTGCGTTTTAAATTTCTGCTCCTCTATTTTATAGTGCGACCAATTAATATTACGTTAAACAGACCAATCCTACTCTAGTATATCACAATAATATTAAATAAGAAATAAAGATAAATATCAAAACTTACTTTTGATGATTTCTTACTGCCCGAACCGATAAATTTCTGCTGTTAGACCTTTAAATTTCTGGTTCGACTCTCAATATCATTTTAAATTATCTGGACAATTCAAATAAATTAACTTCTGCTACTGTAATCGCTACAAAAATATTCTGTTCTTTTTTTGGGTCATACTTGATAGAAGCACTTTTGTTTCAACACTGAAAAGAAAATAATACATTCTAATACAGAATAAAATTATTGTTCTGAATGATATTTGTCTGTCTGTATGACACAAAATACTAATATATAGTTATACATATTCGAATCGAAATAATATTTACTATATGTAAAAATATAACTCATTACTAAATTCAAGTATACATTAATGTTTTCCTAACTATTATAACATTTTTTCAGGTATTTTTATAAATATATAAATAGACCTTAAGTTATTGTAGTTCTATAATAGTTTGAAATAAGATTGTATGCATTTCTTTTGATAAAGATTCTAATACCTATGTAAACGTATCAGTACATGCCGTCACACATCTAGTTACTTTTATTCAATTTTTATTAATGATGTGCATCGGCTGCTTGACCGATTTGGGTATGCACCGATTTTTCATACTTGACCGTTGGATCATTAATTGCTAAACAGCAAAATAACAAGTAATTGTATGTTTATCTGTGTTACTTATGGTTTCCTACATTCTGTCTTCAATACGTACATCTAATATACAAACGTCAAACTATGACGTAACGGTCAAGTGTGAAAAATCGGTGTGAATATTACCCTCGATAATATCAATAAAAAAATACATGACTTACATTAGAAGATCTCATCTATCCGGCATCTCTGCAAATACGAACTCAACTGCTCGACATCTCTGCAAACTCGTACTCAATTACTCGGGAACTCGGCAATTTCCATTCACCTGCAAGTTGACAAAAACAAAAATTATTGTTTGCTACTAAATGCAATTTGATCGATTTCTAATAAATAAATCACTTAAAAACATTTGTGATTGCTCAAATTTTAGTTTGTTTTGAAATAATGAATAATTTATAAAATTGTACACAAAGCTTAATTATAATTATGAAACATTTTATTCTATACGACACAAACACATTATCAACTTACATAACCATTAATAGAGTTGGGATGTTATTTAAACTTACGATTGTTATTAATTTTCAACAATAGTTAACAATATTTCATTATTAAAACAATAATATATTAACAATAAATATATTTTTCGCAACCAAATGAAATAGATGTAGGCTTGAAGACGACTGCTATACAAGTGACGAGTAAGAACAACGCAGACCAACGCAAACGAGTTTAATTTGGAATGCCGGTCGGCTGCCTTTACGTAATGCTATCACCGAATGATGCTTGATTTTATTAATTCAATGCAGATAAAAAATATTCAAAAATTAAAAATAAAACAAAATAAGGGTTGAACTATAAAATGCAATTATTCATCAATATTCGAACGTAAAATTTTATACCAATAAAAATGATACCAAATTTAGTATCGAAATACCTGAGTTTTTAATTTATATTACAAATACACAAAGTTCAGAATATTTGAATATAGTTTTCTTGCATTTTATATTGTCACATTAAGGGTATAAGGGCCATTAATCTGACTAAGGCTGTGTGCGATGTTACACTTTTCAAGCGTGACCTTGCGAAAAAAATTACCACAAAATTTCATAAGAAAAAAACATAGTACCAACAAAAATAACTATTAATATAGTTGAAACAATGTTTAAACTTACAATTGTTATTAATTTGCAACAATACTTAACTATATTTCACTATTAAATCAATAAAAATGCGATATCGGTCACAACACAAAATGGCTATCACCATCTCTTGTTGAATAACAAACGGCAATTAAGATTGCTTGATACAAGGGCGAACAAATTATACACATGAAAAATGTATATTAAACTACGGATAAGTTATCAAAAACAATGTTCCCAATACTTTCAAGTGGATATAAATACAAGAAAATAAGTAAATTCCACTTACATATCATAAAGACGCCACAATAATTTGGTTGTTTTCTTGCACTAAACAATCGAATCCCATAAAATTATTATCACAAACGTTAAATGAATACTTTATTTCGCTTTTCTGCGTAAATTTTCTCCGCTTTTTCTAGTTTTTCCTGCACAAAATCACGTATTTCTAGCATCAAAAGCATGTTCACCATTTTCTCAACGAGCACATGGCAAGAATGAAGATGCCGGAAGTAAGAAGTGGGAGTTTTATAGTAACGCATGCGCACTGCTCTGACGTTCTATATCTTTTCAACTTCAAAACAACTTCTAATTGAGAATATACAATTTCGAATTGAGAATGAATAATTACAACTTCATTTCGATTATTTACCCACCGATAAGCGGTGGATTTTTCTACTCCTAATGTATTCGCAAGAGTTCTCCAATCTCATTATTATTATAAAGTGCACATATTTCTTTTTAACGTTTTCAGACTAACCTTTTTTCAAATAAGGCATTTACAATTATTAAATCAATTTAAAATATCAAATACAATACGAATGTTATCACCGTTTAGTAAATTTTGTATTTTTTTCAGACGATTTTTAATTTGAAATTGTTTATTCTCAATTTGAGATTGTTTATTCTTATTCTTAGCTGATACAGGCGACGACTGCTAATGTTAATTAAACTCTAATTCTTAATTTAACATTTCGTATGTCATATGTAAAATATATTAATGATCATTATAAACGTAATTTCAAATGTAATTACCATTAAGTTACGATGTCCTTTTGAAAACATGATCGTAAGTATCAACTGATATTTGATGTGAATCTGCACATGCGTACCAAATTAAATTTAATATATCGTCTATCAGGTATTTTTATAATTAAGAATTAACGTAAATTACTAATTACACTAATGATTATTAATAGGATTTAGATATTCGGGTGATAAAAGTGCAACATCGGACACAGCCTCAAATGTATTGTTACATTACCAACAGTATTAGTGTTGCAATCAAATAAATAAATATACTTAATAATGATAAAAAGAATAAAAGTTAAATGAAACACACTATATAAATTGACAAGCAGAAATTATTCAAAACCCAGTTTTGACCAAAAGTATGAATAAAAAAGTTACAGATGGCAATAATAGTTATTTTTTATACAAGACGACAAAATTGTATTTTATTGACGAGCGGAAAGTTTAATTCACGAGAGATTTCGCGAGTGAATTATTTTTCGCGAGTCGATAATTTAATTAATTTTATCGTCGTGTGTAAAACTCTATTTTTTTTCTAGAGCAGATTTTAAAGTGCAACAATTTAAAAATCTCAGTAGCGTGGTAGTTATAGAATTTGTTTGAAAACAATTTCATTTTATTCATGTTTATACAATTGAAGTTATATATAATATGAACCGCAAAATTTTGTTTTTATTTAAAAAAAATTAAACTTCTTTATCTACCCTTGCTGTTAAAGTATTATTTTATCTACCTTTGCGGTTAAAATGTCACTTAGTCAACTATTTCGAGTTGAACAAACCGCACTTTAAAATCTGCTATAGAAAAAATGTTTTAAATCTGTTGTCCGATTGTGAATGTGAATTTCACAACGTAACTGTTCTTTCATATTTTTATTTCCAAATGTTTAAAATAGACGGAAAGAATGAGCTACGCCAAGCGAATATTTGAACAAAAATAGTACAAATGGAAATTTATTACAGAAACAAACAATTTGTATTGTGATTAAAATAAAACTAACTGAAATGGAATTATTAAGCTTTCTTTATATTCATTTAATTTTGTATGTACTCTAGTCTGATTTTTAACAGTATAATAAAACAATTTAATTTTTACATTACTGAGTTCTTATTGTTTTTATAAAAAAAACAGTTTTCTAGATTTATTCAATAATAATGACCAAACCGAATGAATAATATTTATTTCAATTTATTAAATGCAACTTTGGGCGAAAACTGCGTTTTAAATTTCTGCTCTATTTTATAGTGCGAACAATTAATATTACGTTACCCTACACTAGGACATCACAATAATATAAAATAAGAAATAAAGATAAATATCAAAACTTACTTTTGATGATTTCTTACTGCCCGAACCGATATATTCCTGTTGTTAGTCCTTTAAATTTCTAGTTCGACTCTGGATATCATTTTAAATTATCTGGACAATTCAAATAAACTAATTTCTGCTACTGTAATCGCTACAAAGATATTCTCTGTTCTTTTTTTGGATCATACTTGATAGAAGCACTTTTGTTTCAACACTGAAAAGAAAATAATACATTCTAATACAGAATAAAATTTTTGTTGTGAATGATATTTGTCTGTCTGTATGACACAAAATACTAATAAACACGTAAAAATAAGGTGACAAGTTCACTTGAGCAAAAATGTCCGTCATTGATTTGTTTCAGAGATATTCATGTTTTTACCTCCCGCTACCCTTGGTAAAGGAGGTATAGGGATCGTGCTAAAAGTCACATATCGAGATTTTAGTAAATGACCACGCTTTAATTTCCCTA
Source organism: Ophonus ardosiacus (assembly GCA_943142095.1). NCBI lineage: Eukaryota > Metazoa > Arthropoda > Insecta > Coleoptera > Carabidae > Ophonus > Ophonus ardosiacus. Next base: position 7,320,398 of record OW964835.1, read on the forward strand.
GAATGAAATTTTGACATTTTCACGATGATGTCTATTTCTATCCTATTCTAATATGAAAAGAAGCCATTAGATTTTGGTGTAAATCGGATAACCGGAAATGGCACTTTACCTGAAGCTCATAATGGTTTTTATTCAAAAAATATCATTAAATGCCATTTTTTCGCATTTTATGTCCTATGAAAATTAAAGATTATTGAATTTTCTACAGGAATACATTAATACTTTTTCTATATATTTTGCAGATAAATTTAAAAATATTTTTTTTTATTAGTCCCGAAGCCTAAGATAAACACAATTCCTTTGTTACACAGTTCATATTTCAAATGAATGTAACTGACAGTAAATGTCACTGTCAAAAAACGAATCACTTCAAATTAATAACAGTGACATTTTAAAAGGAAAATAGTAAAAAAAGCAATAGTTTTCTACAATGGAACAGTTTGCAGCGTTAGTAAATACGTAGGTATGTATTTAAATTAATAAAAATTAAATAGCGGGAGGTTTTGTGTTGGCCACATCAGATTTATTCTTATTGGAGCAGCGCTACTTTAAAAAATCAACTTTATAACGAGATACCAAATATTATCTTATGAAGTTATGACATAACAAATTAATTATAGGTAAATGATTTGACTATGACCTAATTTCAATACAAAATTTAGTTTGTTTGCCGGAGGTCAGGGCAAAAATGAAAATTATCGATGAATTCACAAACAAATTTATTATTAATGTAAATAAAATAATAACTATTTGGTAAGCGCCCACACGGTAAAATATATCGTCATCATTACCGATGTCTACATGTGTTGTAGATACTGGCACACCCAGAAATGGGTAATATGCCGTGATGATATATTTATTTATTTTATAACATTTGTTCAAAATGTTCACCTGTAGTAAGCAAACAGGCACGACAACGATCTGGCACTGCATTGGCCGCTGCGTGACAGCCTGACATTGCTCGGGAGATATGGTTTCGCAAACTCGAATATTTTTTCTGCGTAGCGTGTCCAAATTATCTATCGGTTCATCATAAACTCTTTCTTTTATGGCACCCCAAGCAAAGAAATCTAAAGGTGTTAGATCGGACGAACGGGCTGGCCATGGTACAGATCCTCTGCGAGTCTGCGACCAATCCACCGTTGAGGATAGTGTAAATTGAACTACTCTCTTAGTTATCTCCCATAATGTGCAGGGCAGCTATCTAACTGTAGCCAAGAGTTTCTTCTTACTCCTAATGTAGCTTCTTCCATTAAATCATTCAAATCATTATTTAGAAAATTGTAGAACCTCTATGAATTTAAACGATGTGGCAAAAAAGGGCCTATTAAAGTATTTTCAATAATACCTAGCCAAACATTACATTGAAATTCATAGTGGAAATTTTTCTCTTCAATTGCATGAGGATTTTCATGTAACCAAAGATGAAAATTTCTTTGAATCAAAACCATATCTCCCGAGCAATGTCACGCTGCGACCAATGCAGTGGCAAATCGTTGTCGTGCCTGTTTGTTTGCTACAGGTGAATATTTTGAACAAATGTTATAAAAATAGTTATTAATTTATTATACATAAATAATAAATTTGTTTGAATTCATCGATCATTTTCATTTTTGTCCTGCAAGCAAACTAAATTTTGTATTGAAATTAGGTAATAGCCAAATCATTTACCTACCTATAATTAATTTAATTATTATGTCACAACTTAATAAGATAATATTTGATATCTCGTTATAAAGTTGATTTTTAAAGTAGCGCTGTTCCAATAAGAAAAACATGAATATCTCTGGAACAAAGAATTTACGGACATTTGCTCAAATGAACTTGTCACCTTATTTTAGCGTGTTTAATCCATGGTTCAAGTTATGCCGTTTAAATTTGGGACAACCTTTATAGTTATACATGTTCGAACCGAAGTAATATTTACTATATGTAAAAATATAACTCATTACTAAATTCAAGTATACATTAATGTTTTCCTAAATATTATAACATTTTTTCAGGTATTTTTATTATAAATAGACCTTAAGTTATTGTAGTTCCATAATAGTTTTAAATAAGATTGTATGCAATTCTTTTAATAAAGATTCTAAAACCTATGTAAACGTATCAGTACATGACGTCACACATCTAGTTACTTTTATTAATGTCGTGCATCGGTTGCTTGACCGATTTGGGCATTTGCCCTCGATAATATCAATAAAAAAAATACATGACTTACATTAGAAGATCTCAGCTACTCGGCATCTCTGCAAAATTCGAACTCAATTGCTCGACATCTCTGTAAAGTCATACTCGATTACACCGGATCTCGGCAATTTCCATTTAATGCCTATTTTAATGCCTTTCTTATTTTTTAACCTGCAAATTGACAAAAACAAATTAAATTATTGTTTGCTGCTAAATGCACTTTATCGATTTCTAATAAATAAATCATCTAAAAACATTTGTGATTGCTCAAATTTTAGTTTGTTACCAAAATGTTTGCTATGAAATATTTAATAATTTATAAAATTGTGCACAAAGTTGATCTATAATTATGAAACATTTTATTTTATACGACAAACACATGATCAACTTATATAACTATTAAAAGAGTTGGGATGTTATTTAAACTTACGATTGTTATTAATTTGCAACAATAGTTAACAATATTTCATTATTAAATCAATAATATATTAACAATAAATGCATTTCTCCCAACAAAATGAAATAGATGTTGGCTTGAAGACGACTGCTATACAATTGACGAGTAAGAACAACGCAGACCAATGCAAACGAGTTTAATTTGGAATGTCGGTCGGCTGCCTTTACGTAATGCTATCACCGAATGATGCTTGATTTTGTTAATTCAATACAGATAAAAAAATATTCAAAAAATAAAACAAAATAAGGGTCGAACTATAAAATGCAATTATTCATGAATATTCGAACGTAAAATTTTATACCGATAAAAATGATACCAAATTTTGTACCGAAATTTTTAATTTATATTACAAATACACAAAGTTCAGAATTTGTGAATATAGTTTTATTGCAATTTATATTACAGCACATTATGGGTCGTCAATCTAACTAATACTACAATAGTATGTTACTGAAATATAAAGTGAAAAAGATAAATATCTACTCACATTTTGATTATTTCTTGTTGCCCGAAACCCAATTCTGAATATCATTGCATGTGGTTTGGACACTTCAGATTTACTGATTTCTACTGAAAAGAAAATAATTCATTGTAATATACACTAAAATTATTATTCCGAATGCTATTTGTATGTATGAAACAGAATATTGTTAGATATCAATAATTGTTTTACACACATTAAGGGTATAAGGGTCATTAATCTGACTAAGGCTGTGTGCGATGTTACACTTTTCAAGCGTGACCTTGCGAAAAAATTTCATAAGAAAAAACATAGTACCAACAAAAATAACTATTAATATAGTTGAAACAATGTTTAAACTTACAATTGTTATTAATTTGCAACAATACTTAACTATATTTCACTATTAAATCAATAAAAATGCGATATCGGTCACAACACAAAATGGCTATCACCATCTCTTGTTGAATAACAAACGGCAATTAAGATTGCTTGATACAAGGGCGAACAAATTATACATATGAAAAATGTATATTAAACTACTGATAAGTTAGTAAAAACTATGTTCCCAATACTTTCAAGTAGATATAGATGCAAGAAAATAAGTAAATTCCACTTACATAGCAAAGACGCCACAAAAATTTTGTTGTTTTCTCGCACCAAACAATCGATTCCCACAAAATTATTATCACAAACAGTAAATGAATACTTTATTTTGCGTTTCTGCGTAAATTTTCTCCACTTTTTTAAGTTTTTCCTGCATAAAATTATCTATTTGTAGCATCAAAAGCATGCTAGACATTTTCTCATCAAGCACATGTCAGTTGTTCCCTGTCCCTGGCAAAGGATGAAGATGCCGGAAGTGGCAAGTGGGATTGTGGGAGTTTTACAGTAACGCATGCGCACTGCTCTGCCGTTCTATACCTTTTCAACTTCAAATTGAGAAAATACAATTTCAAATTGAGCATTAACAATTTCAACTTCATTTTGTTTATTTACCCAACGATAAGCTGTGGATTTTTCTACTCCTAATGTATTCGCAAGAGTTCTCCAATCTCATTATTATTATAAAGTGCTCATATTTGTTTTTAACGTTTTCAGACTAACCTTTTTTCAAATAAGGCATTTTCAATTATTAATCAATTTAAAATATCAAATACAATACGAATGTTATCACCGTTAGGTAAATGTTGTATTTTTTTCATAGGATTCTAGTTAGAGATAGAGAAATATAAATATATAAAATAATAAGTTGTAAATGAATCTCACGCCCCATTGAAAACAAGTGGAAAAATTAAAATGTTTGTAATTAACAGATAAATGTCAGCGTCCAAAAACCAAAAACATTACTGAATGCTTTTTCTGGAAAGTACCTACATTTAATTTTTCTTATTTTACAATTAATTAAATATTTATATTATAGATACATAGGTATATTACATACACCCTTCAGAAATACCGTCAATCCCATCAATGAATTGGAAGAATCTCGAACATTGGAAGAATAAGAGGAAACTTATTCATAGAATGAATTAAAAAATATATAAAGAAGATATCTGTTTTTGTGTGTACCAGAAATGTTAAATGTGTACAATACTTATAAAAGCCTAATATGAAAATAGCGAGAGGTCTTGTGCTGCCCACAATAGATATTTTTGAAATTGATTTTACTTTTTCTGAAATTGGATTTACTTTTTCTGAAATTGAAGCTACTTTTTTCTGAAACTGAAGTTGTAATAGGAGTAGAACTATGAAATAAAAGTTAAATATCAAATAGAACATTAAAATACAAGTTTCATAAGACATGATTTTAGCGCATGTGTCTTTGTGAAACAAGTGCGCTAAAATGTCTTATGAAACGTGTATTTTATACTATTTTTCTATTTTGGTACTTTTGTCAAAAAATATTTAAAAATATACGTTAATTTTTTTTAATTTATGAACATTAACATTTAATTTTTTATATGATTGTTGGTAACACTGATTGACATATAGTTTTATATTATTACTTTATTTCAGTAGAACGTCTTCTAGTTACCAACCTAACAGAAATTACATTTGACTTCTTTAAAGAAATACTTTATGACATCCAAATGAGTTTCATAAAGTACATATTAAACAACCAAAATAGAAAAACTTATTTTTAATCTTACTGCCAAATATAGTATTCAAAATCGAATTTGAGTCATATTTCATTAATTAAATTCACATGGTTGAACATGAGAACAAGATAATATTTTATATATGTTATAATTTTGAGAAAAAATTAACTTCTTTTCTGCAAAATATTGTTTTACACAAAAAAATATAAAAATGGTGCATTTTTACTTTCCGTTACCTTTAGGTAAGGAAGGTATTGTCTTTGGTCAAAAAATTCGGTGGTGAGTTTTTAATGAATAAGCACGTTTTAGAGTCCCTGTGTGACAAATTTTCTCCGACAATAACTCCAATGCTACAATTCTAAAAAATATAATTCTTTCGTATTCCTCTTCCGTACATCCATATGAAGAGCTGATTAGATTTTGATTAAAAATGATCCACCGGAAGTACCTTTATTTGAAGTTTTTAACGGTTTTTCTTAAAAAAACGCAGTTAAGTATTATTTTTTGACTTTATGTTATCATAAATATTAAAGAAAATGCCCTTCTCTATACGGTGTCATTATAGATTTTCCTTCATATTCAATAGATATAGAGTTAAAGAATTATAAAGAAAGTAACTTTCAAAAATCAGTCAGCTTTGCCATTTATCATGGAAACAGCTGATATATTCAAAAAAATCTAATAAACAGATGTCAGTGTCAAGTGCATAACCAAATATGGAAAGTATAGAATCAGAATGCCGGGTATACGAAGAAGGCGAAAGAGAAGATGGAAGGACTGTATCGCAAAAGACTGGAGAGAGGAAGAACTGTTTGAAGAAGATGTGTTGGACAGGAAGGAGTGGAAGAGGAGAGTAAGAAACAGTGACCCCTAATAAAATTGGATTTATAAAATCTTTTTCAAGGAACTTTTGTTATGGAATTTGTAAAAAATAGTATGTGTTCGTGTTACGATGTTACATGATAATAGAATCTTTTCCAAGAAACTTTTGGTACAAATACTGTACAAAATACATCGAATTGACGGAAGGTCTTGTGCTGCCCACAACAGATTTTTTATTTATTTAAACAATTATTAAAGTAGCATTTATTAGTGACATTTATTTAAGTATGTATTAATGTCATAATGACTTCTACATCTAAAAGATGTTTAAGAATACATGTATTTTTTATAGCAAATGGATCCTTGTATTAAGTATTCTTTTGGCCCAACTGCCTATGGGACAATTCATTATTACTTTTGATCAGTATAATTTTAGCAGACTGCATATTGTGTGGCAACAATTTCTGGACTTATAGCTAGCCTAATATGTCTACCAACGTCTTTCAAAGTCAGATCATTTTACAGGTAAATATAAAATCAAAAATTTTATAATATCCCAAAATTGAGGAGCAGAAATTCAAAACGCAATTTTTTTTCAAGTTGCATTAAACGCAAAATACTATATCTTGTTAATGAAACAGAATTTTTTATGTTTATTTCATATTATTGATAACAACATGATACACAAGAATATGTAAAATAGAAATATTATTCATTCGGTTTGGTCATTATTATGGAATAAATCTAAAAAAAAACTGCGTTTTGAGAGTAGACTTTTTATGAAAGATATAAGAAATTTATTTTGTAAAATATCAATACATAAATAAATAAATAAACATGAATTTATAAGGAAATATACATGAATTTATAAGGCAAAATTGAATAATAGCCATTTTTAGTATAAGTGAGCAAAGTATGTATTTTTCTCACACGTCAACAGATTCACAGTTTTGTTTTGGTTTTTGACAGTTAATGTAACTGTCATATAATTTTATTCGTGGTAATTGTACTTTCCATTAAAAAGTATTAATATGTAAGTTTTTAATTGATTTGTAAAATATATTTTATAATTTTTCTATAATAAGGATATATTTTTATTTTGAAGTAGGTAGAAATTTACACAGATTCTATTAAAGGAATGTTCTTAAATATAGTGAAAATGATAGAAATAAAAGTATATTTAAAAATAATGAAACCTTTGAGGTTTTAAATAAAGATAAAGAAAAAGCATGAGGCAAAAATTACAAATGAGTACAACAGCCAGAATTCTGACATAGCTATAAATGTGAAAATTTGGATTCAAAGATCTGATCAAAGCTTGATTCATGGAATAGGACGAATCAGTTGATCATTGATTTTGATTAATAGATTAGCTTGATTTTTAATGGTGAATTGGATTGATTCAGAATCAGCGTTGATCTGTGGGTCAACTCACGATCAAGGAATGGTGAATTCGGCGAAATCAAACTAGAGTACATTTAAAAATAATATAAAGCTTAGTAATTCTATTTAAGTTAGTATTATTTTAATAACGATACAAATTGTTTGTACCTGCAATATATTTCCATATTTACTTTAAAATTGTCTATATATTTTCGAACAAATAATCGCTTGACATAGCTTATTCTTTCCGTCTAAACATTTGGAAATAAAAATATAAAAGAAAAGTTTTGAAATTCACATTTCGTTCTAAATACTGCGTTTTGAGATTCCACACACTTTTGTAGAGTCTGTAACACTATAAGAACTTAGTTTTGATAATAAGACATAATTTCAACCGAATATAAATTTAAAGCATACAATGCCATTAACTCTTTTTTCATACTTGTGGATAAAACTACATTTTAAATTTCTGCTCCTTAATTATATTTTAGTGAAGTCCGAACCCATCATTACGACATGCACAACTGTGATACATATATGTTATGAATTCCACTTACCGTACAGACTTTTTGCGTGATGATATGATGTCCATCGCTTTTCGAAAATAAAGCTCCATCCAGAGCAATGCCGCTCTCAAACATAAACTGAAAGGCCGGCAATTAACTTGGACAGACACGTAATAACAGACATCAATTAGTAGCCGGTAACTGAAAATAAAAATAAAATAATAAAATATGGGTTATTAAAATAACAGAAAAATATATATTTTGGAATTATTATGAACTCAAAATTACTATTAGTAATAATAACAAATATAAAAGTATATATTTCGTTGTTTTTTATCAATGCTAGGAGACATGCATTTTACAACAAACCAAACAATAATTATATTTACCTTCAAGCACAAATTAATACATCAAAATGACTACTGGACTTTATTAAAACTGTTTATATATAAATTAACAATGTACTTAGCATATTTGCGGTAAATTTTCAATACTTATTCACTAAAATCACGAACACGATCTTCCTCCATTATGGCTTGTAGATAACAAGAAGAGAACAAATGACCGCGTTGCGGTTATAGTCGCGGAGTACTACGCCAGGCAAAATAGTTCCAATAAGAAATAATACGTTCGAATTTAAATAAATGTTTGATGCATTTTATGGGTAAATCTAGCAACATATTTAAATATTACGAATATATTTTATTGTTTTGTCTTGAATATTATATGGATAGAGATTTGAAGAATTGAACAGGATATAAAATTATTTTTTATTGTATTTACAATAAAGAAGGGATAATCTCTTAAATGTATTGTTCTCGTCAGAAATATAATGAATATCAATTGATTTGTTCACATATTTCATCCTATTATGAATAAAATTCAATAAAATAAACAAAAATAATACATCTAACACGGTTCACAACAAAATAAGGGAGGTTTAGGGATCGTGCTAAAAATCGTATATCAAGATTTTGTAAATGACGTTTTAAGGTCCTTAGAATCCAATTTTAATATTTTCACAATGATGTCCGTGTATATATATATATATATATATATATATATATATATATATATGTGTGTGTGTGTGTATGTGTGTGTGTGTGTGTGTGTGTGTGTGTGTTTGGATCCACTTAACGCTCTAACTCTAATACTATTATGCCCGGTTGCACCAACGTTTCTTAAATTTACACTTAATAAAACTGAACTTACATTAAGTATCACTTAATTTTTATCTACTGTTGCACACATATTTGTTTTAATAACCTTAAGTAAGTGGAGTTTATATATTTTTAAGCTGTTTAAATTGTACTTTTAGTAACAAGAAAAATAAAATTTAGAGATTTTGTTGTTGTTAAAGTTTGGAGGTTATATTGGTAAGTTTAATTCAAATAGAATTATAGTTTTTAAAATTGAAGTGTAATTAAATATATTCATTGTTTTTAGCAAAAATGGTATCAGACGAAAAAAGAAAGCGAACACGAAGTGCCAACTAATTAAATTAATAAGTAAAACATTGAAAGAAAAATGAATGCAATACTTACATGTCGTTATAAAATTCAGTATTATTTTCTATTAAAATCAGTAATTGCAATACTGTATATTTGGTTAATCGAAACCGTTCAAAAAAAGCATGATCAGAAAGAGTATGAAAATGGTCAGATCTGTCGTATATTTGCCTTGGTATTCCGCATGAAATTAAATCCAATGCATCTAAATCGTCATCATCGACAATAAAATCAATAACTTCAATGATTCTGATAGAAATTAAAAACGTTTCCATTCAATATAACCTTACTACTTACTTAAGTGCAAGTTAAACCGTCAATTTCGGAGGCTTAAATTTATGGAAGCCTTAAGATGTTTATGGAGAGTTTAGCGCACGGTGCAACGAAATAAAACTAAACTTAAGGCTAAACTAAACTTAAATTCTTAAGTGGAATCGGTGCAACTGGGCATTAATCGAAAAAATTTGAAACCTTGTATTTCGACCCTAATCTAATATGGAAAGAAACTATTAGATTTTGGTGCAAATTTGATAACCGGAAATGGCTCTTTACTTGAAGCTCAAAATGGTTTTTCTTCGAAAAATACATTTAAATGTCATTTTTTTGCAATTTATGTTATTATAAAAATTAAAGATTATTAAATTTTCTACAGATATTTTTTTACGTAGAAATAGAGTGCCCTGGCAGAAAGAAGTGAATACAAACAAAATATTTACATTTTTCTTTCATGGCACTCTAATTCCATGTGAAAAATATTAACACGTATGCATTTTTTCCATTCATGGCACTCTTAATTATAGCCATATTTTAATCAAATTAGTATAAAACTTTACTTGCATTTTTCTCAAAAAAATCATTAAGTAAGGGTATAAAAGTATTATATCACTGATTTCAGTTGGTATCCATATTTTGAGAATCACTGGTTGATTTTTTTTCACTTTATCATTGAAATACCCATTTAAAATAGAAATTCTTTGCTAATTTAACCAACTTCGTATCTCTTATAGTTCTCGAGATCACAATCGTGGCCACTTAAAAATGAACACCTGTATAGTATATATAAATTTATAAAATAATCTAATTTGTAAGTCTAGGAGCCTATATATCAAAGATAAACACAATTTCTTTGTTAGACAGTTCATATTTCAAATGTATGTAATTGACAGATAAATGCCACTGTTAAAACACTAATCATTTTAAATTAATAATGGTGACATTTTAAAAAGAAAATAGTTAATAATGCAATAGTTATTTGCAAAGCAACATTAGTAAATATGTAGGTATGTATTTAAATTAATAAAAATCTGTTGTGGCCAGCACAAGACCTCTCGCCATTTCCATTTTATATTATATGTGAAATATTGTATTGCACTTTGCTATCGAACCGTCGTTTTTATAACAAAAAATTACAGAACTTTACCCAAATATTGTTTTTTTTTATTGTATTTAACATGTCTTCTGCACACATATAATTCTAATTATATCTGGAATAATACTACCTTTTTAGTTTAAGTTCTGTATTTATTTAATATTAAAACCCAACGTTTCGGCACCATATATTGTCTAGAAAATTGTATACATAAAATATCTGATGTGGACACCACATGACTTCCTTGTACGCCTGTTACATTATACATATTTTGTTAATAATTAAAATATGTATAATAACAGACCCAATCATAAAATTGCACGTATTTGACATTGACATTAAATTCTTTATTTTTTTTGTTATTTCTTGTCCTAATTCATAGCAAACTTAATTACAGAAACCAAAAAGTACACAATGTTTAAATTTACATATCTCGCATATACAAAGAACTATTTTTATCATACTTGGAGTTTACGACGCAAAATTCAATTCTCTAAAACTTTTATTTGAAGCATTTATTGTTAAATATCACTTCCGGTTAGACTATTTTAACCAAAGTCTATTATGTTATTTCCATTGATATAAAAGTAGTATATACCAAATTTGAAAAGTTTTGGATTATATTTTAATATAGTTTTCCATTAAAATCTATTATAGGTTTCAAGTAAAGTACCACTTCCGGGTATACGATTTTAACTAAAATCTATTATGTTATTCCCATTGATATAAAAGTATTATATACCAAATTTGAAAAGTTTTGGATTATATTTTAATATAGTTTTTCATTAAAATCTACTATAGGCTTCAAGTAAAGTACCACTTCCGGGTAGACCATTTTTACTAAAATCTATTATGTTATTTCCATTAATATAAAAGTCTTATATACCAAATTTGAAAAGTTTTGGATTATATTATAATATAGTTTTCCATTAAAATCTATTATGGGCTTCAAGTAAAGTACCACTTCTGAAAGTTATACAATGACCAAAAAGGGAGGTGCACAACTAGATGTTATAACAGTCCTAAATACAAAATTTTAACATTCTACGGCTTCCCGTTTTTCAGTTATGCGCGATACGTACGTACATACGTACGTACATACGTACGTACATACGTACGTACAGACGTCACGACGAAATTAGCCAAAATGGATTCAGGGATGGTCAAAATGGATATTTCCGTTGAAATCTGGAAACCGAATTTTTTCGCGATTACAATACTTCCTTTACTTCGTACAAGGAAGTAAAAAGGTAACATTTACGTACTTTTCTTGTTACTTGGTTACTTGTTGTTTTTGTATATTCACATTTTTATGGCAATTTCCCCTGAAGAAGGCACCAGTTTATGGTGCCGAAACGTTGGGTTTTAATATTAAATAAATACAGAACTTAAACTAAAAAGGTAGTATTATTCCAATTATTAATATGAGTTCTGAAAGATATTTTAATAATCTAATTATATCTATTTTTCCATTGTATAAGTTTCTAAATGTCAGAGATTCTTCCGATTTATTAACTAGATTGGCGGTATTTCTGATGGATATATGCATTTTACCTATAATTTCAAATATTTAATTAATAAAACAATAAGAAAGATTAAATGTACTTCCCAGAAAAAACTATCAGAATGTTACTAAAACTGTTGATTTTTGACACTGACATCTATCATTTATAAACTATGTTATAAACATTTGAATTTGTCAAGTGGTTTCCTTAGTGCCTTAGTCTTTGCGATTAGATTATTCTATATGTATATTATAATGTCTTTATCTCTAAATCTATACAAGATATATTAAAAGTTTTAAGTGTATTAGATAGAGAATTTTATGTTCTTCAATATTTGTACTAACAAAATTTTCAAAAAATTATATTTAGAAGAATTTTTCTAAGAAACTACTACTTCCGGTTGTCCAATTGTTACCAAAACCTTTTCAGCTCTTCCCAGGAATGTTAGATTGAGGAATTCATAGTTAAACATCTTAAATTAAATAGCGGGAGGTATTGTGTTGCCCACATCAGATTTTTTACGGTTCTGTGTGGCTAGTGCTAAACAAATAATTCGATTTATAATTATTTTGTATTGTGTTTGGATAAGAATTCAACAAAAAACTATTTAAATACTTAATTTCAAGTAAACACTACTGTGCGTCGTGCGTCTGAATATTAATATTTCTTTATTGATTTTCCTATCATCATGATAAGAAAACGACATTGAATTTATTCATAAACCCTTAATTACAAATTAAAACCATTAAATATTCATTGTGACGTTTCCTCACAAAAAGAATGAGAAATAATTACAATTCCCTGATTTCAACTTTGATATTAGGAATTAATTAACAGCTTTCCGTCTGAACAACTTGCCAAGTTTGTAATTTGCAGCGTGACCTTTAAGGTTGAAGGTTTAGGGTAGGGTTCAGGGATACACACAATGATACAATTCACTGATTGCTGATTGTAGTGTTGGCGTGACGGACGTATGGACTACGGAGACTAAAATCAGCAATCCAACAATCATTTGAACTAGGGCTAGCGGCTAGGACTTGGAATAGGTATTTAGTTAAATGGGAAATACCCATCCACCCGGACTAAATGGAATACGGGTCGGAGTCGATTCTTCATCCATAAGACTCGTAAGAACCGCAGATCCGTAAGAACCGTATATCCCGTAAGAACGACTGACTGTAAGGGGCATACTTCGCCACGCCGAGAACATGCATAAATCTCATTATTGCATTTAAATACACACATTTAAATAATTCATAACGCTGTCTGTCTTATAAATCGAAATTTTTTACCTCGCGCTAAGAGAGGTATTGGAATCATGCTAAAAATAGCATATCCAGATTTTAGTGGATAAGCACGTTTTAAGGTCCCTAGAATCCGATAATAACATTTTTACGATGATGTCCGTATGTGTATGTGTGTTTGTGTGTGGATGTTGGAGCCACGGTTTCTCAAATACAATAAGACTTAAAAAAATATTTAACTGCAGTTTAGGAATCAACATATGTATATTACTAAAATTAGCTAGCAATTTGAGAAATTTGTATGAAATTAGATGAATTCCATAGGAATTAGCTGAATTCACTAGGTGTTGAAGGAATTACCCAGGAAATAAGAACTTTAGGGGAATACACTAAAATTTGAATAATTACTTTCACATAATGACTTTCCTTTACCAATAAATTATAGATATAAATATAAATAAATTATAGATAAGTTATATAAGAATTGGAAAGGAATTAGTGAAATTACCGGAATTACTTGGTAATTAGTGGAATTACTGGAATTACCTAGGAATTAGCGGAATTACTGGAATTACCGGAATTACCTAGGAATTGCTGGAATTACTTAGGAATTACCGGATGTACTTGGGAATTACTGGAATTACCTAGGAATTGCTGGAATTACTTAGGAATTGCCGGAATTACTTGGGAATTACTGGAATTACCTAGGAATTACCGGAATTACTTGGGAATTACTGGAATTACCTAGGAATTACTGGAATTACCTGGGAATTACTGGAATTACCTGGGAATTACCTAGGAATTGCTGGAATTACTTGGGAATTACTAGAATTACTTGGGAATTACTGGAATTACCTAGGAATTGCCGGAATTACTTGGGAATTACCGGAATTACTTGGGAATTAATGGAATTACCGGAATTATCTGGGAATTAGCGGAATTACCTGGGAATTTCCGGAATTACTGGAATTACCTAGGAATTAGCAGAATTACATGGGAATTGCCGGAATTTACCTGGGAATTGCCGGTATTAGCTAGGAACTACCGGAATTACTTGAGAAATAGTGGAAATAATTGGGAATTAGTGGAATTACCTGGGAATTAATGGAATTACCTGCGAATTAGTTGGTCAGTAGTATTATAATACTATGTACACATATAGTATACATAAAAAATTATTAAACTTAAACTAATCAATTTCAAATAAAAATTTATTAATATTTTATTGTAGAATTATATTTTAAATCAACATTCCAAATTTCAATTCTTAATTATTAATAGAAGCTGAGATCTAATACTTTTACATCTTTAATCGTTATAAACAAATCGAAAAAAAAATAGCGTTTAAATTATTTATAAACACTATGGATATAACATATTAAATTTTAATTTTTTTTCATTTATGGATATTGATATTAGACATCAATAAAGTTGAGCATTTCCACAAACACGCTAAATGTGGGGTCATTTTTCATATATATTGTTATTATTTTAATATTAATTAATTTAAAAACATGGAAATTGGTATAATTATGTAGAAATGTATAGTCTAAAAGAAAGTTTTGTTTCATTATTTTTGAATTTTTTTAAACAAGTTGTTAAGTTTCAAACTCACCTGTCTATAATTATTTCCTCGATAGTAGTCCAGAAAATTTACGCTCAACTTTATATCCCTGTTTGCTGATTTCTGGTTTAAATCAAGCCTATTCTTGCGTGACGGGTTAATGGGCGGTAACCACGCAAAAATGAGAGAAAACTTCAAAGGAAATTTTGTTATGAAAGATTGGGAGTTTTAGGAAATTGCTACTAGGAACAATGGGTTAAAATGTAGACAAGAAAGACATTAGATTAATTATACTCGCGGTGGTGAAGGTTAGGTTTACTCCGTTTTATATTCGGTGGAGCACTGATTCTTATCTTTTATTCATGTTGAAGCTTTCTAGCTTGATTTATTTTTAATACATCTATTTTTGGATACAACTCGTTTGGCGTTATTCACAACAAAACTACATTTTTTAACGGGAATATATATTTCATTAATCTAAAAAAGTGAGGTGTATGACGCATGAGCATTTCGTATGAAATTCTAGACTAGAACATTCAATGCAATAGGGGATAGCAAGGAATTAAATAAAGGCACACTCATACGAGTATTCTTGATAAATTGTTCATGATCTTGTTTTTTACCTCCCGCTACCCTTGGTAAGGGAGGTATAGGGATCGTACTAAAAATCACATATCGAGATTTTAGTAAATGACCACGTTTTAATGTCCCTAGAATCCAATTTTAATATTTTCACGATGATGTCTGTATGTGTGTATGTGTGTGTGTATGTATGTGTGTATGTGTGTGTGTATGTATGTACGTATGTATGTATGTGTCTATGTGTAGGGATTTTGTCTTCGCTCTAACTCAAATACTATTATTCAGAAAATTCTGAAACCTTGTATTTCTACCGTATTCTAATATGAAAAGATGCCATTAGATTTTGGTGTAAATCGGATAACCGGAAATGGCACTTTACCTGAAGCTCATAATGGTTTTTCTTCAAAAAATACCATTAAATGCCATTTTTTCGCATTTTGTCGTTATGAAAATTAAAGATTATTGAATTTTCTACAGGAATACATTAATACTTTTTCTATATATTTTACAGATAAATTTAAAAATAATTTTATTTCCAAGTCCCGAAGCCTAAGAAAAACACAATTCCTTTGTTACGCAGTTCATATTTCAAATGATGTAACTGACAGTAAATGTCATTGTCAAAAAACTAATTACTTCAAATTAATAATAGTGACATTTTAAAAAGAAAATAGTAAATAAAGCAATAGTTTTATGCAATGGAACAGTTTGCAGCGTTAGTAATTACGTAGGTATGTATTTAAATTAATAAAAATTAAATAGCGGGAGGTTTTGTGTTTACCACATCAGATTTTTTAAAAATGCGACTTGTGAAAAATATAAATAAATATATCATCACGGCATATTACCCATTACTGGGTGTGCCAGTAGATATAGATAGAGATAGATAGATAGTTTATTTGTTTTTAGATATTATACATATCTTTTACAAATTGATTGATACTTACATTTACAAAAATTTTGATATACAATATTACTCAGTTTTTTAATCCCAAATTAATATACCATATTTACATAATCTTACAATATACATGCATTACATACATATCTTTAAATATCGTTCTTAACTAATTACTTAATCCGAAATACAATATACCTTATATACATATATTCTTTGTTTGACGGGTTTATTATATCTTTAATTAATGTAAAATTAATATATACATACACATATATATGCATAGGTACATATTCTATTTATAATTTAGTGGTCATTCTTCTAGGCAGAAACTTCTTGTTTTTAGGGCATTTATGATGTAATAATATATTTTATTTACTTTATCTTTGGAGGGGTTATTTAAAATTTTGTAATAATTTTCGTTATTATATTGGGTGGGGTTAAAATCTTTTAGGTAATGATTTCTAAAGGGTTTGTATATAGGACATTGAATTAGCAAGTGAAAGAGATTTTCGGGCGTGCGCAAATTGCAGATTGGACAATTGAGGGTTGTATCAATTATATATTTAATATTGTTAAAATAAATTATTATTAGTTTGTTACTGGCTAACCGGAGTTGTGCAATAATACGTAGTTTTGATATGTTTTGGTTGAACTTTAGATATGTGGCAACTTCAAAGTCTGATTTCAAGTATTTGTAATAGGTGTTATAGGATGAAATGGTTGATCTATTAATGTCTTTTTCTGTTAAATGCATTCTAAGTTTTTCGATAATCTCTTTAATTATATGTTTGTCAATGTGCTGATTTTTCCATACGTTTTCAAATCCCAGGTCTTGTAAAAATATTTTAATTTGTGTACACCAATTGTAATCAGTTTTGTTATTTTCAGAATTATCGAGCTCTCGTAAACGATTGTACAGTAGTCTAGGGGTTCTTTTGTCGTTCATTTTCAAGATTTTTGACCACCAGTTCAGAGCATGCGACCATATGTTTAATGCGACCGAGATCATGCCCGTTTCCATACGTACCATGTAATTAGGGGTGTTTCTCGGGCATTGAAGTATTGATTTTAAATAGGTGATTTGACATTTTTCAATAATTTCAATTTGTCTCAGTGCCCAAATTTCTGCGCCGTAAAGCGCGGTTGCGTTTATTATTGAATTAAAGAGTTTCACTTTCTCTAACCAACTGTTGGATTTTCCTTTAGCTAAAATTTGTTTAACTTTATTTACTGCTGTAAGGCCTTTTCTGTAACTTTCGTTTGCTGCTAGACCGAATTTGCCAGAAGACGAAAAAGTTATTCCTAGGTAAGTAAAGGAGTTTGCAGCTTCAAGTTGTGAACCATTGTACAGAAATTTGTGTTTTACCGTTCTGCCTCGGCAAAATTTAAGTACTTTTGTTTTCATCGTATTGACTTGAAGGAGATTTTTCATACAGTAATCATGTAGTTTGTTTAATTTCTTGTTAACGTCTATTGGAGAATTACCTAATATAACTATATCATCTGCAAATGCAAAAAGCATAATATCATTTTGACCGTCTATATTTATTCCACGAAGTCTGTCTGTACGAAAGTGTTTTTCTAGGTCGGCTATGAATATGGAAAATAGTGCTGGGCTGAGGATCTCGCCTTGTAGTATTCCGTTAGTGACTCTAATAGGGTTTGAAGTTTCGCAGTTAGCTTTTATTTGGATGTTTGCATTAATATACAGACTTTGAAGTATTCTTATTATTTTACCTGAAATTCCGCTTTCATAAAGTTTGTTCCAAAGAAGGCCGTGGTTTATAGTGTCAAAGGCTTTGGTAAAGTCGACAAAGACTGCAAATATGGGATTTCTTTTCAGGCGTAAGTGCAGATGAGATATTCCCATCAATGAAAATAAATTATCAATTGTGCCTCGGTTTTTTCTGAAACCTGCCTGAAATTCCGGAAATAATTCATTTTCTTCGAACCAGAATTGAATTCTGTTATATAATATTGTTGTGAAAATTTTGCTAATACAATTTAATAAGGCGATACCTCTATAATTTAAGGGGTCTTGTAAATTACCTTTTTTATGAATTAGAAAAAGTTGAATTTGGGACCAGCTTAAGGGTACTTTTTCTTGTGTTAATATTATATTGAAAAAATTTAGCACAAAATGGAGCCAGTTATCTGTTAGGTTTTTGAAGAATTCATTATTTAGTTCATCGGACCCGGGTGTTTTATTATTTTTAAGATTAGTAATAGTTTGATTTAATTCATCGATTGTTATTGATGAATCTAAATAAGGGTGCAAACTATCGTAGTAGGACATGTATGGGGATGTTATAGGTAAGAAGACTTGAGTGTAAAAGTTTTCCCATTGCCTTAAGTCAATGGGGTTCGGGGTTTTAGATTTTGGCCTTAGATTTTTAATTGTGTTCCAGAATTGTGAATTATTTTTTACTTCCGACAATTTTAGTTGTATTTCTGTACAGAAATTTTTCTTACTCTGTTTGAGTAATTTGAAGTATGATTTTTTGCTTTCTAGATAATTTGTTAAGTTGATTTCCGAGTTTTCTTTATGGTACAATTTTAAATAGTTTTTACATTGTTTCTTGGCAATAGCACATTGTTGTGTGAACCACGGTTTTTGGTTAGTGAGTGGTGGTATAGCTTGATCTTTAATTTTAATAACTTCTAACATTGAAGCTTCACAGGCTGCATCTTTTATGGCGGAAATAATATTATTGTTTAGAATGTCCACATTATCTGAATTTAGATAAATTTTTTGCGAGGTGTTTAAAGTTTTTTGAAAAACAGTAATATTATTAGGGGCAAATTTAAATTTTGTTATATATTTGGGTGAATTGTGTAGAATTTGGGTCTGTGTTTCAAAATAAACCTTACCAAAGCTGATAGTACAGATCGCATGCTCTGAATTGGTGATATTATGCGTAACCTTAAAGCTTGTTACGTTTTCCATACAGGATAAATTTCCCCACGCTAAATCAATGGTACTTTTGCCATTATTATTTAAAAATGTAAACTTGCCTGGAAAATCGTTTTTTGTGCGTCCGTTTAAGGTGAAGAAACAGTAATCTTCCATTAGTGAAACTAATTTTCTACCCCTGTCATTAGTAGAGATATGTTGAGATTCTCTTTTTCCCCAGACAAACTGTGACGCGAATAAATCGTCTGGTGATTGGTTTAATGTGCCAATATGGGCATTGAAGTCGCCTACGATAAGTATGTTGTGATCTGTGGTGGCATTTTGGAGAGTGTTTATGTCTTGGCAGATGGCAGGTTGGGTGGATGAGCCATTTGTTGCTCGAATAAAAAAGGGACCTCTGCGACCGGTGTTGCGTTCGTGTTGTCCTGGATAGATGGGTGAGCACTGCTATGACAGTTGACATTAGCGACCTTGGTGACCTTTGGTGTCTGTACGATTTTTGTAGGGGTTTCTTCAGATGATTGGCGTTGTCTTTTGTTTTTTTTTGCATCTTCTTCCACGGTGTCAAGGAACAGAATTTTGTTTCCCACTATTTTTGCATTGATGCCTTGAGTGTGGTATTCTTTTAGTTTTAATACGAGGGCATTATGTTTTTCACGTTCTTCCTTGGTTTTCGGGATATTAATGTATAACTTAGTACCTTTTAAACTCGTTCTTTTTTCGTATACCAAATCTCTTGTTTTAATTGAAGAGAATGTTATTAGTATAGGGCGTGTTTTATCGGAATACTTCCCCAGGCGAAATATGTCGTCAATGTGTGATTCATTTAGGTTTAATTTCATATGCTCATTTAGAGTTGTAAGTACGTTGTGTTCTAAAGTGGTTTTATTATTTTCGTTTTCTTTGAGTCCATTTAGTATCAGATTTCTTCTTAAAATTATTTTTTCCATGCTGTTAATTGTAGTTTGTTGAGTTTTGACTGTACTTTTCAAACTTTCAATGTTATTGAAGTTGCTGTTTACTTGAACAATAACTCCATCGATTTTTTTGTTTGTTTCTTTTATATCCCCATTGATAGTATCCAGAATTTTCAGGATGTTGGCATACTGGTTTTCTATTGTCGTTACGTTTATAATCGAAGTAGTTTTTGTTTCTTTTTTACTTCCCATTTTACGAGGTTATGTAGTGTGTTTAGTAGTAATGTATATTTGTAAAACTATTTTATATAGTTTGTGTAAGTTTATTACTTACTATTGTTTTACTGCTGAAATTTGAAAATAATTAGGATATTTTAAGTGAAATCAAAAAAATTTTATGATTCAGCGTTTTTTAAAATTGTTTGTCTTCGCAAAGCAAGAGTACCAACCCGGGTGTGCCAGTATCTACTACACATGTAGACATCGGTAATGATGACGATATATTTTACCGTGTGGGCGTTTACCGGGCGTCACCTCACGGGCACTCATTGCTGGAGTGGAGAGTGCACCACAGGGGTCACTTTTGTGCCATTTAAATTTCGAAATATTTGGTGTCGGTTGGGATCGAACCCGGTTCCCCAGGTTCGCGACCAGACACTCAGGCACGCAGTCAAAAATATGACAGTCTTTTTTAACAGATATGTTGGTAGCGTTTCAAAAAAAAAAAAAAATAATAAATAATAACTTCATAGATGAAAATTCACTGTTAACTGATAGCAATTTGAGGTTGTATGTTATTCTTCTTTCGGAAACAAACTATGATAATGCCCGTTTACAAATCTTAGGCCCGGTATTTTATCTCCGGTTGAGTAGCCAGAAAAACACAGCATCGATATTATAGCTTAAATTGTAGAAATGACACTTGTCACTTTTTCGATGCCACCTTGTTTTTATAACCGACGTTAACTTAACCGGCTGTTTAGCTATAAATGAAAATATCTGTTCATATTTTTTCTTCATTATACCCCGATATTATTAAAAAAATAATCTTTCTCATTAGCGTTTAACAAATCAATAGCTTATAAAAATAATATCATAACCTAAAATTTGAACTGGAGAAACGTCAAAATATGAGTCACATGATAGATATTGACTGGTCACAACCAGAATTTCAAAATTAAACATAAACCACACAGAAAATTGTAAATTTTAAAATAAAAATTTCAATTACAAATTCCATATCGAAAGTATATTAGAAGATTTTGTATATTCAATAAAATTATAACACGAACATACACTATGTAAATTGCACTTGATACTGAATCTGTGAATTAGAATTATTTTTTTCATATATACAGTGTGTCTCATTTAGGGATGCCACCATTGGGAAAATTATCATAGGGCACTAGATAATGACGAAAAACTGAATATTGTTGATTTTTTCTTTTTCAAATAACTTGTAAACTATTAATAATTGAGAAAAACGTTTCAAATACAAAAGATAGATATTTTTATTATCTAACCAGTGGCGTACGAAATAAATTTTTATATCCGCAAATTTTCGAGATATAACACAAAACTTATATTTTTTTAAATGGAACCCATATCTGATTTTTGTCTCAAAAGAATCATTATTTTTTTCTCTTTTCAACGATGTAAGGGTTATTATGTTTTATATTTGTTTTGCCTTCAAAATTATTATTTTTTCTTTATTTTGTAGTAAATTTATAATTATTTAGAAAATATTGGTAGATTTCTATTTAGAAATACTCCTTCTATTTAAATAATTTAATTCGTTTGAAAATTTTGCTCAAAACTCATATCAAACAAATTTTTATAATATTTTGTATCTGATCGCCCTTGGCACATTATAGTGTAATTTGTAATTATGAGTCTAGAATAAAAACATTAAGTAATAAAGGCATAAAACAAATTATTTCGATCAAATTCAGTATAATTAATAAAAATAATAATGTTTTTTTGGGAAATAATAAGAAAGTTCAGGAAAATAAAGAGAAAAATTAAATTTTAGGAGCAAAACAAATATAAAACATAATAACCCTTACATCATTGAAAAGAGAAAAAAATAATGATTTTTTTGAGACTGAAATCAGATATGGGTTCCATTTAAAAAAATATAAGTTAGTGTTATATCTCGAAAATTTACAGATATAAAAATTTATTTCGCACGTCACTGGTTAGCTAATAAAAATATCTATCTTTTATATTTGAAATGTTTTTCTCAATTACTAATAGTTTAGAAGTTATTTGAAAAAGAAAAAATCAACAATATTCAGTTTTTCGTCTTTATCTAGTGCCCTATGAGAATTTTTGGAAAAACAAAAGCACATCTGAGATGGCCTCCCAAAGGCGCACAAAAAGTTCCATTTAACCGACATCGTATCTCTTATAGTTCTCGAGATCCCAATGGTGGCACCTCTAAATGGGACACACGGTATATGCTGTTTCCACGATTATAGCAAAGCTGGCTGATTTATGAAAGTTAATCTCTTTATAATACTTTAACTCTATTGAACATGAAGAAAAATGTATAATCAAACCGGATAGACAATAAAATATTCTTTCATATTGGTAATCACATAAAATGTCAAAAAATGATATTTAACTGTTTTTTCCAGAAAACTTCAAATAAGGGAACTTCCGGTTGGTCAATTATAACCAAAATCGAATCATCTCTTCATAACAGAGGAATTCAGAAGAATTACAATTTTTAGAATTGTAGTATTGGAGTTATCGTCGCGCACACACATACACACACACACACACACACACACACACACTTTCATACATACATATATACTAACTAGCAAAATCGCATTTTAGAGACCCTAAAACGTGCTTATTCATTAAAAATACCACCTAATTTTTTGACCAAAGACAATACCTTCCTTACCTAAAGGTGACGAAAGGTACAAAACACGTGTTATCTAATTTAGACCAATTTTATTTATAACTGCACCTACATGTCATAACACATGTATTCTCTACGCACATGTGGCAACCAGTTCAACACATGTGACGTGTGGGTTACGTTACGTTGCCTTGTGCGTGTCGCAAGTTATTTCTGTCTACAAAACAATCGATGTCTCATCCATTTTCTCGCAGCAAGCTGTGGGTGGAAAATAACCGATTTTTCCATGAACACGTTTTACAGATCGGCGGCAATGGAGATGGGTTTCTTGGGAATTGTTGAAATGGGAAGTATTGATTTAGTTATTTATTTAATAGCAGGAGATAAATTGAGAAAGGTGGGTAGTTAATTTTACTGCACGTGTGAGCAATTGAAATAAAAAGTAATGGTAAAGATATGAGATTGTGGTTAAATTTATAGCGTAAAATGACCCCTGTGGTCCGGTGGGGTACTTTTCAGTTTTAAATGCCTATCAACTAATGAAATATGAATATGAATTATGAATACAAAAAATACTGAAATATAAGCCACTCCCTTATTAGTGTGAAATTTACTGACGAAAGGCGAAAGAAGAGGCGGCAATTTAAACAAAATTTTCATATTTCAAGAATAGAGCGTGTTCAAAAAAATCCTAACTCAGAGTATGCTATGAACAAAAAAACGTATGTCAATAGGCTATTCCACAGTAATCAAAAATAGTAAAAGTTTATTGAAAATATGAACGATAATAGTTAAGGGATAAGGAAAACCATATTTCTTTTATTATAAATTATTTCTTCTAGAAGACACGGGGAGTTTTGCTTTTGATGATGCAGGACATGTGTACGAGTGTTTCAACAAATAGGATCCAAGTATGACCGCCGGTTTTGAGAAGCCCCGCCCTAACTAAGAATATACTTCTTCGGGTGTGTCGGATTTGTTCGGTTGCTGTTCGGGTGCCGTTCTAATTTCTTTGTTTTTATAAAATGATAAAAAAAAGTTGAAATAAAGTAAGTATAATAATTTATTTTGTCTCTAATAATGAATTATAATATTACAATTTAAATATACATTATTTTAGAGTTTGTTTAACATTTTTTCGTGGCTTGTGAACCACTGTTTGTTTACTTCTGGGATATCCACATTACCTACGTCACAAAGGTAATTTAAAATTCGGACCTTAATATATCGCTTATTTGGAGGAATTTTTAATTCGGACTTTCACATGTGGTCTTATATTTTTATGTACTTCAAAAAAAAAAAAAAATAAATATCGTGGAATAGCCTAATAGGCTATATATATAGAAAATATTTAATCAAATGTCAATTTAGCACAAGACATTGTCAAAAATGTTTTCTTAAGAAATCTAATCTTTCCTTCATAAATCCTTATTTTAGAAATAGAAATAAATTAGAAAACGGTGAATGACAATATTTTGTATCTTTCATTATTATCTTTTCTCCTTTTAAATTACATTGCATGATCAATTTTGACAACTTGACTTTTAAATTGAATAATTATCAATTTCAGTGTTTATAGCCTAGTCCGAATATGTTTTTTCTCTGAATATACTGAATAATAAAGAGGATAAAAATATGGGTATTAGTATATTACATCCGAGGTAAGAGATGTTTAATTACAGTCGAGGGTTTGTGCAGATTACCGAGAAGCGAGCCTCGAGGTCAGATACAATGCGAGGCTGTAATGAAACTCCCACCGAGGTATGTATATTATTTTATTCACAAACATCTTCTGTTTAAATCAATAATTTTCAAAATAAATAATTGAGTTATAACTTTTAATTTTATTAATATTTTTGACAGTTTCTAAACAACCCTATTTAACATTTCCCACCCATGAGATAGAAGCGTGATCGGTTATTTCCCAACCAAGAGATTATTGCAGATAGCAATGACGTATTTCCCAACCTCTGAATGGTTAGGCATCGACATATTACCTAATAACTAGCTATGCTGTACTGATGAGCTCTAATAAGAGCGAAACACGTGTCTACAGCTGCAATTGAGCGATAGCCCTAGGAAAAAAAATATATTCATATTACTATAATGATTGTGAATAAAATATTTTTTCTTATTCTTTCGATTACAGAAAAAAAATCTGATGTGGCCAGCACATTACCTTCCGCCAATTCTATGTATTTTGTACAAATTCCATACCAAAAGTTCCTTGGAAAAGATTCTATATATCCAGTAAAACTGTAACACGAACATATACTATTTTCTACAAATTTCATTCCAAAAGTTTCTTGGAAAATTGACACTGGCATATGTCAATTAGAATTATTTGAATATATCAGCTGTTTCCATGATTATAGCAAAAATGGCTGATTTATGAAAGTTAATCTCTTTATAATTCTTGAACACTATATCTACTGAATATGAAGAAAAATGTGTAATTAAACCGAATAGACAAAATATTCTTTAATATGAATAATAACATAAAATATGAAAAACTGTGTTTTTTTTTAAGAATAATTGTTAATAACTTTAAATAAGGGTACTTTCGATTGTTCAATTATAACAAAAATCTAATCAGCTCTTCATATGGTTGTAAAGAAGAGGAATACGACGGAATTATAATTTTTAGAATTGTAGTAATGAAGTTATTGGCGGAGAAAATTTTGCCACACACGGACACATCATCGTAAAATTAGTAAAATAAAATCGTATTCTAGAGACATGCTTATTCATTAAAAACTCATCACCGATTTTTTTTATCAAATACAATACCTTCCTTACCTAAAGGTGATGAAAGGTAAAAAAATCGTACAACACCTCGGTCTAGTAATCCTTGTATCAATTGAGTAAAAAGAAAAGAATTTCAACTACTCAGGAACTACAACATAATGGGACCACTTTACGGTAATGTGTAGAGTTCCACCAAAGTTCCTCTTTAAAATTTAGATAAAAAAAATCCCTTGAGTAATTCCTGCAAAAATCTCCCCACAAATATTTTTCTTCGCTCTTTACTAAGTACCTATGTAAATGTTTAATGTCTTAACTGAAAATAAATTACCCGTTTAATCAATTTAAATCGTTTGGTGAATTCTACCGCATCTTTTATTTCCTACCTTAACTTCTAAGTTATAAGTTTCTTACTATATTCGTAAATGTTCTTGAGACGTCGGTTTGCAATCTTTCTGAAACTATAATATACAAGCCAACGTGCCATACATTTTCTAGATTTATCATACTTGAAAACTTGAAACATGAAATGTACCAAGTAGAACTTATAAATGATTGATTCCAATGTAACATGGGACAAATGTAAATACCATTAATAAAATCAAAAGAAATACAAATAACCAAGTAGATAAAGTATTGGCTTATTTATCATAAATGACACGACAACGATCATTCTTCCAGCGTACGAGGGTGCATTCCAAAGTTCGAGAATTAACACAGACAGGACGGTACAATCGTGAAAATGAATAGGCAGAAGACTTACGTTATCAACCTGAAAAAACCTTATAAAATGAAAAATAACTCGTAGAAATAATTTATTTTTAAATATAGAAGAAGAAAAATACTAGTATTAAAAAACGTATATATTAATGAAATTTACAAGTATTTCTAAGTCAATCTCTATTCCTTTTACGGAATATAAAATTATTTGAAATAATTGTAGCTAATTTTTATACCATACGTTGGCACAACAATATTTACTTTATATTTTATATCGATCGAATATCGATCCTGTTACTATTGTCACTTGGTTGTCAGTTTTCTCCGTGACTTGTGCTACAGTACTATTTGTTTGTTTTGATAAATAGTATACCTACTACAAAGTGAACAAAAAAAAAAAATGATGCGGTTGGCAATTAAATTCGGCAAAGATCCCCAGAATTTCTGGGGATCTTTTTATTCCCCAGTTTACACAACACCAGGTGAAAGCGAAAACACTATTTGACATGTCATTTTGACAAAAAATACAAATAGGTTATATCAGTGCAGGGATCTGACAGCTAATAGGATTTTGAGTGATTGAAATGCTGGGTAATGTAAGAAATAAAAGTACGTGGGTAAGGGAAACAACAACCATTTTAATAAAAAATTGTAAATATGCCCAAATTTAAATTTTCAAATGTCACTGTTAACAACAGGAAATAAAATTTTATATCACTGTTACCAATTTCAAGTATTTTTTTATAATAATGCCTAAAGCTTTAACAAAGCAATTTTAGAAGCTAACCATTTATTGTGAACTATTTCGAAAGGGAATTGTCCAACGCCGTTGAAAGCCGTAATTTTTTCAAATATTTCTTTTGTTATCAATCTTTAATTAAATTTTGTATTTTTAGTTAGCAATAGATGCCCTACAAATAATAATCTTGACAAGCAGATATGGGGGCCCGTGTGAGATTCAAAATAGACTAAGTTCACGTGGTTTCTTTGTTACCAGGAGTGTAGACTTTACTTGATGAGTAAAATAAATCACATGAAAATGGAAAATCATGAAATTTGGAATGAAAAATGATGACATCTATGTACACCAACGAACCCAAGGACATTGTAACTAATAATGTAGTTACTTTAACAGTTAGCGGAATTATAACACTTTTAAGTAAGACATAAACGTCAGAATTAATAAATTATCGTTGCATAACAGGTATAATGCAAGTTAAAAAGTTTTAAGAAAAGTTTTTTTAAAGTAAATAGAACTAATAACAAACTGATTTGTGCTCCTTGGGAAGTCACATGACTTCTCGCGCCTTATAAATTAGTATCCTATGTAAACATAGTAGTATATGAAGTCATTACTTTAGTAATATTATTTGTTTTATGCCGTGAACTTTTGGATCCGCCCTCGTATATTAGATTTGAGAAAAACAGTCATATGTCATATCGCTTCATCTTGAATAAAGCATTTTCTACAAGGTCAAAAATACAATTTCCCATTTTATCATCTCAAAATTTCCGGTTTATCAACATTCCATTTTCTATGCGTGAGTGGGTGAGTGCTTTTGAGATGACGGTCCGTAAACACTTCACCACTGAAAAGCTCTGATCTGTGTATGAATAGAGCGGTGTCCCTGTCAGTCAAAAATATATGAAAGAGGTCCGATGATATATTTACTTATCATTTGTACGTACATTGAACGTAGGAACGTACATACTAGGCAATGAGGACAACTATTAATCATAAAATGTGTCTATATTCAAATGGTTCAGAACCTACATTTATATTAAAAATAATGCAAGTAAATAAACAAAAAAAAAATCTGTTGTGTTCAACACAATGCCTCTCGCCATTTCCGGTTTGTTACATAATTATCGAATTTAAGATTTCTTATACAGGATGCCTCACAACTCAAGCCCCA
The DNA here is from genome assembly GCA_943142095.1 of Ophonus ardosiacus. Classification (NCBI taxonomy): domain Eukaryota; kingdom Metazoa; phylum Arthropoda; class Insecta; order Coleoptera; family Carabidae; genus Ophonus; species Ophonus ardosiacus. Next base: position 7,349,075 of record OW964835.1, read on the forward strand.
GAAGAAACTGACACGTGCCGACGACAATAGGTTGCCAACAAATAGAAGAAAATAATTTGCGGCTGCTTGCATAACGGAGTTACAAGACTTTTTAATCCACCAATCCCGGAAGGATATCTTGAGGTGTGATGATATTATTACAAAATAAAACTGGTTGCTAGGTTTTAAAAAAACTACTAGTGAATTACAAAATTTGTTTGACTTACTGTAATTTTGACACTTTAGAGTTGACTTTTCACTGTCAACAAATTTAGGTTAGCGAAGGTGTCATCCGAGATCATCATTTATATCGTACAGTGCAACGTGTTGTAGCAGCTGTGTAAAATGTGTTAAAACGAAAATATTATTGTCCACATTCTCCGAAAATTATAATCATTTCTAAGTAATCAGCGGCTGAATACATGATAAGAATTTGCCTTTTTTATTCACCGTTTCAAATTTAATTTGACACTGACATTTTTCGAAAAGTACAGTCGCCCACACATATTAAAGAAGATTTGATTTGTGTAAAACCATAGTAACGTAAAATTACGGCAAACACACGTTAAAGGTGTAGGTCTCTGATTGGTCAATTTTAAGACGTCTTTTCTCTAATATCTTTTAAGCTAGATTTTTTTTTTCTTCGAAATAACACATCCGAGTGCAATCTCGTGTTTCCTCATTCGCTCTGGGCAGCGAGTTGTGAGACACCCTGTATACACAAATAATTATATTTATAACAATAAATGCCCGCGAGGTGACGCCTGGTAAACGCCCGCACAGTACGAATATGTGATCATCATTATCGATATTTGTGATAAAGCTGATTGGCAGACCCAGAAATGGGTAATATGCCTTAATGATATATTTATTTATTTATTCTTTCATTAAGGAAAGGAACCTAGTCTTACTCTTCTAAAATGTTCAAGATGGTTCCAATTCATTGACGAGATTAGCGGTATTTCTTAACGGTATATGTTCTATTACAATCAATAAATTAATTAATAATTCAATAAGAAATATTAAATGTACTTCCCAGTAAACTCTTTCAGTAATGCCAGTAAAACTGTTGATTTTTGACACTGACATTTATCTGCTAATTACAAACAAATGAATGAGACAACTGCGGTTTAGCGGTTTCCTTGGTGTAGTCTGGACTGTGAGATTTATTGCAACAGATTATTCTACACGTTATATTTTCTCTATCTGTGAATCTATAGAGGATATAATACATTTTTTAAGTGTACTAGATGTGTTTCATTATTAACAAGCCTACTACGATTATTGATTTTATTTTTACATATTATAAAATTTTAATATTGATAATGTTTTTAAATTATTATCAACAAATGAAAGAGATAAATATTATTTAAAACTGATAAATGCTGCGGAATGAGATTTCGAGTAATGGGGTATGTGACTAAATTTTGATTTTTACATATATGATACTAGACCAAAAAATAAAATACCCGTATTTTTTTAAATTGATTAATTATTCGTAGTTTACGAGAAAATAATTATTAAAACTTTGGAGAAGGGATCTGTGACGTCAGTAGGGTAGAATGATAGAAGAAGAAAGTTAGACTGAGATAGATTTCACTTTCGCCATTCCATAACCTATCACAACATATCTATCTCAGTCTAACTGTTTTCTTCTACCATTCTACCATACTGATGTCACAGATCCCTTCTCCAAAACATTAAATTGCTAATAACCAGTGTTCTATAAAATAATTGCAAAAATATATTTCAAATAGAAAATACAAAATACTAAACAAAAGTATTTCATATGTTTGGTAAAATACAATTATTTTTTTAGTATTTCAAATACTTTCAAATATTTCAAATACTTTTACTTTTAATTATTTGAAAATAAAGAAAGTACGTTAGGGTATTGTAGAAATGTTTTTCGTATTCAACTTAATCGCATATGTTTATTAATATTAAAAAGAAACACCTACATTAACATAAGCAGGTGTTTATTTAAGAAAAAAATTAGAGAACTATTCCATATTATATTACTACGAGACAACACATGACGGAGGGTTTCTATTTCAAATACATAAATATATTTCAAAAACTTGTGTATTTTAAATACAAAAACGTATTTCAAATAAAAAAATGTATTTCAAATATTGAAAAATGTTATTTCATACAAATAATAGTATTTTAATGTATTAAAATATAAAATACTTGTGAAAAGTAGTTAAACTAAAAATATAAAATACTGTTATTTTCAAGTATTTCAAATAATTACTTAAAATATTTTATCTAGGTAATTCAAATACTTATTTCAATTACTTATATTTCAAATACTATACAACACTGCTAATAACAATATTATTACAAACTAATGTTTAGTTTTTATGATTATAATGAGAGGTATGTTTTTATATATTATGATTTATATATTGAAATTCGATTATGGTCACATACCCCATTATTAAAATTTAATCTATACCAGTCGAGAAATTTATCCATATAAAATTTATTAGCGAAAATAACAGCTTCTATTTTGTAGTCGAGATTCTCGTTGTTCTAAACCCAATGAGCCTTTATTCTAGTTTATCATAATTAGAAATTACATACGTAATAATTTCCCAGAATACTCACGGAATACGTATTTCTCTCAATTATAGCAAATTAGTAAACATACATATGTATAATGGTAGAATATATAAAATAGTGTAATACCACTCCCAAATATGATACGAGCTTTCATGATACATTATACATACATATACATTTACACTTATTTAATTTATATAGTAGACACAGTATTTTTAATTTACAAAACTAGAATTTATTTCATGTATATTTACGTGACCTACATTACTTAATTATTTTTACAACTGAAAAGAACGTAGTAAATGTGTACCTACGTTGTTAGTTACATGCGTATGATAATTTTACTATAAATAAATTTCTATAAAAATTTATTACTCGTATATTAAATTATATGAAATTACATGCTTTTTAAACTCTTGTCTTGATGATGTTCTACAATTATTATAAATAAATAAATAACACAAAACAACTTTTCTAATCGATTTCGGTTTGACCAATTGTCATTTATTTTACATTTATAATTAATAATTCGTTTTATCATTTAATTCGCTGACCATGGTTCAATAAAATTGAATAGATTAGATTAAAATACAGTTATTTATGTATCAAGGCAGGGAAGTTCTATATTTTATCACGAATGTGGAATTTATTTGCCGAGGCCGAAGAAAATAAACCATATGAGTGATAAAAAGGAACTTCAGTGCCGAGGTGCATATTAAATTTTATTTGAAATCGAAAAATTCTAAAAATGAAAGGAATATTTATTATAGGTTATGTTTAAATATAATCTGTCAATTTGACATTCAATGTTGCTAACCTGAGACATTGAAGTTATCATAAAGAACACTCAAAATGAGGTCATGCAAAAAAAAATAATTGTACCTTTTTTCTGTTTCAATCGAAAAAGAATAATCTAATTCATCGATCAGTATGATTAAATTATTTTTTATTTATATTTTTTGTTGTATAAAATCGTTAAAGTATGATATTTTTAAAAAGTTGCAAACACCAGCCATGTTTTGTCGTCACAACGTTAAGTACCAAGTTCAAACTCATTTCAAACAGACAGTGTTGTATAGTATTTGAAATATAAGTAATTGAAATAAGTATTTGAATTAGATAAAGTATTTTAAGGCATTATTTGAAATACTTAAAAATAACAGTATTTTGTATTTTTAGATCAAATACTTTTTACAAGTATTTTATATTTCAATACATTAAAATACTATTATTTCTATGAAATACTATTTTCCAATATTTGAAATACATTTTTTAATTGAAATACTTTTTTGTATATAAATACATAAGTATTTGAAATCGATTTATGTATTTGAAATAGAAGCCCTCCGTCGTGTGTCATCTGTTATACTCGCCGTCAAATAAGTATAGACTAATGCTCAATTTTTTCCCTTCTCCCCACCCTGTCCCTTGCCCTGCGGTGTTGCTGCTTCTTCATAAGTTAGTATTTTCAACATCACCAATGGGATTGGCAACAGTGTAGAAATCTCCAGTCCGTATTTATTTGACGGCACGTATAGTAATATAACATCCAATAATTCTCTATTTTTTTTCTTAAATAAATACTAGCTTATGTTAATGTAGGAATTTCTTTTTAATATTAATGTAAATAGGCGAATAAGTTGAATACGAAAAAAAAATTACAATACCCTAACATATCTTATTTATTTTCAAATAATTAAAAGTAAAAATATTTGAAATACTTGAAAGTATTTGAAATATTGGTATATTTGAAATACTAAAAAAATAATTGTATTTTACCAAACATATGAAATATATTTATTTAGTATTTTGTATTTTCTATTTGAAATACGTTTTTTCAAGTATTTTATACAACACTGCAAACAGACATGTTATATGGACACATAATTTCTAAAAGAAAAATATATATAAACTATAAATTGAGGATTACATATCTGAATATGCTATAATATATTAATATAATATCGTTCTATTTATTTTTATAAATATAATTTTCATTTGACGTGAAATTATCTACTTTACATCAGATGTTTCTTTCACTTTTGAATCTTTGAATTAGACGGTAGAAGGTTATAAACGCATGTGAGACATTGAATATATTGCAGAATATTATTTTATTCTTTATTTTGGAACGAAACAACGTTCCATCGACATGTTTACTTTCATAAATTTTAGGTTATCTTTAAATGTCACTTTGACGTTTAAGACAATGTGAAAATCAAAATGGTCGTGCCTGTCACTCTGTGACGTCATTGGACAAGGGACGAAGCGGGGGTCTAGCAGCCTCATTTTAAAGAATGTCATTTTCAATTACAATTTTTTCATAATTAAAGACCGATTTGAGGAAAAATAAAAATACGAGTCTATTATTTTTCACTACTCTATCGATTAAAATTATAAAAAAAAGTCGTGCATGACTGTAAGAAATTTGAATTTTTTTATAAATATAACAGATTATTATATTCTACACCTAAGTCACTGAACATATTGTGTGGTCAATCGTTTATGGATTATTTTAGAAAAAATACTTCAAATAAAAGTTGTGCACAATTAATTTTTCTACAAGTGCTGTTTGAAGTATTTTTCTCTAAAATAATCCATAAACGATTGACAGTGCTAAAACACTGCTAGTCATCTCCTAGCTAATCACCCTTAATCATTTGTTCATACTACTACCCATTTTGTTTCAGTGAAATGAAATTATTTTTAATTTGTAACCTGCAAAATCAAAATATTAACAATAATGTTAGATACCGGTATAATACTTCATTTCGATATGCTGAAGTTCATAATTATTTCATAATTTGTATATTGTGTACCACGTATTATTTAAAATATAATTTATGTATTCTAAACGAGGTGTTTCATAAAAGTTCAGAGTTCATAAATTATAAAATGTTTTGAAATAATTTATAATTGTTAGGGAGTTACAAAAGTTTGTAAATAGTTGTATATTGTTTTCAAATTTCTACAACAGATTTACGGAACAATGGTTACGCTGCTGTCAGGATTTATTTTCTGGTCAAAGGCCAACAAAAAGTATATAGGGCACGAAAGTTTTTTCGGATATCTCCATCACAAATTTCCAATAGAAATAAGACAGTTTTTGTTCAGCTTTTTTAAATTTATATACGAGATCTTTCTCCAAAAATCTTATATGCTCATCAATTACTTATTTAATTTCATTATTATATTTTCTATGGAGTTAAAGATAGAGACATAAATATATGAAATAATAAGTTGTAAATGAATCTCGCAGCCCATGGAAAACAAGTGAAAAAATTAAAATGTTTGTAATACATGTGAGTGTCAAAAGCCAGAGACATTACTGAAGACTTTTTCTGGGAAGTACATTTAATATTTCTTATTTTATTATTAATTAAATATTTATAATTATACATATATATATACAGGGTGTAAATTTTAAAACGGGCCATAGGGCTATAACATGGAAAAACAGTTTTTTAGACGCCAAAAGTTTCTATATTAATTTATTGAATAAAGAATTAGTGCATATTATAAAGGAAAAAATTACGAATTTTTTGATACCAAACACATTACATTTTTGTTTCATATAAAGCCAGAAAATAAATTTAAAAATTTGCACAATTAAGAAAAAAATATTATTAGCCTTGAAACTGACAGAAACAAAACAAAACTATTTTTGACTTAAGACTGTTATTGATAAACGTTTTTTGGATATTATTTGTTAAATTATTATTATTTTCGTTTTATTAACTAGAAATCGTGGATAATTTGTCTCATGAAGAAAAATTACAAATTATTTTTCCCTTATAGTTTGCAGTTTTTCTCGTTTCTTATAACTTATTTCTAATTACATGTAGATCATCTTTAATTTGAAAATACCTATTACAATAAATATAATTGTTTCTTAAATAAATATCCTAGTGTTTTCTTTATTTTATGTTATTTTATATTAGTTCATAAATTAATAACTTTAATCTTTAATTGTCCCCTATCATGTTATTAAAAGATGACAATGTTTTGTTACTGTCAGTTTCATGGCTATTGTTATTTTTTCTTAATTGTACAAATTTTTTAATTTATATTCTGGCTTTATATGAAACAGAAAAGTAATGTGTTTGGTATTAAAAAAATCGTAATTTTTTTCTTTGTAATATGCGCTAATTCTTTTTTCAATAAATTAAAATAGAAACTTTTGCCGTCTAAAAAACTGTTTTTCTATGTTATAGCCCTATGACCCGTTTTAAAATTTACACCCTGTATATATATATTACATATACCCTTCAGAAATACCGCCAATCTCATCAATGAATTGGAAGAATCTCCAACATTAGAAGAATAAGAGTGAATAAAATAAATTAAAAAATATATAAAGAAGATATGTGATTTTGTTTGTATCAGAAATGTCAAATATGTACAATACTTATATAGCCTAATACGAAAATGGCGAGAGGACTTGTGCTGGCTACAACAGATTTTTTATATACGAGATGCTCATCAATTACTTCCCATTGTAATCTCAAAAAAAATAATTGTACGTCTAGTGTTGCCCTCTCTGTTACAGGCCGTGAACTTTACAATTCTCCCTCGTAAAATATGGAATTTTTGTTGCATACATAATTAAATGTCATCAAACACTAAATAAAAAAAAACCATATTCAATTTCGGCATTTACATCCATATCCATACATAGTCCTCGTATTGTTTTCAGTTCTCAGTAACACACTATTAATTCCCATGACAACAATAAAATTTTAACTGTCATTCCAGCAACACGCACAAAGTACGATCGACTCGGCTGTGAAACAGATGAACGCTAATGTCAATTCATCCCCGTTTGGCAGCCAGTCGGTTGGACGCACGGATCATATATACCCTTTGGACGGGCTGAATTTATAGTATACTCAGCAAATGAAAATGAAATTTGAATGTTGATGTTTCGTTTTTAATATGATTTCCTCCCAACAACGTAATTTCAAACGAAATTATGTAGACATCGTAAATAAAATTACGGAGAAAATATTGATGTGCAAATGCGTGGCAGTTGGTTAGAGAAGTGGTTCTCAACCTTTTCACTGTGGAACAATTTTGCGAGTAAGAAAATGATTTCTAGTTAATTCTATACAGTATGTCCCCGGATTGAGTTTACAAGAGGAAAAAAATTTTTATTTTTGATTTTACGAAAAAATGCAGAGGGAAGAAAAATTTTTGCTTGAATTAAAACGCATGTTTCAGTTATTAAAACTTTTAATTAATGTAAGGTTTTTTTGTTATAACGTTTTTTCGTATTTTGTCCTAATAATACAGTTATTACATTGAATTTAACATGATTTTAGTTAGCTTTGAAATATTGACAAATGATTATTAATTCTAATTTCATATAAAAAAATCTGTTGTGGCCAGCACAAGACCTTCCGTCAATTCCATGTATTTTGTACAAATCCCATACCAAAAGGTCCTTGGAACAGATTCTATATAATATCATGTAAAAACATACCAAAAGTTCATTTGAAAAGGTTCTATAAATCCAATAAAATTATAACATAAACTACACTATGTAATGTCCTTCCATCTTCTCTTTGGTCTTTCTCTGCGTGTCACTTGCGAGCAACACTATGACATACCAATTTTAGATTCTATACTTTTTTCCATATTTGGTTTTGCACTTGCAACTGACATCTGTCAATTAAATTTTTTTGAATAATTATGTCAGCTGTTTCCATGATAAAAAACAAAGCTGACTAATTTTTGAAAATTAATTTCTTTATAATGCTTTAAATTTACATCTATTGAATATGAAGGAAAATGTATAATCAAACTGTATAGAGAACAGTATTTTCTTTAATATATATAATAACAAAATGTAAAAAAATAATATTTAACTGCATTTTTTTAAGAAAAACTGTTAAAAACTTCAAATAAGGGTACTTCCGGTGGATCAATTATAACCAAAATCTAATCAACTCTTCATATGGATGTACAGACGAGGAATACGAAAGAATTATAATTTTTAGAATTGTAGTATTGGAGTTATCGTCGGAGAAAAATTTGTCACACACGGACACACATACACACACACACACACACACACACACACGGACACACACACACACACACATACATACAGACATCATCTTAAAAATAGTAAATTCGTATTGTAGGGACCCTAAAACGTGCTTATTCATTAAAAACTCACCACCGAATTTTTTGACCAAAGACAATACCTTCCTTACCTAAAGGTGACGGAAGGTAAAAATTCAGAAAAAAAAACGGAGAAAATCGAAATACTTGTAGTTTATTCAATTAACTCTTTTTTATATGAAATTAGAATTAATAATCATTTGTCAATATTTCAAAGCTAACTAAAATCATGTTAGATTCAATGTAATAACTGTATTATTAGGCGGATAAAATACGAAAAAACGTTATAATAAAAGAACCTTACATTAATTAAAAGTTTTGATAACTGAAACATGCGTTTTAATTCAAGCAAAAATTTTTCTTCCAATTTTTTCGTAAAATCAAAAATAATTTTTTTTTTCCTCTTGTAAACTCAATCCGGGGACATACTGTATATTCACTCATAACGAAATTTTAACTGCCAGTTAAATAAACAATATTAAGACCCAATCTTATCATCTCTGCTTAAAATTTTAACTGTCAGATAAATAAACAATATTAAATCGGATTATTGCGGCAATTATAAATTTGTTATTTGACAGCTCATTTCGTTTCGATTTTGTTAATTTAACTGGTAGTTAAAAATTTAACCAGAGATGGTCGGATTGGCCCTAAATCGATTTCTGACAGAAATTATAAATTTGTCATTTGACATTTCATTTCGTTTTGGTTTTGTTTATTTAACTGGCAGTTAAAATTTTAACCAGAGATGATAAGATTGACCCTAAATAAGTTTAGCTAATTTAAGTTTCACATCTTAATTTTAAATTACAGATAAATAACTGCCTTAAAACGACAGTGCAAATTTTGTTTTCCTCGGCCCACCTGATTAACTTATTCTCAATAATTCTATAGGAAAAAAAAAATGAAATGTAGATGGCAGGTCAAACAACGACAAAATGGCGGTCAAATGGGAGATCCGCACTTCTAAAATAATTATTATGTTTTATATTTGTTTTTTCTTCTATCTACCAATATTTTCAAAATAATTATAAATTTAATACAAAATAAGGAAAAAAATAATAATTTAGAAGAAAAAACAAATATAAAACATAATAACCCTTACATCGTTGAAAAGAGTAAAAAATAAAAGTTTGTGTTGTATCTCAAAAACTTACGGATATAAAAATTTATTTCGTACGCCACTGGTTAGTTAATAAAAATATCTATCTTTTATATTTGAAATGTTTTTCTCAATTACTAATACTTTAAAAGTTATTTAAAAAAGAAGAAATCAACAATATTCAATCTTTCGTCATTATCTAGTGCCCTATGAGAATTTCTGGAAAAACAAAAGCACATCTGAGATGGCCTCCCAAAGGCGTACAAAAAGTTCCATTTAACCGACATCGTATCTCTTATAGTTCTCGAGATCCCAATGGGATACACTGTATAGAATAATCTGTTGCAATAAATCGCACAGTCCAGACTACACTAAGGAAACCAGTTATCAAATTGAAATGTTTGTAATAACAGATAAATATCAGTGTCAAAAATCAACAGTTTTACTCACATTACTGAAAGCTTTATTGGGAAGTACATTTAATATTTCTTATTGAATTATTATTAATATTAATAGTACGTATATCTTTAAGAAATACCGCCAATCCCGTCAATAAATTGGAACAATCTTGAACATTTTAGAAAACTAGGACAATATTCCTTATAGAATGAAATAATAAATATAATTAGAATTATTTGTGTGTACAAGAAATGTTAAATATAACAAAACGGAGATGGCGAGAAGTATTGTGCTGGCCACAACAGATTTTTCTTTTCTACAATAGCATAACCCGCATATATCTAAGCATGATATTATGTTGGATTGTAAAAACAAACTTCTATTCATAAAATTAGTATCTATATAGTGGTGGGATCCGGATAGTTTTGGTTTCGGATCCAAAAATATCCGGATATCCGGATAATTGAATGTTGAACTATCCGGATCTCGGATCCAAATCTCAGTATCGGATTTTGGATCCGGATCTGAGTATTGGATTTTGGATCCGGATCTGAGTATCGGATTTTGGATCCGAATCTGAGTATTGGATTTTGGATCCGGATCCGAATATGAGTATGAGTATCGAATTTTAGACATGGAAAAACAATCCCTTTTATGTGAAACACGTGCATGATATAAATAAATAGGTATTTCGACACTTGCGATGAACCTGTAACCATTATTTCTCAAATTTAATCTTAATCTCGTTTTCTTTGAAGTATTTGTTGTAATGAATGTTAAAATTTTAGAACTACAGAATTCAATATTCTAAGAAATATCCTTCTCGTATTTGCACCAGCTACCTGTCTATTTTAGAGGGGTATTATAAAATTTATTGCTGTTTACAGACCGCTGTAAAGATTAACAGACCCACTGTAACGTTTTGAATTTGAACTCACTTCCGGATGTTTGCCTTTACATTCAAAATGATGAATCGGATCCAGAATTAAAATTCGGATATACGGATCCGGATCCGTAAACAACACATCGAATCCGGATCCGAATACGATCCGAATCCAAATCCGAGTTAAGTTTACGGATATCCGCTTCAATATCCGAACATCGGATATCCGAGGAACCGGATATTTTGAAATCCGGGACCTCGGATCCATGTTTTGTCGGATCCTCACAGCACTAGTATCTAATTTAATTTGCTTCAACTCATAAGGTCTCCTCGGTTTTGCATTATATATCTTCAGCATCAATTTGGAAGTGATAAGGTCAGGGTCCATTAAACCAAGCCCACATGTTATTAAAAGCAAACACAATTACTCCTATTAATAATCTAATCGATATGTGCATTCACGATTTATCGTTCAATTTCCCTTAGTTGCATACAGAATTAGACAGATCCACAGGACCAACTACCCTACAGAGAAATGATTTTCTCTTAGTCTACAGTGTAAGGACTTAGTTCCATCTTCATTGCAGTGAAATGGTTTGATCCTAGAAATTGGGGGTGTAGAAGAAGGTAAACTCTGAAGCCGAAGGCTGCAGTCACGACCGAGTTTAAGATTAGGATCTAGTTATCGGATTCGAACAGAAATCGGGGTTTGTCTCGGAATGGAAATGGATGTGTTGGCTTTAGAGCTTAAGGAATGGAAAAAGTGAGATGAAATATGAAGTGAGTGAAGCGAGTTGACTTTTGATATTTCAACATTGATTTCTTACTACTAGTAGTTACAACGTAGTTTTTATACAGGGTACAGGGTGTCCGATTTTAGACTTCCACTTTTAGGTTGGTTAAATTAAGATAAAGATATCTTATTAGTAGATCATTTTAATAATGTATTTATTTATTTGTTTTCCCAAAAAATGTATAGTTCACAATGCAAACAACCAAATTTAGCTGCTTTTTATCTCTCGCAAAGAGAGTTATTAAATTCATGCTAAAAATCGCATATATGTGTGTCTGTCTGGATATTGGAGGGACGGTTTGTTAAATTCTATCAGCCCGATTCACAAAAAAGTTTAAGCTAATCCTCATTTTTGGATTAGTGAATTCTATTCTATTCCGGTATTTAAAATTTAGTTCAACATTAATGGGAAGAGTTGAAAAGGTTTTGGCAACAATTGAACAACCGAAAGTAGTGATTATTTTTTTGACAGTGATATTTACCTGTTAGTTGCATTCATTTGAAATATGAACTGTGTAACAAAGGAATTGTATTTATTAGGCTTCGGGTTTTAAAACAAAAAATGATTTTTAAATTTATCTGTAAAATATACAGGGTGTACCAGGACTAGTGTAGAAAAATTAATAGCATATTCCTGACATCATTTTGAGTAAAAAATGTCATATGAAGGTATGTCCGAAAACTTCTCGTTACAGAGTTACAGGCCTTTAAAAGTGCACCTCATCAAGCACATTTTTGTTAATAACTCTGATACTAGTTGCACTAAAATTTTGAAACTTGATACGAAGATACTACTTATTGAGAGGCATATTTAAACTTTCTTTTGTTTCTGTATCTCAGCCAGAGGCGTCTCATATGGGGAAGTCATGAAGGTTTTTAATCGTTATTTTTTGATTTATTAACATTTTTTCAACTTTACCTATAAAATATTACATACAATACAAAAATACCCAAAAATTATTCACCAACACTAACATTTTATACTTTTTTTTAATTTGCAAAAGAATTACTAATATTGAAAATAAGGTAATTAAACAATACTTATACACAGATTTTGTGTCGCTTTTCTATTTTTGTTCCAAATTGATTGATTTTTAATTGTTAACTATTTTGGATAAGTGACATTTTCTAAAAGTTAAAATATCTTAAAAACTACTGCGTTTATCAATTTTTATCAAAATTAAAACATGTTAATAGGTAAAAAAATAAGGATAAAAACTTTCATGACTTCCCCATATGAGACGCCTCTGGTTGAGATACAAAAACAAAAGAAAGTTTAAATATGCATCTCAATAAGTTAATAAGTAGTATCCTCGTATCAAGCTTCAAAATTTTAGTGTAACTAGTATCAGAGTTATTGATAAAAATATGTTAGATGAGGTGCACATTTAAAGGCCTGTAACTGTAACAAAAAGTTTTCGGACATACCTTCATATGACATTTTTTGCTCAAAATTAGCTCAGGAATATGCTATTAATTTTTTTTACACTAGTCCTAATACACCCTGTATAGAAAAAGTATACATGTATTCCTGTAGAAAATTCAATAATCTTTAATTTTCATAATGACATAAAATGCGAAAAAATGGTATTTAATGGTATTTTTTGATGAAACACCATTATGAGCTTCAGGCAAAGTGCCATTTTCGGTTATCCGACTTACACCAAAATCTAATGGTTTCTTTCCATATTAGAATAGGGTAGAAATACAAGGTTTTAGAATTTTCAGAATGATAGTATTTGAGTTAGAGCGAAGACAAAATCCATACACATACACACTCACACATACACACATCATCGTGAAAATGTTAAAATTGGATTCTAGGGACCTTAAAACGTGGTCATTTACTAAAATATCGATATCTGATTTTTAGCACGATCCCTATACCTCCCTTGCCAAGGGTAGCGGGAGGTAAAAAGATTGTCATATTTTTGACAAGTCGCATTTTTAAAAATATACCTCAATAGAAAAAAAATCTGATGTGGTCAACACAAAACCTCCCGCTATTTATTTTTTATTAACTTAAATACATACTTACGGATTTACTAACGCTGCAAACTGTTCCATTGCATAAAACTATTGCTTTATTTACTATTTTCTTTTTAAAATGTCACTATTATTAATTTGAAGTGATTAGTTTTTTGACAGTGACATTTAATGTCAGTTACCTTCATTTGAAATATGAACTGTGTAACAAAAGAATTGTTTTTCTTAGGCTTCGGGACTTGTAAAAAAAAAATATTTTTAAATTTATCTGTAAAATATATAGAAAAAGTATTAATATATTCCTGTAGAAAATTCAATAATCTTTAATTTTCATAACGACAAAATGCGAAAAAATGGCATTTAATGGTATTTTTTAAAGAAAAACCATTATGAGCTTCAGGTAAAGTGCCATTTCCGGTTATCCGATTTACACCAAAATCTAATGGCTTCTTTTCTTAGTAGAATAGGATAGAAATACAAGATTTCAGAATTTTCTGAATGATAGTATTTGTGTTAGAGTGAAGACAAAATTCCTACACATACACACACACACACACATACATACATACATACATACATACATACACACACACATACACACATACAGACATCATCGTGAAAATGTTAAATTTGGCTTCTAGGGACCTTAAAACGTGGTCATTTACTAAAATCTCGATAAGTGATTTTTAGCACGATCCCTATACCTCCCTTACCAAGGGTAGCGGGAGGTAAAAATAGTATAAAGAAACATGTTTTATAAGGCCTGTCATCGCACTCGTCTTTTGTAAAACCTTGAACATACATTTTAAAAAGCTAAACTATATCTACATCTAAGGCCGAATCCTACCATCTCTGGTTAAAATTTTAACTTCCAGTTAAATAAACAATAATCGCATTATTGACAGCAATTATAAATTTGTTATTTGACAGCTCATTTCGTTTCGGTTTTGTTTATTTAACTGGCAGTTAAAATTTTAACCAGCGTTGGTAATAATGACCCTAAGTAAACTAGGTGACAGTCTGGCTTCAGAAAAATATAGCTATAGGAACTATAGGTACTATAGTTACTAAAATACATAATGAAAATTTTCATAAGCAATCATTTATTTTGATTCTGCGTTGTAGGTAACTACCCCATTGATTATATCAAATTAACTTCAGTTAAACGCTAACAATTTAATTGTCTTCCATTAAATTTTATTGACAAACACCCTTAACTACGAACACAGTTTCCAAATTTAACCTTTGAAGTCTAATGTATTCGTAATTAGATCCCTTGTTCCAATTACTTTCCTTTCATTAGACTGTATACTGTATTATCGGCTCCTGAAATACTCGGCGCGCCATGACGCCACAATACAAAACAACAGCATCTATTTTGCATCTACCAAACATGTCCCACGTGAGTATCTGTCTACGTACCCACGTCACTCGTAAATTTATCCTTTTTAAAATCTGCAGGATAACAGGTATACAAGTTCCCTTTATTCATTTACGATACTTCATCGGGAAGTACCTATACGTCATTGTGGATATTTTTAGCTCGATAAGGATTCTTTCAGCGTAGTTTCAGGAGTTTACCTGGACTAAAGTTGAGGAGTTTAATCCTTCTTCAGGGAATTGGGATGGTACTGTTCGAATATGTTAGTGACTTTGATGGAGATAAATAGGGTTCGTGAATTTGAATGAAATGTTTGAAGTTGTAAAGAGTTGCAGTTTAAATGGTTAAAACTTATTTTTGATATAAATTGCGACAAGTGTTTATCGTAAAAACAATGACTGGCCATAGCCCGCGTGGATCTTCATTACGAAATACGGGAATTAACAAGCCTCCTACGATAAAGAAATAAATTATATACGTAGAATAATTATAATATTAACAAAAATGGAGTAGGAAAATCTTATTAAAAAGAAAAAAATCTGTTGTGGCCAGCACAAGACCTTCCGTCAATTCGATGTATTTTGTACAAATCCCATACCAAAAGGTCCTTGGAACAGATTCTATATAATATCATGTAAAATCGAACACGAACACATACTATTTTTTACAAATTCCATACCAAAAGTTCATTTGAAAAGGTTCTATAAATCCAATAAACATACACTAAGTAAAATGCACTTGACACTTCCTTATTTCTTCTTCAGCTTTCTCCTATTTTATTAGGGGTTTTTGGCCTTTCTCTGCATGTCACTTGCGAGAAACACTATGACATACCAATTTTTGATCCTATACTATCCATATTTGATTTTGCACTTACAACTGACATCTATCAATTAGATTTTTTTGATTATATCAGCTGTTTCCATGATAAATAGCAAAGCTGACTAATTTTTGAAAATTAATTTCTTTAAAATGCTTTAAATTTACATCCATTGAATATGAAGGAAAATGTATAATCAAACCAGATAGAGAAGAGTATTTTTTTAAATATATATAATAGAAAAATGTCAAAAAAATAATATTTAACTGCGTTTTTTTAAGAAAAACTGTTAAAAACTTCAAATAAAGGTACTTCCGGTGGATCAATTGTAACCAAAATCTAATGAACTCTTCATTAATATAAATTACACATACATACATACATACATACATACATACATACATACATACAGACATCATCTTAAAAATAGTAAATTCGTATTGTAAGGACCCTAAAACGTGCTTATTCATTAAAAACTCACCGCCGAATTTTTTGACCAAAGACAATACCTTCCTTACCTAAAGGTGACGGAAGGTAAAAATTAATATAAATAAATGTACCGAGTAAATGGGGTCATTTCACATTTTCTAATTTATTTTTATCATCCGTCACCTTCAGGTAAGGAAAATATTGTCTTTGGTCAAAAAATTCGGTGGTGTTTTTAATAAGGACGTTTTACAATCCCTAAAATACGGTTTTATTAATTTTACGATGATATCCATACGTGTCTGTGTATGACAAAAAATTCTCCGACGATAACTTTAGTACTACTATTCTAAAAATTATAATTCTTTCATATTCCTCTTCTTTGCATCCATATGAAAGGCTGATTAAATTTTAGTTATAATTGGTCAACCGAAAGTTCCCTTATTTTATGTGATTATCAATATGAAAGAATCACTGAAATATATACTAACTGGAACTCGCATACTCTACCTATCAGCGTACGCTGCCCTGAAGCCTCATTGAACAATAATGGCTGGTCCTGTTCGCGCACGTTCGTGCTGAACCGAACCTAGCCGAATAACTCGTATCATAGCTGATCGCTTTGTTTTCATCTTATGCTTCATTTATTTAAACATGCGCCACACGAAATAATTTCCGTCTACTCACGAATTGTCTCGATGTTTGCCAACTACTCCAGCAGCAGGCTTCCATCTACTCACGAACTGTCTCGATATTTGCCGACTACTCCAGCAGCAGGCTTTCAATATGCTTCACAGTCACGGTTCGTACGCGCATTCCAGTTAGTATATATTTCAGTGGAAAGAATATCTTATTGTCTATACAGTTTGATTATACATTTTCCTTCATATGTGAATTGGTTGAGTGATTTAACATTTTGTGTTGTTAAAAGCTATTAAAAATACGCCACTTTAAATTACGTAGGTGTACAAATTCATAATTCATAACCCAATATCATTGAAGTTGAAGTTTATATTCTTTAAATATACTTTCATAAAAATATCTAAAAGACTGGAAATAATTATTCAAAAGAAAATTTAAAAATAGACGAAAGCAAACCAAATATAACGAAATTTTTTTTTTACATGAACACAACACGAGTATTACAATATTAGTATATAGAAAACAGTAAGAGCTACTTGGAGTCAAATTCGGCAACATATTTTTATCAGCAAAAACCATGCTTTCTACCTTTGATAAGGGAGGTATAGGGATCGTGCTAAAAATCGCATATCGAGATTTTGGTAAATGACCAAGTTTTAAGGTCCCTAGAATACAATATTAACACTTTCACGATGATGTGTGTATGTACGTGTGTGTGCATGTTTGGAAGCTCTAACTTTAATACTAATAACATGTAACTTCAATAACACAAAATGTGTATGTATATATATATATATATATATATATATATATATATATATATATATATATATACAGGATGTAAATTTTAAAACGGGTCATAGGGCTATAACATGGAAAAACAGTTTTTTAGACGCCAAAAGTTTCTATATTAATTTATTGAAAAAAGAATTAGTGCATATTATAAAGGAAAAAATTACGAATTTTTTGATACCAAACACATTACATTTTTATTACATATTAAGCCAGAAAATAAATTTAAAAAAATGCACAATTAAGAAAAAATATTATTAGCTTTGAAACTGACAGAAACAAAAGAAAACTATTTTTGACTTAAGACTGTCATTGATAAACGTTTTTTGGACATTATTTGTTAAATTATACTATTTTCGTTTTATTAACAAGAAATCATGGATAATTTGTCTCATGAAGAAAAATTACAAATTATTTTACTTTTGTAGTTTGCAGTTTTTCTCGTTTCTTATAACTTATTTCTAATTACATGTAGATCATCTTTGATTTGAAAAAACTATTACAATAAATATTATTGTTTCTTAAATAAATATCCCTAGTGTTTTCTTTATTTTATGTTATTTTATATTAGTTCATAAATTAATAACTTTAATCTTTAATTCATGGCTATTGTTATTTTTTCTTAATTGTACAAATTTTTAAATTTATTTTCTGGCTTTATATGAAACAGAAATGTAATGTGTTTGGTATTAAAAAAATCGTAATTTTTTTTCTTTATAATATGCACTAATTCTTTTTTCAATAAATTAAAATAGAAACTTTTGGCGTCTAAGAAACTGTTTTTCTATGTTATAGCCCTATGACCCGTTTTAAAATTTACACCCTGTATACTATGACAACGTCAAAACATATTCAAAATTCCTAACGCCCTCTTTTTTTGTTTTTCTTCATGGCCGCCATTTTCTTTCTTGTTTCCACGGATACCGTTTCCATAACATTATCCCCTTCTTAATTCTGTTCGCCCGGAACAGTTTCATTAGTTCCCGCATATGGGGCTAATCTATCCAAATGCACATCGTGTAAGTGTAAATCGAATATCCGGAAATGACACTTTACTTGAGGCACTAAGTGGTTTTTCTTCGAAAAATACATTTTAAATGTCATGTTTTCGCAATTTATGTTATTATAATTATAAAAATTAAAGATTATTAAATTTTATACAAATATGCATTCATACATTGTCTTTATATTTTATATATAAATTTATAAAATAATCGAATTTATAAGTCTAGGAGCGTATGTATCAAAGACTCCTTTGTTACACAATTCATATTTTAAATGTATATAACTGACAGAGAAATGTCACTGTCAAAATCCTAATAATTTTAAATTAATAATGGTGACATTTCAAAAAGAAAATAGTTATATGCAAAGGAATTTAATATAGTTTGCAGCATTAGTATACATGTAGGTATGTATTTAAATGAATAAAAATTAAATAGCGGGAAGTACTG
Organism: Ophonus ardosiacus; assembly: GCA_943142095.1. Classification (NCBI taxonomy): domain Eukaryota; kingdom Metazoa; phylum Arthropoda; class Insecta; order Coleoptera; family Carabidae; genus Ophonus; species Ophonus ardosiacus. Next base: position 7,368,426 of record OW964835.1, read on the forward strand.
TGTTGTCCATATCAGATTTTTAGTTTTAAGAATCTACAAGATGGATCTCCAAGTCGAGTGTATAACTGAATGATAAAATAAACTAATTTTTGATATTAAGGGGCATGTCTGGTTTTTCCCTTTAGTCTTCATGTATTGGAATTAAATAAAATGATTCATATATCTAAGAAAAAGTATTCGCAAAATGTAAAGTAGTAAACATTTGCATAAATTTATCCCCACTAACATAAGTATGTCTACAATATTTCATTTTCTCAGTACCTCTTGTTTACACCCCTTATATACATATACACTCTTTCCTCTTATTCCAAATACCCCATCTTTACTTCCAGCTTGTAAATCTCCCATCATCCTTGCCTCCGTGCACTGCACCTTGTACCCCTTCCCCGTCTATCCCCTCCCTATCCTGCCACCCCTCCTGCTATCCCCTCCACTCTCCCTTTGGTCCGGAGTTCACCGGAGTGCAGAGTCCGGAGGCGACGGCCACGACGGCAGCGCTACGCGTGGCAGCCGCTGCTATCGATCGATGACATCACGGGGTTGCCCGGGAGACCGAAACGCGGACGCCGGCGCCCGGACGCACCGACAGCGGTGGAATAAGGGAATTTTGATGATCAAAATGGGAATATTAGAATATTGAGAAGTTTTGTTGTAGCCTTTGTAATATTATGTCTAGTCCAATTTATTTACACAGAGACCCACAGACGCTAGAAATAGCTCACATAACTACATAAATAATGATGGGATATGTTTCTCATAGTAATAATAAAAATCCCATACCAAAAGTTCCTTGGAAAAGATTCTATATATCCAAATAAACTGTAACACGAACATATACTATTTTCTACAAATTCCATAGCGAAAGATCCTTAGAAAAGATTCTATAAATCCAATAAAATTATAACTCGAACATAAATTATGTAAATTGCACTTGACACTGACATATGTCAATTAGAACTATTTGAATATATCAGCTGTTTCCATGTTTACAGCAAAACTCGCTGATTTATGCAAGTTAACCTCATTATAATTCTTTAACTCTATATCTATTGAATATGAAAGGAAATGTATAGGTAATCAAACCGTATAGGCAATAAGATAGGTCTTTCATATTGATAATCACATAAAATGTTAAGAAATGATATTTAACTGCGTTTTTCAAGAAAAACTGATAAGAACTTCAAATAAGGGAACTTCCGGCTGACCAATTATAACCAAAATCTAATCAGCTCATTATATGGATGTAAATACTAATAGTATTATTATTATTAGTATTATTTTATTATTATTTTTATAGTATTTTATGGGGTCCCGTGGACGCGTGCCAGAGTGTCTGGTCGCGAACCTGGGGGAACCGGGTTCGATCCCGACCGACGCCAAATATTTCGAATTTTAAATGGCACAAAAGTGACCCCTGCGGTGCACTCTCCACGCCAGCAATGAGTGCCCGTGAGGTGACGTCTGGTAAGCGCCCGCACGGTACAAATATGTCATCATCAATACCGATATCTGCGATAAAGCAGATTTTGGCACACTCAGAAATGGATAAATGCCGTGATGGTATATTTATTTATTTATATTTATTTTAAATTGCAAATCAGGTAAAATGGTTTTTACTGCTGAAAGGAGGAAAAACTGGCCAGCCTGTCACTTCCTTGAGGCAGTAAACAGTAAAACCCTGGCGTGTATTGAACGAACTGTCAAATGACATATTGATCATTGCTGTCAGTAACCCGATTCAATATTGTTTATTTAACTTATAGTTAAAATTCTAACCGGCGATTGTAAAACTGGCCCTAACGTGGTAGCTAACTTATAAAATTTTAACAAGTTGGCAACTAATTTTACAAGTTAACGACTATACTCGCCGTCAATTAAATATGGACTGGAGATTTGTACACTGTTGCCAATTCCAATAGTCATGTTGAAAATGCTAAGTTATGAAGAAGCGTCAACACCGCAGGGCAAGGGAGAGGGTGCGAAGCAGGGAAAAAATTGAATATCAGTCCATACTCATTTGACGGCGAGTATAGTAAGATTAATTTTCAGAAGTGATAGGCGGTATCAATAAATGAAGTTTACAAGTGTGTAACAAAAATTAAAATTAGTTAAATGAATTACAGTAGTTTTATTTATAATATATCAAAGAATAAAATAAAATTTTTGCACTCTAGGCGAATGAGCAGTAAAAAAATTACTAAACATATCTTCACCTAACGTAACTCACAAAACTCACGTCTTTAAAACTCGAAGCTTTATATTAATTTTTATGCAATTTTTCTAAACAAGCCTTAACATAACCTAAGCTAATTCTCAAAACTTATTAACACGCAAACCTATTTTACCTTTAATTTGTCTAGAATAAAAGAATCCTATTTTAATGGACACATAGACTCTTCTTTAATGTTCATTTGCATAGCGTGAAATTACGTATTTTAATGTGCACCTCGAATTTTTGTTTATTTGCCTAGAAGAAAGAAGTTTATTTTAATGTTTAATTATATATTTTTCAAATAAAACCATATCATAAGATAATTCCGGAACCTTTCCATTTCGCTTTTGAGAGAGAACAAATAATTTTGTTTTTCTTTTGCAAATTTTTCTACGATGTTTACAAAATTGAATTTTGTATGCAACTTGTGAATAAAGAACTTTTTTACTCAAAGAATTTGCAAAATTTCCTAATCGTAAAAAAGTTACACTGTATGCACTTGTTACATAAATAATATACATGTAGATAAAAAAATCAAAGGTAAGATATCAATAGAAATGTAATATAAATTTTGTTTTTTAATCCTTATCAAAGTTAAACTTCATTCTCAACTTCGGAAATAAAAATATACATAAAAGTAAATATAAACCATAGATTCTTATGAAAGTGTTCACAGCTCTCGAAAATAAAATTAAACATAAGACATAAACACAAGGATTTGCAAATGTTAAATATTTTACACAAAAATAAGCAAACACATAACAACTGTCATTTGAGCTGTCAATTTACATTCTGGAAAAAGGATTTCAACATAAATATAATTTTAAAAAGCTGTCTTAAGACAAAGGTTCGCATATATGATTGCGTACAGTGCTTTAAAATGTATGAAGTTGTTATTATTGCTTGTTAATTATGAATATACTAAATGACAGTTGATGTTAATTTACGTTTTATTGTCGAAGCTGTAAACACCAACCATAAAGTCTTATTTATAATTTTATTTCTATTTCTTATTTTCGAAGCTGTCAAAGAGCCTTTAGAATAATTTTTTGTTTACTCAAAACATGTTTAGATGTAATTTGATGTCAGAATAAAAATAGATTTCAATGTTATATAAGAAGACACTGAAAATGGAAACCTTATTTTGCTTTAGTTAATTTGATATCACTTTTATACGATGTAATTTGAGAATTCTTTGTTTTAGTGTTTAATATAAGCTATTTTGAGAACAAAGAATTTTATTAACTTCTTTATTCGATTGGTATTACTGCAGTACATTATTTATTTACAACATAAAAGGTGCAGACAGAGGAAAACTTAAATTCATGTTTAAGATGTGTATTTTCTACTAATTTCTTCAAAGTAGTTCCTTTTAACATTAATACATTTTATGATTCTTTCCTTTCACTTCTGCAAAGCTTCTAACCAATTACAATACACAACTAATTTATGAAAGACTTAAAACTGCCAAAGCTGTCAAATTAATTTCTGGTGACTTACAAACTGCCTAAGGTGTCAAACTACAGAGTGATCAAAAAGAAATAATGCGGTTGGCAATACAATTCTGGGGATCATTTTATTCCACAGCTTACACAACACCAGGCACACCAGGTGAAAGCGGAAATACTATTTGACAATAAATCCAAATAGGTTTCGTCAAAGTTGGGGCCTGACAGCTAAGAGGATTTTTTAGATTATTGCTTAAGGGTAATGTAAGCAATAAAAGTAGGTGGGTAAGAGAAAACAACCATTTTAATAAAAAAAATCTAATGTGACCAACACAAAACCTCCCGCTATTTAATTTTTATTAATTAAAATACATACCTACGTATTTACTAACGCAGCAAACTGTTCCATTGCAGAAAACTATTGCTTTATTTACTATTTTCTTTTTAAAATGTCACTATTATTAATTTGAAGTGATTAGTTTTTTGACAGTGACATTTACTGTCAGTTATATTCATTTGAAATATGAACTGTGTAACAAAGGAATTATTGTGTTTATCTTAGGCTTCGGGACTAATAAAAAAAATTATTTTTAAATTTATCTGGAAAATATATAGAAAAAGTATTAATGTATTCCTGTAGAAAATTCAATAATCTTTAATTTTCATAAGACATAAAATGCGAAAAAATGGCATTTAATGGTATTTTTTGAAGAAAAACCATTATGAGCTTCAGGTAAAGTGCCATTTCCGGTTATCCGATTTACACAAAAATCTAATGGCTTCTTTTCATATTAGAACGGGATGGAAATACAAAGTTTCAGAATTTTCTGAATGATAGTATTGAGTGAAAACAAAATCCCTACACATACACACACACACATACACACATACAGACATCATCGTGAAAATGTTAAAATTGGATTCTAGAGACCTTAAAACGTGATCATTTACTAAAATCTCGATAAGTAATTTTTAGCACGATCCCTATACTTCCCTTACCAAGGATAGCGGGAGGTAAAAACTGTAATTATACTCAAATTAAATTTTCAAATGTCACTGTAGTCAGTGTCAAAAACAGGAAATAAATTTACGTATCAATCTTACCAATTTCAAGTGTTTTCAAGTATTGCCAACTGAATCAGTTATTTTTGATGAGATAAAGCGCGAGGCTGTGTTGAAACTCCCACCCAGGTTATGTATACCATTTTATTCACAATCATCAACATTTTAAATCAATAATTTTCAAAATAAATCAATGAGTATAACCTTTAATTTTATTAATATTTTTTACAGCTCTCTTAAAATTTGTTTTAGCCTACTGTATTATAAGGATCTATGACAATGTTGCAAGGCAACACCTACATAAACATTTCCAACCCAAAAGATGGAAGTGAAATCTGTTATTTCCAACCCAAGAAATTGTTATTCCCAACCTCCAAAATGTTAGAAATCGGTATATTACTATAACGATTGCGAATAAAATTAATTTCAGGACGACTTAAAAACTGTTAAACTTGTATATATATCATGATAAAAATGTTCTTTGAGTTTCATGTTATAAAAAATTGATTTACTAAAACTTCTTAGCTTTGGTAACGTAATTTCCAATGACAGAAAAACAACTGTTGAAAATGATAGTGCAAATTTTGTTTGCCAAGATCTATCTCATTTTCTTATCCTCAATTGTTCTAGCGTGACCCCTGTAATCGGAATCAGAAACGGAAAGTACCTTCACTTGTTGTTACACTGTGTTAGGTATTTATTTTATTTATATAAATAGAACTGTACAACAATATGTGACAACATTAGTAATCTGATAAAAATGAAAGTTTTGTAGTATGACTCAAAGGAAATTCTTTTAGAGTAAATCAAAATTGTAAATACAATTATACTATTTTTGTAGCGTATGATATCAGCAAAATTAATGTACAAAAAATATTCTCAATGTTGTCAGTAGGTAAGTGCGGTTAGTTGAAGTGACATAAAAACAAGACATATCAATAATTTAAATAAAAGTTTTAGTTATGTGCGTTATTATAATAAATTTAAAAAGTTTTCTCTGTATCATTATTTAATTATGGAGATGCATGGCTGAGTGCATTGTGTAACCGGTTGTGATCCTAAAGGCCCTAGTTTCTTATCTGACCAAAATGAAACGTGAAAAATTATCAAATTTTCAAATAACACAAAAGTGATCCGAAAACTTTTAATGCCCATGAAAGTCACCTGATAAACATACTCAACCGGACACTATACTTGCCGTCAAATAAGTATGGACTGGAATTTTTACACTGTTGCCAATTTATGGGCAATGTTGATAATGCTGAGTTATGAAGAAGCGGCAACACCGCATGGCAAGGGATAGGGTGCGGAGAAGGGAAAAAGTTGAGCACCAGTCCATACTAATTTGACGGCGAGTATAGGCGATGGTCAACTTGGCGCCAGGTATCTGAGCGACAAAATAATAAATATGTAGAATTACTAAATTATGCTTTAAAAAATTATCATAAATAGTTTCTTTCTACAATAATAAACTTCACCATCCTTCGACTTTTCAAAAGCTTTCAATCAATCATCTTTTGGAATGCTTTCGAACTAATTTTTGGTATAATTAAAAATTATCAATGTTGCCAATTTAAATTCTAGTGACTTGAACTACCAAAGCTGCTAACTAAATACTGGGAGACTTGAAACAGTCAAATTAATTTCAGATAGATTTAAAAATTGTCAAAGCTGTCTAATTATAAATCATGATTCGAAAATTCACTTTGGTTAATTCCGTATTTTTACTCACAAATAAATAAATAAAATAAATATATCATTACGGCATATTACCCATTACTGGGTGTGCCAGTATCTACAACACATGTAGACATCGGTAATGATGACGATATATTTTACCGTGTGGGCGCTTACTAGGCGTCACCTCACGGGCACTCATAGCTGGCGTACTTTAAAGTTCTAACTAACTTAACTAAGAAATGATTTACCTGTCAATATTAATTACAGGCTGTCTCTTAAATAGGGGGACATGGCTTAACCACAGATTCCTGAGGCTAAAATAAGACGATTTAACTAAACTTGCTTCTACCGGAAAGTATACCATTTAGCCAGAATTTTGCTTCAAAGTTCTTCGAAAAAAAATTAATTTTGCTTATAATAATAGAACGCTTTATTCGATTTGGATGAAATTTGGTATGACAATTCGTATGGTTATAAATCATCTTTTAAGTTGATACTTGTTATTATTAGTGAACCACTAGTATATGAAACTTAGGTGTATCAACATTGATTAGACCGTAACTTTCTATGAAGCAGAATACTGACTAAATGGTATACTTTCCGGTAGAAGCAAGTTTAGTTAAATCGTCTTATTTTAGCCTGAGGAATTTGTGGTTAAAACATGTCCCCCTATTTAAGAGACAGCCTGTATATACACAGTTCCGGACAAAAGTATGGAAACTTTTAAATATTTCATTTTTTAAAATATGTTTATAGTTCTCGCAAATTTGAATCGTATTTTCTAAAGTCAATATATCGAAGAATATATTCACAAGAAATCTTTTGATATTGACTGTACCATTTAAGTGAAATAACATATACTCGTTTTTTCGGTGGACAAAAGTATGGAAACTTATTGAAAATATGATTTTAATTGGCTTACTTGCAGTTGTATTTTGTCATTTATTTAATAAGTTGATGTTAAGATGGGTAAAAATAAATATTTTCCGACGACTTGAGAGAAAGGGTAGTACAGCTTCATAAAGATGCTGTGAAACAGCGCAATATTAAATTTAAAAAAAAAATTAGTAAAAGTGGCATATCAAAGAATTTGAAAAAAAATTCGCAGTATAAAAGTGTTAAAATTAATATAAAAGTCGGTGGCTTAAGAAAACTAGTGCTAGAATTGACAAAAACCATTCGGCGTCTATCCGTGAATGATCATACTTTATCATCAAGTGAACGTTCTGCAAAAATTCGAGAACAATTTCATGTAGATTTGAATGATCGCACTGTGATACGATGGCTATGTGATGTAGGATTACTAGGAAAAATAACCGTTAAAAAAGCTGTACTATCAAAGAAAAACAGGAGGGCCAGAACTGCATTTGCATAGGACCACTCATCGTGGACGAGTGAAAAATGGCATACTGTCCTTTGAAGCAATGAAAGCAAAAATATTTGTTTCTGACGGGAGTCAATATGTTAGATATCTTGAACTTGCTTTCATCGCTCTAAAGGACAGTTCACTCGCCCACGATGAGTGTTCCTAAGTAAATGCAATTCTGACCCTCCTGTTTTTATTTTTATTTTTTTTTTTTTTTTTTTTTTTATAGTACAGGTTTCTTAACGGCTATTTTTCCTAGTAATCCTACATCACATAGCCATCGTATCACAGTGCGATCACTCAAATCTACATGAAATTGTTCCCGAATTTTTGCAGAACGTTCACTTGATGATAAAGTATGATCACTTACGGATAGACGCCGAATGGTTTTTGTCAATTCTAGCACTAGTTTTCTAGGACCACCGACTTTTATATTAATTTTAACACTTCTATACTGCGAATTTTTTTTCAAAATCTTTGATATGCCACTTTAACTACAAAAAAAAATAATATTTCGCTGTTAGTTAAAGTGGCATATCAAAGATTTTGAAAAAAAATTCGCAGTATAGAAGTGTTAAAATTAATATAAAAGTCGGTGGTCCTAGAAAACTAGTGCTAGAATTGACAAAAACCATTCGGCGTCTATCCGTAAGTGATCATACTTTATCATCAAGTGAACGTTCTGCAAAAATTCGGGAACAATTTCATGTAGATTTGAGTGATCGCACTGTGATACGATGGCTATGTGATGTAGGATTACTAGGAAAAATAGCCGTTAAGAAACCTGTACTATAAAAAAAAAAAAAAAAAAAAAAAAATAAAAATAAAAACAGGAGGGTCAGAATTGCATTTACTTAGGAACACTCATCGTGGGCGAGTGAACTGTCCTTTAGAGCGATGAAAGCAAGTTCAAGATATCTAACATATTGACTCCCGTCAGAAACAAATATTTTTGCTTTCATTGCTTCAAAGGACAGTATGCCATTTTTCACTCGTCCACGATGAGTGGTCCTATGCAAATGCAGTTCTGGCCCTCCTGTTTTTCTTTGATAGTACAGCTTTTTTAACGGTTATTTTTCCTAGTAATCCTACATCACATAGCCATCGTATCACAGTGCGATCATTCAAATCTACATGAAATTGTTCTCGAATTTTTGCAGAACGTTCACTTGATGATAAAGTATGATCATTCACGGATAGACGCCGAATGGTTTTTGTCAATTCTAGCACTAGTTTTCTTAAGCCACCGACTTTTATATTAATTTTAACACTTTTATACTGCGAATTTTTTTTCAAATTCTTTGATATGCCACTTTTACTAATTTTTTTTTTAAATTTAATATTGCGCTGTTTCACAGCATCTTTATGAAGCTGTACTACCCTTTCTCTCAAGTCGTTGGAAAAATATTTATTTTTACCAATCTTCACATCAACCTCAATAAATGACAAAATACAACTGAAAGTAAGACAATTAAAATCATATTTTCAATAAGTTTCCATACTTTTGTTCACCGAAAAAACGAGTATATGTTATTTCACTTAAATGGTACAGTCAATATCAAAAGATTTCTTGTGAATATATTGTTCGATATATTGACTTTAGAAAATACGATTCAAATTTGCGAGAATATATATATTTTTAAAAAATGAAATATTTAAAAGTTTCCATACTTTTGTCCACCACTACATATATATATATATATTATTGTCCAGTTGATCATCGCCCAGTCAAAGTCTGCCAAAGCAGATTGGCTCAGGCAGAAATTGATAACAAGCCTTAATGGAAAAATTTAGAGACGTTAAAATAACAAATATGTGAAATTAAACCAAAAGCATAAAATCTAGTGGTGTATATTGACCCGTGGAAAATAAGTCAGGATGTTGGGCCAGTCCCTCCCTGCATTCGCCATCGGATCGAAGGCGCTGTTGGCAGTATCAGAACAGGCATAGCATAGCAAGGGTGCCGTGACCTCATAGTGCAGTGTTTAGTGCTATGTGCGTGTAGAAACCAACCATGGGTACCGTTCTGAGCTTCAGCCCCAGGGAACGGCGTCCCGTCTACACCACCAGCTCAACAACAGACTTCACCTTGAACAACTTCTCCTACGAGCAACTCAACAACGTTAAGAACCGTGAAAACAAGGTACCGCCCTCCTCAACAACCTCAAACATCAACCATAACCATCACGCCAGCCTCCAAAACAACATCAACAACAATGACAACGCTAGGATCATTAGCGAGAAAAACGCCCTGGAAAAGAACCTTAAAAAACACTCCTTATTCATCAACGCTCTGTCGTGGAAAAGGTTCTCAACAGCTAACAACAACAAAAAGAAACTAGATAATAGAAACAAAAATGTCACAGTTTTCCGACAACCTTTAGTTGATAACATCCATCCAGTTGTTGATAAAAACAAAAACATCCAACAACAACAACAACAACAGAAACAAATCTACCAGGGAGGTAAATCTGTGGATTTGGTTAGGGTGAACAACGCAAATAACAACTCCCATCATGCCAACTGCGACAAGCTGGCCGGTAAACAGACGTTACTTTCAGCGAGTAACAGCGTGAGTTCGGTATCTTCGCAACAAGCTTTGCCCAAGAAAACAGTTATTCAGGCCAGCACATCTGAGCTGCTGAAGTGTCTAGGGATGTACCTCCATGCCAAATGCTACAGGCTGAGAGATTTTCAAGCAGGAGATGCTGTGATGTGGCTACGGGCGGTGGATAGGAGCCTTTTGCTGCAGGGATGGCAGGTAGGATAGAAAATGGATGGTTTTCATGTTTTTAATATTCGTAGGTTTGATTTTCCGTCTTGTGTGCAAATAAGCACAAAAGAATAAAGAGTAATAATACTTTATTTCATCATATTTTGACAGAACGCGTAATTCCTTTAAACGGTTTCATTTAACAATTAAAGGCTGGTTTTTGACGAATTTAATTTATAAATATACATCTGGAAATTTTGATTCAAAATTTACAATTTTCTCTCTGGTTTATACTCGATAATTAAAAACTAAAATGGAGTCTTAAGGTAAAATTATAACTAAAGAAAAAATCTGTTGTGGCCAGCACATGACCTCCCGCCAATTCCATGTTTAAAATAGCAATGAGCTTTAAGTAAAGTATCACTTCCGATTGATCGTTTGTAAACAAAATCTACTTTGTTGTTCCAATAAATAGAAAAGTTTGTAATACGAAATTTTGGATTATATTTTGTTATGTTTTTCCTGAAAAATATGTGAGCAAATACCAACTTTGCGAAGTTTTGGATCATTAATATATTTTAAGAAAAAATCGTCACACACACATTATTGTCAAAATCAGCACCAACTTCCTTATGCTCTAAAACGCAATCAAATTATATAAGAGTATTAAATACCAACTTTGCGAAGTTTCGGATCTTAATATATTTTAAGGAAAAATCGTCATACATACATTATTGTCAAAATCATCACCAAATACCTAACTTCCTTATGATCTAAAACGCAATCTGTGTACATTCTTCGCCGTACATTATCCATTTCGTAAATGTGTATTTGCAAACTATTATTTGACACTTTGAAATCACGTTCTTATTTGAGAGCTGTTTGATATATAATGTTGCAAACAACAAACTAAAATCGAATTATCCTGTATATCTAATATTTATGTATGTTGGAAAATATATTATTTTTACAAACCTTAATTTCATTACAATCATATTTAAACTACTAAATTCTTCTTAACACGGTTTCATTACTAATTGTAATGTTTTTCTTCGTGACAGTGACATTTGTTTAAATATGTCAAATTTGTTATTAAAGTATTGTTTTTGTTTGACGCAGAGGCAAAGCGATGTACAAAAATAAATTATTTTATAATTCAATATTTAAAGTTATTTACTAAATGCTTATCGTAGAATTGAAGATTGTACCATTATATTTAATTTGTATTGGTAAAAGTTGCTAAAAAATTATATTCAATGAATTTTTTACAAGAAAAACTGTTAAAAGCTTGTATAAATGATACTTCTGGTTATCCGATATACACTAAAAACTAATGAGCTCTTCCCACATTAGTATAGAATGGGTATACAAAATTTCAAATTTTTCTGATTGATAGTATTTGAGTAATCGTGTCCACATGATCCACACACACAGACACACAGACACACACACACACACACACACACACACACACACACACACACACACCTACAGACATCATTGTAAAAATGTTGAAATCGAATTCTGGGGACATCAAAACGTGCTCATTCACTAAAATCTCTATATGTGATTTTTAGCACGATCCCTATACCTCCCTTACCTAGGGTAGCGGGAGGTAAAAAACCGTTAACCTTAACAATAATTTTAAAAACTATATACGTATTTCAAGAACTACGTTCTTATCATCAGTAGAAACTACAAAGTAATGACACAGAAGTTAAGATTACTCAGCATGTAAATCATGCCAGAGGTCAAAACAGCTCATGCTGAGTAATCTTAACTTTTCTGTCATTACTTTGTAGTTTCTACTGATGCTGAGAACGTAGTTCTCGAAATACGTATATAGTTTTTAAAATTATTGTAAAGATTAAGGCGTTTTTTCTTTAGTTTTTACACTCGATTTTGAAATTCTGGATGTGACCAATCAGTATATATCACGTGACTTGTCACTGCTTGTCATTTGACGTTTCATTAGTTATCAGTTCAGATATTAGCTTATAATTTTATTCTCATAGCCATGAATTTGTTAGACGCTAATGAACAAGATGATTTTTTAATAAAATCGAGCAAGATGATTTTTCTTAATATCAAGAATGTTTTTTACTATTATTGATTTGTATACTAAAGAAATAAAACAAACACAAACTTAAAACACGTAGATAGTCTGTTAGGCCGTAATTAGGCATATGAACACGTTGATTTATCAATGGGCAGTATCATAGTTTGTTTCTGAAAGTGAAATAACAAGATCATGAACAATTCTTCAAATATACTCGTATAAGTGTGCATGTATTTAATTCCTTACTAACAAAATATCAATTTATTCCTGTGAATCCATCTTCAAAATGTCACAACTCACAAACAGAAAAGACAGCTGACGGATAAAGCAAAGTTATACCTTACCGCCATGTTTAGTAGTTATCTCTTGTGATTGGTCGAATTTGAAATTTAGATTTGGAAATATAAAATATAATTATACTCCAAATCTAAATTTCTAAAGTTGTAAATCGTTCATAAATCATATGCGTTTTATTTTAAGTGAGTTTATATTTTAAAATCTAAATTATAAATTGTAAATTAAATTCATCATAAACCATTAGGATTTTTTTGTCTTGGTATGAGTGATACATTCTCCAAATATTGTCCCCTATTACTCAAACAACCTGCATAATCTAAAAATATCAAAAGAATTCGTGTATTTCCCTAAATAAAATTTGAATTTGTTCACTAATAGCTGGAATTCCTAAAGTAGTTTAATATATTGTTTTATAGGTACAATATGTACACTCGCTAAAGGAGGTATTGGACTCAAGTTAGAAATCGCATATCCAGATTTTAGTGAATAAGCACGTTTGAAAGTCACTAGAATCCAATTTTACCATTTTTTACAATGTGTGTGTTTGTTTGTGTGTCTGGATGTTGTTAAAATAAAAACTGTTTGAAAACTGCAGTACAGGAATGTTAGCTCCTCCTTTCGAATATGAATTTCTTAACTTCCACTGGTAGTAACCCCCACCTCCTATCACGCTATTTGTTATGCATGTATAGGCGAGCTTTCGGTCGCCAATCAAAATATTATATATGGATTTCATATTAGTGTCGAAGCGCCATAACAAAAAACCCCTTATTTCCGAAATATTTCAATTATACCATTTCATTTTTTCAATAATATTCGTTATCCAGCATATACATTCGTATATTTTTACTATTTTCCTTTAATTCGATTGAGCTGGAATCCCCTATTGTCAGTTATCAAATAAAATCTACAGAATTAAGTAATGTTTAACCATGTTTTGTTGCAATTTTTAATATTCACGTCTAGTACATTTTTACAGATTAAAATATCTATTAATGACAAAAATTGGTTTTACGATTTTAAATTATTTATTTGATGCATGCAAAAATGGTCGGCCCTCATTCTAATACAGCACTAGAATAAGCTATTAACGAAAACACTTGTTTTTTGAAAATAAAATAATAAAAAAATGACAATATTTTTGACTGCCATTCTGTACATTTTTCTATTATGACTATTCTTAACAAATCTTTGTCTTAAATCTGTACATAATGAATAAATTCGTAACGAAAGCTGCCACTCTTATGGTCTTAGTTATAATTTTATATTAATCAACAAATATAAATGTGTTTTTATCAGTTTTTTATAGATTTACAAATCTGTAAGACACTGATTTGTTCAGAATTGGCGTATTAGTCATATTTCATATTAGACACGTAATTCGTAATGTAATTAATTTCATATAGTAAATAATGTAATATTATTTTAGTTGGGTAATAGATGGGATAGCGAAATGTGTTAAAATAAAATATATTACACGTGACATTTAGGTTAGAATTCTTCGGCTAAGGTGTAAATGTACTTAGCAGTTAGCATGTTAGTCGTAAAAATGCCATAAAATCAAACATTAAATCACATTTAGGTGCTTCAACTTGACATTTATTTGCTGTAAATATACATATGGTACCATAAAAGTTGTCTCTAAGGTCATCAAAATCTTTTCGGTGGATGTATACTTCAATATTCAATTTTTCCAAGATGGAATCATCCAATTTTTTAAATTTTTTTTTATTAAATTTCATCTAAATAGAAAGCAATGAGCAATTTAATAAAATAATTGAAGAACTACGTAGCCCAAGTTGTGATTGCCACTGACAACCTATGTCATTTAACTTATCTTTCATTGTCATACAAATTCACATGGTTTCTATCTAGCGTGACATCATAAACTCAAACAAGTGTTATTTAATTTACTCTTTCAGTTTTGTTTCGAACAATTTTTAATACATTTTTCTTTTTTTGTTAAATATTATGAACTATCTAATTTTTATAGTATAAAACACAAGAAAATTCTTCATCAATCTGTTTCGTCATCAAATGCAGTACAAACAGACAATAGTTATTTTTATTATGAAAAAGTATATGTTTTTCCTACCTTACTTGTTGTGTGCCGCTGTTGAGGTCTGATGTCTGCTTTCCTCGAATATTTTGCCAATTTTCAAGATCTGTTCACCGCAAAACACTGTAAAAACAAAATTAAAATATGTTAATAAAAATTTACATTTTAGTTTTGTTCAATTGTTCAAAATATTTTGTATACCTTAGTCATATGTTTCTCTATCCTTCACGCTACTTATTTGAAAATAACCAAAAAGGCGAACACTTCGTAAATGAAATTTATATTAGTAGAACGAGAATTCAATTCTACACATGATGTACTATATAGGTCACTACATTTTTACATATTTACCACAAATTTTTGGTAAAAATCGCGACATTAACAACAACATGCGTTTGTCTAACTAATAACTGGCAGACTGGCTATAGCCGGCTACGTGGATCTTCATTACGAAATACGGGAATTAACAAGCCTACTACGATAAAAGATATTAATTGTGTACATACAATAAATTTAATATTGGCAATGTTTTTAAAATAATATCAACAAATGGAATAGGAAAATATTATTAAAAATTGATCTAAAAAATATATCAAATACATTTTGTTAATATTGTATGACGTAGATGTTAAGTTCCATTTGTTATCAAATAGTGGAGTTCGCAACGCAAATAATTGACAAATAAAGACATAAAACTTGATCTATTTCAACAGACAAAAATATACACCTAAATATGATTAAAATAATTTTCATAACCAATTATTGGAAATATGCATGGATAATAAGTAGTTTAATAATAGATATTTACACACCAAGTGAGCTAAGGTAATGTTTATTCATGAGAAGAAAGTTTAGCTCACGAGCCCGTAAGGGCGAGTGATTTAATTTCTTCGAGTGAATAAACATTAGCTCACGTGGTTTGTACAATATTTTATTCAATTTTGACGAAATACTAATAAAAACCATTAAAATATTTAATTTTGACAAAATAAAAAAAATTGATCAATTAGTAGGCTGAGCATGACAATCGTCGCTGATAGACGTCAAGTCATGGATTTAAAATGCTTTATTGTCTGATAAATATTATGGTGAGTGTTATTTTCGTACCTGATGTTATTTTAAATGCATTATTTGTTGCAGAGTGAGTTAAAATTTTGTGAGAGTGATTTAAAATTTTTTTTAATTCACATGTGAAAAAAGTGTTACTTATAGTTGTTGCTATGGAGTTAATAATGACAGTTTAAAACGTCAAAATTGTATAAAATAATTTAAAAAACTACAAATTGTGATTGCCATTAATAACCTATGTCACTCAACACATCTTTCATTTTCATACAAATGTACGTAGTTTCTATCTGGCGCGGCATCAAATTCAAACAATTGTTATTTGATTTATTTTTGTTGTTTCATTTTATGCATTCATTTACTTGAAAATAAATTTTAAAAGAATTAAATAAACTTATCGCAGTTCGCAGTATATTATTCATTGCTGGGTATGCCAACCTGCTTTACTTAAACGCAAATACATACAGATATCATCGTACAATATTAAAGATATATTTTATGGACCCTAAAACGTGCTTATTCATTAAAATATCTGACGTGGCCAGTACATTACCTTTCGTCAATTCTATGTATTTTGTACAAATCCCATACCAAAAGTTCATTGGAAAAGATTTTATATATCCAGTAAAATAGTAACACGAACATATACTATTTTCTACAAATTCTATACTGAATGTTCCTTGGAAAAGATTCTATAAATTCAATAAAATGCGCTTGACACTGACATCTGTCAATTAGAATTATTTAAATATATCAGCTATTTCCATGATTATAGCAAAGTTGGCTGATTTATGAAAGTTACTCTCCGTATAATTCTTTAACTCCATATTTAATGAATATAAAGGAAAATTTATAATCAAACCATATAGACAGACAATAAGATGTTCTTTCATGTTGATAATAACATAAAATGTCAAAAAATGATATTTAACTGCGTTTTGTCAAGAAAAACTGTTAAGAACTTCAAATAAGGGACCTTCCGGCTGACCAATTATAACCAAAATCTAATCAGCTCTTTATATGGATGTAAAGAAGAGGAATACGAAAGAATTATAATTTTTAGAATTGCAGTATCTATAAGAGTTATCGTCGGAGAAATTTTTGTCACACACACATCCAGACACACACACACACACACACACACACACACACACACACACACACACACATACACCCAGATGTCATCGTAAAACTAGTAAAATTGTATTCTAGGGACCCTAAAACATGCTCATTTATTAAAAACTCACCACCGAATTTTTTTACCAAAGACAATAACTTCCTTACCTAAAGGTGATGGAAGGTAAAACGCATAATCGAATTTGTTGACAAATTCACTTTTGAGACACTTTTGGTAAACTGTAACTTTTAACTTTAAGAATATAATGTAAAAGCACGCTTCATAATAGCAGTATTATTATAATAGTGCACCTGTAATATGAGCTAACTTTAGAAAACAATCTAATAATATCATATATAAAATACTTATCTATGAATATACGACTTTTTTAAATTTGACATTTTACGCCAATCAATACAATGCACGTGCACAATTTTTCTATTTTGCGATAAAACAAATTTATGTCGCAGAAATATTAAAACTTTAACGATTTCTTTTTATTGGATGAAATTTGAAGACACAATGTCACGAACGCCAATTTAAACCCGTAAACTTTTTTGTTACTCGGTCGATCGATATTAATTTATTATTAAAGTAAATAGACATCTCGCCAATCAAATTATCAATATATTTTGACTTTAACTACTGCGTACTGGTTTTACTATTATGTATATGCTATTAACAATATTACAATATTTCATGAATAATAGATAATGGATTATGAAGGAAAATTATGTTTAATGCTTATAAAGGCAATTATATTTATGCTCTATTTTTATTTCCTCATGCGATATTGATAAAACTTATTTATCGTTAGTTTTTTTTATAGATATAAATTCTTAGTACGCGATAACTGGGCAAGGCACACTGGGCGATGGTTAATTGGGCGACAGAAACTTAGCAGGCATACAATTTGGTGGATTTTTGTTAACAGGAAAAATAATTAAAAGTGACGATACAGGATTTTTCCAAATATACCTACAAAAAAGAGAACATTTTTATACTTTTCGGCTAACATGTGACGGTCACACAATATTTTCTATAACTTTTATAAAAAAAATAATATAAATAACAATGTGTTTGTGTATTGTCAATATTTTAAATAACATATACATTAGTGTAAGATAAAATTTAAACAGTTGAATGTTTCTCTTTTCTAATTATTAAAATATCTTTCAGAACTCATATTAATAATTGGAATAATACTACCTTTTTAATTTAAGTTCTGTATTTTTTATTATTAAAACCCAACGTTTTGGCACCATAAACTGGTGCCTGCTTTAGGGGAAATTGACATAAAAATGTGAAAAAACAAAAACAACAAGTAACCAAGGTAACATGAAAGTACGTAAATGTTACCTTTTTACCTCCCGCTACCCTAAGTAAGAGAGGTATAGGGATCGTGCTAAAAATAGCATGTAGAGATTTTTGTGAATAAGCACGTTTTGATGTCCCCAGAATCCGATTTTAACATTTTTACAATGATGTCTGTGGGTATGTATGTGTGTGTGTGTATGTGTGTGTGGATGTGTGGATCCTGTGGACACGATTACTCAAATACTACCAATCAGAAAATTTTAAAATTTTGTATACCCATTCTATACTAATGTGAGAAGAGTTGATTAGTTTTTAGTGTATATCAGATAACCGGAAGTATCACTTATACAAGCTTTTACCAGTTTTTCTTGAAAAAATTGCATTGAATATAATTTTTCAGCAACTTTTACTATTAAAAATATAATATAATGGTACAATCTTCAATTCTACGATACTATAACTTTAAAAATCTTTAAATAACTTTAAATATAAATTTATAAAACAATTTATTTTTGTACATCATCTGACCCATGCGTCAAACAAAAACATAATACTTTAATAAAATTTTTACGTATTTAAACAAATGTCACTGTCACATTTACATTAATAATGAAACCGTGTTAAGAAGAATTTAGTAGAAATATATTTGATTTGTAAATATAAATCTGTCAGTATAAGTACGTGTTTTCAAAATGTCAAATATTGTTTTACAACTACACATTTACGACATGGATCATGTACAGCAAAAAATTACACAGATTGCGTTTTTAGAGCACTTGGAAGTTGATGATGATTTTTCGAGGATTATCTTTTTCTTTGGTGAGGCACATTTTCTCCTCTCTGGGTATGTTAATAAGCAAAATTGCCAGATATGGGCAGAGGAAAATCTTCATGTGATTTACGAGGTACCATTACATGTCCAAATGAGACTGTTTGGTGCGCACTAAGGTCAGGTGGCGTCATTGGAACTTATTTTTTCGAAAATGATGAAGGTCGAACTGTTATAGTTGATGGTGAGCCCTATAGGCCCATGATAATCGATTATTTTTGGCACGAAATTAATTTCGTATTACAGACTTCTATTTATTAAAACAACAAATTAGATTTTGTTTATAAACGATCAACCGAAAAGGAAAAAGATACTTTACTTAAAGCTCATTACTATTTTAAACATGGAATTTGCGGGAGGTCATGTGCTGGCCACATCAGATTTTTTATGTAGGTATACAATTTTCTAGACAATATATGCATGCCCAGCAATAACTTGAACGGCGAAGATGCATCTTCTCAGGAAAACTCTCCTTTTGCCAGACATAACAACTGTTATTTGAGCTGTCAATTTACGTTCTCGCAAAAGGATTTCAACTTAAATATAATTTTAAAAAGCTGTCTTAAGATGAAGGTTCGCATATATGATTGCGTACAGTGCTTTAAAAGGTACGAAATTGTTACTATTGCTCGTTATTATGAATATATTAAATGACAGTTTATGTCAATTTAAGTTTTATTTTCGAAGCCGTGAACACCAACCATAAAGTCTAATTTCTAATTTTATTTATATTTTTTATTTTCGTAGCTGTGAATGAGTCTTAACATTTTATACAACATTCACAAGTAAAATTCATTGCTATGAGCTATGATACTGAAACGTAGTGCTGCAAAAAGTCGCTTTCAGCGTGAAAAACAGACCAGGAAATTATATTTTCGGAGCAGAAGTGGAAAAAAAACTGTACTTATTTGTTTTGTTGTATTGTAGCGACTTAAAAACGACTTAGTAGTCACTAGAAAAATTGACATGACATGCAAAAAGAAAAGTCTCCTCTCCATTATTGTACGACATTGTTTTTGTTTTCATCCACCCACGTGTGCGTCGGCGTCTATTTTCTTGTGCAATATTGACAAAACATTGTCATCGTTGATGTTTTTATCGTAGAATCTCAAGCTACGCAGTATTTCCTCCACTTTATTTCAAGCTGTCAGAATCAACAAACACATTTTGTTTTCTTTCTCCGAAGTTTTACGCTTTTATTACATATTAATGGGTAAAATATTCACTTATCTACTATCACATCTTCCCTTGTTATATTTCCATGGTAGTATTTTGTTTACTAGTGTCTTTCTGTTGTCTTTTCGAGTAATAGGGCTGTTGCAAGAATTTTTATATGACTTCTAAGTATTAAATTTTAAAAGATATTGTTCTTTAAAGAGCCTCAAATTTGAAAATATCACGAAATATCCTTTAGATATTTTACAATTAATTTTTGAAATTTGGATAAAATTTTGAATAAGTCACGTGATCTGAAACAGAATGTGACGTCAGAGTACATACATCTTCAGCGGTTCTAATTGGTCCGTATATAATGTAAAAATTTTTGTTTGGTGTCAAGCGTATTGTCAAAATTGTCAAACAAGTCAAATTTTTAAGATTGGTTCAAGTTGTATAATATATAGGTAATAAAAAGTTCAAAATAAAATGAGTAATTTACGATATTGTATTGTGTCTTCTTACAAAAATACTGTTAGGAACAAACCTACTATAGAGTTTATAAATTTGCGAAGAATAGAAAATTGTGGCTAGAAGCAATAGGTTGAAGAGCTGATAATTTGTCAGAAAAATCGTGTCTTCATGTTTGTGAAGATCATTTCAACTGTCATCCACCTTCACTTTATGATCAGGGAAAACTTTACATCTGACTACACAGATATTTTTTTCTCGACATAGATCTACATATCCTATAACAGATTCAATGTAACAATTACGCCCAGAACTTTAAAGTAAAATATATTATCAATTTATATAGTAAATTCAGTTTTTATATTTTATTTCACCTCAACTCTTTAACATCCCTTATTTCGGTAACAGTAAAACAATCGTTCTCTGATATAAATTCAGCCACCATCTAGCTATCGACCTTCGGTAAATTGTACGACTTAGCTTGAGTGTAATTTGAATTAGCCATTATTACTTTATTATTCATTTAAATGTCAGCGTCAAATGTCAAATTAAAAGATTTTTTTATTAACATATGACAAACCATAGCCTACGTTTATTTATATAAATAATATGAATAAACGTAGGTGATGGAAAAACTATTTTCCTATTGGCTATTAATGACGTAATGTATGTGCTTCTACGTCACATGAGTGGGGGGTAGTTTTCCAGGACGCCAATCTTTTTATTTAATTATTTCCATAAATAACAACAAATTATTAAAATAAAAATTATTACTAAGAAAATCATTGCATAAACTTTTATTTAAAATAGTTTTTGAAAAATGTGAAACAGGCTCATTGAAATTATTAAAATATCTTTCAGAACTCATATTATTAATTGGAAAAATACTACCTTTTTTTAGTTTATGTTCTGTATTTATTAATTTAAACCCAACGTTTCGGCACCATAAACTGGTGCCTTCTTCAGGGGATACATTGACATTAATTTTTTTAATTAACAAAAATAACAAGTAACCAAGGTAACAAGAAATATTCATAAATGTTACCTTTTTTTATGTATACAATTTTCTAGACAATGTATGCATGCCCGGCAATAACATGGACGGCGAACATGCATCTCCCCAAGTAAAAAAAAAAAAAATCTCCTTTTGCCAGAGGAAAAACCGTCCCAAAAACTGGCAGAGAAGTGATCTGTATAACTCAGAGACGCTTTATCGGTAGCGAAATACCGCAGCCGTACTCTTTATAAACAGATGTTAGAAAAAGTTTATAAAAATTGTATACATATTACAAATTACAACATATTTAATATTGGAAGCCATGCGGGACTAAGTTCTAATCCGTCACAATGATTGAGATTGATATTTCTTGTTTTATAAATCTCAATGGCTTCTCTAATTATTCTGTTGTTAAGTCGAGAAGGTCTTGCAATAATTTTCGTATCTTCAAACTTTATTTGGTGGAATTCTTCCAAGGCATGTTCTGCAACGGACGATTTCTCAGGCTGGTTCAATCTGATCGATCGATGATGTTCGCTCAATCTTGTAGAGACAGTTCTACTAGTCTGGCCGATGTAAACTCTACCGCAGACACATGGAATTCTGTAAATCCCTGATGATTGAAGAGGGATGACATCTTTCACTTGTTTCAACATATGACGAAGTTTCACATATGGTGAAAACGAAATCTTCATGTTCTTCTTACGAAGAATTCTACCAATCTTGTCCGTTACGTTTTTAACATAAGGAAGCGATGCATATAATACGTTCCTTTCTTTTTCATTGTTTGTTGTTCTATTTGCTTTAAGACATTTTTCAATAGAAGACACAGAATATCCATTCTTCATAAAAATATTTTTAATTTCACTCATCTCTTCTTTTAATTTATCTGGATGGCATATATCAGGCTCATTGACGTTTTTAAACATTATTTTATTATGCGTTACCATGTTGCCAGCTGTAACCAAGTTACAGCTTTATGCAAATGTCAAAGTTGACCTCATTTAGATAATGCAGGTTAGAACACGCGAGGATATGGCGAACGAATACGGATTGTTTTAAATTCAATTACTCCAAGGATGGAATTTTCATTTGCACTGCTTGTTACCGAAACGAAACGAGGAATTTTAAAATAGATGTCGTAAATCAAATGGCATTTTACAACTAGTGGATATTACCGAAAGAATTTCATTTATAATCTCGTAATTTTATTTGGAATGCAATAATCTTTACATGCAAGATAAATATTTGCTGCGGTTTTTGAATCATTAAAGCTGTCGTTCCCGCTAACGGCTGGTTTATGATGAATTTAATTTACGAATTTGCAATTTATAATTTAGATTTTATAGATATATACCAAGTGAGCTAAGATAATGTTAAACTTATGAGTTCGTGAGTTAAATTCTTCGTGTGAATAAACATTCTTAGCTCACGTGGTTTATACAATATTTTATTCAATTTTGACGAAATAATGATAAGAACCATTATAATATTTAATTTTGTCAAAATAAAAAACTAATCAGTTAGTAAAATATTTCCAATTTAAAATGGCACAAAAGTGACCCCTGTGATGCACTCTCCACAGCAGCTATGAGAGCCCGTGAGGTGACGCCTGGCAAGCGCCCACACGGTAAAATATATCGTCATCATTACCGATGTATACATGTGTTGTAGATACTGGCACACTCAGAAATGGGTAATATGCCGTGATGATATATTTATTTATTTATTTTTATCAGTTAGTAGGTTGTGCATGACAATCGTCGATGATACACGTCATGTCATTTATTTCTATCAACTGTGTCGTGAAAAATAATGAAAATGGCTAATAATGTCTAATAAATACTGTGGATTATTTGTTGCAGAGTGAGTTAAAAAATCTGTGAAATAAAAACAATATTTGGGTAAAGTTCTGTATTTTTTTTTTTTTGTTATAAAACGACGGTTCGATAGCGAAGTGAAATACAATACTTATATAACATAAAATGAAAATGGCGAGAGGTATTGTGCTGGCCACAACAGATTTTTTTTTAAGTATTATATCTTTATTATACAACTGAACAATAGTACAAAACATTCCCGATCTTATTAAAAAATCAACTTGTTCATTAGCGTCTAACAAATTCATGGCTACGAAAATACAATATTGTAACCTAAAATCTAAACTGACAGCTGGTGAAACGTCAAATGACACTCAGTGACAAGTCACGTGATAGGTACTGCTTGCTCAGATCCAGAAATCGAACATAAACCAGAGAGAAAATTGTAAATTTTAAATCAAAATTTCTAAATGTAAATTTATAAATTAAATTCATCATAAACCAGCCCTTATTTTCCACTGGTCATCTTCAACATTTGACCAGAACATATTATGATCCTTTGGGACTCAAAACACACGGTTGCCATATAAAAATGTCATATGATTCATGAAATATTTATTTCTTATCTTGATCTGCAAGAAATGTACCATATGCTCCTTGCTTACTTGTTTGTATTGATTTCATGTAAATTCACGTATCCATGGCGATGATGTCAATGGCTTTAGAAAATGTCAGCTGTTTTACTACATGTCTGCAAATACAAATCGTATGTACTGTATTATTGACATTGGAAATTTGTAAATAGATACTGAAAGCGTAGTATTGTCAAAGTTCATTTGTCAGAATTATTATTAGGGGCACAATTATATTCGCAGTATTTTCAAATATATATTAGTACAGTAGTAAAGCACCGCTAATCCAGATCAACTGAAACTGGCTCAATTCGGATACAAGGATATTAATTGAAGGGTACTGTGTTCTGAATAAAATTTATTTATAAATCTTTGTGATAATCGATTCCGCCTTATGGATGACCATCATCAGATCACAGCGTTATGCCTCATTCACAGCTCGGAAAATAAAAATAAAATTATATATATAAAAATAAAAAGAACGATAGAAACAATAGATTCTTATGAAAGTGTTCACAGCTTACGAAAATAAAATTAAACATAAGACATAAACAGAAGGATTTGAAAATGTTAAATATTTTACACAAAAATAAGCACATACATAACAACTGTCATTTGAGCTGTCAAATTACGTGCTAGCAAAAGGATTTCAATTTAAATATAATTTTAAAAAGCTGTCTTAAGACAAAGGTCCGCATATACGATTGCGTACAGTGCTTTAGAAGGTATGAAGTTGTTATTATTGCTTGTTAATTATGAATATATTAAATGATAGTTGATATTAATTTACGTTTTATTTTCGAAGCTGTAAACAACAACCATAAAGTCTTATTTATAATTTTATTTCTATTTCTTATTTTCGTAGCTGTCAATGTTAATTTACGTTTTATTTTTGAAGCTGTGAACACCAACCATGATGCACGTGTTTATTTTGTTCTGCAAAAGCCAAGAAATGGGTTTGTACTGTGACTGTGAAGTTAAATATGGTTGGACGGAATTGTAAAATTGGCTGCGGGGATATAGGGGCCACCTATACGACAACACACATGCGATCCAGTTTGGGATACGCGGTCGGTTCGGATTAAAAGGTATATACTATACAATCTACATTTTTTTTATTTTTGTCCGGATTACAAGGATATTCGGATTAATCGATGTTCGGATTAGAGGAGCTTTACTGTACTTATGTTTGGGGTAAATAACTATTTCAAAAACCTATTGCTGTTTACATCTGGCGGATGCCAATTTCATAGTTCATAAACATGATATTTATAGGTTAACTCACAACTGGTATGGTATGTTGGACATTCACCTAAGGTATGGTGGGTTAAGACTGACCCCCAATTTTTTACCTTTTATATATCAAAATTTTTTTATTGTTTTATTGCAAAACTTTTGGCATGAATAATATTTTGTTGGTCATTACTTCTATTTTAAGGTTTTAATTTAACAGTAATAACAAAATAGCCTTTATTTTATACTAAGAGCAGAAACAATTACAACATATATAAAACGAAGTACTTTTATGAGCATTTTATAAAAAAAATCTGATGTGGCCAACACAAAACCTCCCACTATTTATTTTTTTTTTTTTTAATTTAAATTCATACCTACATATTTACTAGTGCTGCAAACTATGTATATTAAGTTCCTTTGGATATAATTATTGCTTTATTTACTATTTTCTTTTTCAAATGTCACCATTATTAATTTGAAGTGATTATTTTGACAATGACATTTCTCTGTCAGTTATATACATACATTTGAAATATGAACTGTGTAACAAAGGAATCTTTAAATCACAGGCTCTGAGATTTATAAAAAGATTAGTTTTTAATATTATATGTAAAACATATAGAAAAAGTATTAATGTATACCTGTACAAAATTTAATAATTTTTAATTTTTATAATGACATAAAATACGCATGTGACATGTGCAACTACTTTAAATGTTAGGAGAATTCTGGGAGGGGCGCGCGGTTGTGCGAAATAGAAACAATAGTAATAAACAAATGAAAATGACTCTGGGGTAAAATTTGGCCCATCATACCAGTTGAGGATTAAATATGATAGGTTGGCACACCTCACCGTGTTTTGCAACTTGTTGAAATTTCTGTTAACCTACTACTAGATCATAAATCCTTGTTAACATATTTGTTAATTTCGCTAGTTTAGTTTATAAATTTATAGCCATCCAAAACAAAATTTACAAACCACGTGCCAAATAGGTGTCGATTAATGTTATTAGT
The DNA here is from genome assembly GCA_943142095.1 of Ophonus ardosiacus. NCBI lineage: Eukaryota > Metazoa > Arthropoda > Insecta > Coleoptera > Carabidae > Ophonus > Ophonus ardosiacus. Next base: position 7,394,975 of record OW964835.1, read on the forward strand.
TACAGAATAGTTGGAGTTCATTTAAAATTCTCTTGTAGTTTATTAAAACTTTTATATGTTATGTGCGCAATTATTTTAGTTATTAGTTTACTTTAGTAGGGGTGTGTAAAGTTATAAAAATAGCCATGAAGGGAGCTGCAAGCGCGTAAAATGTGAATAATGCAGCAATTATTTTCACGAATGAATGAAGTTGTCCTGCAAAATGTTCCGCCGTGTAAACAAATTCGGTGCATTTGGGGGAGGCAGTCTCTGATGAATACATTAGCGAAATTCCCCAGCCCCTAGCTGTCAGAGGGTGGCGCCATGTTGTGGCAACGAAAGGCAACACATGACTGCCTTCATCCCTTTGGTGTATCGGAATGGACTGCTCCGTGCTCCGATGTAAATACAGTCGGCCAACCCGTTTCTCAAATCAGAATCTTGTAATGATAAGAAGAGGGAGCGTGTAGCAATATTAGGAAAAGTCAAAAGATCAAATATACAGGCTGTTTAAAAATAAGGGTAAAATATTTTAACAGTTTCCGAGATATAAAGCAGTAACAAATTAGTTTTTAGGGGTTTACCTCTGCTCTCTCGAAAATTATAAGAGTTACAACTTCGATTAAATGAGACTTTATGTTCAGCTTTTACAGGTCACCTTAGAAGTGCTTTTGTTTTTCAATAAAAGTCAAATAATTGTACTAATTTAAATGTTGTAATGATCTTGGGCAATATTTAATTTTCAAAACTTCGTAACTATTAAAAATTGAGAAAAATGTTTCATACAAAATTTTATTGTTTTTATATTCTTCGATTCTTATACAAAATAGTCATTGAGAAAAATGTTTCATAGAAAATTTTATTGTTTATATATTCTTCGATTATTATACAAAATGGTCTTCCTCGCTTAAAAATCAGACCTACGTTGATTAAGCTTTTTATCTCCCGCTACGCTTAGTAAAAGAGGTATAAGGATAGTGCTAAAAATCGGATACCGAGATTTTAGTAAATGACCACGTTTTAAGATCCCTAGAATCCAATTTTAACATTTTTAATTTTTACCTCCCGCTACCCTTGGTAAGGGAGGTATAGGGATCGTGCTAAAAATCACTTATCGAGATTTTAGTAAATGACCACGTTTTAAGGTCCCTAGAATCCAAATTTAACATTTTCACGATGATGTCTGTATGTGTGTATGTGTGTGTGTGTGTATGTATGTATGTATGTATGTGTGTGTGTGTGTGTGTGTGTATGTGTAGGAATTTTGTCTTCACTCTAACTCACATACTATCATTCAGAAAATTCTGAAATCTTGTATTTCTATCCTCTTCTAATAAGAAAAGAAGCCATTAGATTTTGGTGTAAATCGGATAACCGGAAATGGCACTTTACCTGAAGCTCATAATGGTTTTTCTTCAAAAAATACCATTAAATGCCATTTTTTCGCATTTTGTCGTTATGAATATTAAAGATTATTGAATTTTCTACAGGAATATATTAATACTTTTTCTATATATTTTACAGATAAATTTAAAAATAATTTTTTTTACAAGTCCCGAAGCCTAAGAAAAACATAATTCTTTTGTTACACAGTTCATATTTCAAATGAAGGTAACTGACATTAAATGTCACTGTCAAAAAACTAATCACTTCATATTAATAATAGTGACATTTTAAAAAGAAAATAGTAAATAAAGCAATAGTTTTATGCAATGGAACAGTTTGCAGCGTTAGTAAATCCGTAAGTATGTATTTAAATTAATAAAAAATAAATAGCGGGAGGTTTTGTGTTGGCCACATCAGATTTTTTTCATGATGTCTACATGTATGTATGTATGTATGTATGTATGTATGTATGTATGTATGTATGTATGTATGTATGTGTGTGTATGTATATGTATAAGTATGTATGTGTGTGTGTGTGTGTTTGGATTTTGTCTCCGCTCTAACTCAAATACTATCATTCAGAAAATTCTGAAACCTTGTATTTCGACCCTATTCTTTTATGGAAAGAAACCATTGGACTTTAGTATAAATCGGATAACCGAAAAAGGCACTTTACTTGAAGCTCATAATGGTTTTACTTCAAAAAATGTCATTAAAAATTATTTTTTCGCATTTTGTCATTACAAAAATTAAAGATTATTGAATTTTCTACAGGTATACATTAATACTTTTTCTATATGTTTTACAGATAAATTTAAAAACTAAACTTTTTATAAATCTCAGAGCCTATGATTTAAAGATTCCTTTGTAACACAGTTCATATTTCAAATGTATGTAACTGACAGAAATGTCAATATCAAAAAACTAATCAGTTCAAATTAATAATGGTGACATTTGAAAAAGAAAATAGTACATAAAGCAATAATTATACGCAAAGGAACTTAATATACATTGTTTGCAGCATTAGTAAATATGTAGGTATGTATTTAAATTATTAAAAATTAAATAGCGGGAGGTTTTGTGTTGGCCACATCAGATTTTTTTACTAATTTTGATCAGTACTACATGCCCTTAAAAATGTTTACCCTTTTTTTTAACACCTGTATATGAACAATTAGTGTGGTGTGATCCTCGTATATGTTCCCAAATTTCTTCGTCCTCATCTCAGAGTCCACAGATACTGTTCTCAACTACACCAATCTTACATAAATGGTATTTCAGAGGGCAATGACCAATAAGAATACCTGTCATAGTTCTCAGGTCCTTTTTGCTGAAAGCTAATCGCTACTTGGCGTTTGACAAGGGTAAAATGAACTTCTTCGTTTAATTGACAAGCTATGCTGACTTCTCCAATTTTTGATTTTCGTCTTTATATCGCTTTTCAGCAGATAACAAAAAAGTCCAGGCTCGTAAAACGATTGTCTATAGTCAGAAAAATTGACTCTGTCGGGCTCAGCAATAAAACTATAAATATCGTAATTATGAGAAAGCGGCATATCGCTCACTGCTTGCATCATAACATAGGGTGTCAATGGGTCATTATTTACGCGGCTCTGTTGAATAGACACTTACACAAGTGCAATTTGCAAGAGCGCATCTAGCGGGAAAGCATAGAACTAAAGGCTGCTATGGTTACCACGTCCAAACAAAGACCTGTCATCAGCCATAGATTTCTACAATCTAGCCATCGTTTTTGTTGAATAATCGAGTGATCTTCAATATTATCAAACAAAGAAAGTTGCCCCACGCACATCTTGCGGTTTTAAACTCATTTTTATTGAACACAACGAACAAATCACAAAGAATTAGGTTAACACTGAATAACAGATGAAAAACATAATGACAGAGAGAATCACGGAGCGGGACGTAAGACAACGAGGGGAGGTTTGTTTGGATCTTCTATCTCTCTCTCTTGCATATGACGTCAATTCTGTAAATGTCTAATAGACATGCTCTATATAGTAAAATACAGTAAAATAATCTTACTGTTTTATAATAGCTATTTGTGTATTAAGAGCGCAAAATAGGATATTGTCGATTGAGAGATTATTTCTCTCGAAATCGACATGTCCATTTGCGCTCGAAACACACAAGATTTTTTCTACAGTCGCCACAATGGGGTTCTCTACCATAACAAAAAATAATAAAATGTACACGTTGTAATTACAGCATTACTCAATAAATAACGATTATATTTTTAATTTATCGTTATTTTCCATTCTTCTTGAGCTATTGCTTCAATCTAATCTAAGCATTTTTACATTTGACTTTGTAAACGAATGCCCTATTTTAGTTCTGTATTCCTTTACACAGCAGTACGGTATTTTGTTTGGTTATGTAATTAATGACAGTAAAATTTTGTTTATGCTTAATTTCTTTATACCTCGTATTAATACTAGATTTCATCCTACTTTCTATACTAAGTTTTCACGAACTAAATTCGACCTCAATACGCCATGTAATAGAATGTGTGTGATCTTTAATCAGCTTAGTTTAAATGCAAACATTGATATATTTTCTGATAGCCTTAGTTGTTTGAAAAATAAAATCATACGTCATATTTCTGTAAATTAAATTTTAAGTAAAACATCTGTACAATCTTTTAAAACACTTATTATGAAATTTGTATGTACTTTAGGATTCTTATTTTCCTCCCTCTCATTAGACATTGTTTAAATTGTTAATATATTTATGTTCATTATTTGTATAGTCCCTCTGTAAATGGGATTCTATATCCTGTAGAGTGGTTCAAATAAATAAATAAATGTAATATCGACAGAGCAGTGATATGTCAGACTGTGGAGGTGGTGAATGTGTAAGTAACTACAGCGCCATTAGTTCCTGACTAAACCTTCCCATTAAGAATGTAGACAAGTGACATTTCTCAACATTTTATTTTTAGAAATTCAGATAGCGAACGTTTTTTCTACTTTGTAGCGCATGAGCAGCAAAGTGACATTTTGCGTTGACAAAAGCCTACTTTTTATAGACGGTAGACAAATGTTATTTTTGTTTCAAATAATTTTGGAACTACAGTTTATGTTAAAGAAATAGTAAGATTATTTTACTACACACAACACTCAGAGCAGGTAGCGGTATCAGGCGATGCATGTCTTTATTCCAAAAGACCGGCGCGAATAATGGCTTGTTTTATCCAATATTGAACAGACAGTAAGCGATAAGCCGCTTTGTTATAATTACGATATTTATAGTTCTGTTGCTGGACCCGACAGTCAATTTTTCTTACCATAACTTCCTCTTTAGCGAGTCGTAGGTACTTGTGGTTAGTATCCTGTTATGACTGGTTCACGTACTGAGAAATCTTTTCGTCCTATCTCTATACGTCCCACTTTAATATTTGTGGGATTAGGCTGTATGAACTCTACGTCGCTGGTGATGGGGATAACTTTTACATTAGCATACTTTGCAACACAGTACACACTGTGTGTCCACAGAAAGAGGGGTATTCCTATTCATATTAACTTATTTATTTATAAAGATATATAATTGAAAATTATATATATCACTTCCGGTTTAAGCGGCAGTAGCATCAACTTTCTTATTTTAAATGGAATACCTTTTATATTCTGAATACAATGATGTGCCATAAGTATTAAATTTTAAAGCAAAAAAATATGAAAATACTTAGTCAAACTAAAACAACAAAAGTTGGCGTGGCTTTATGTAAATCAATTGAATCATATAACTTGGAAACTGATAGCTTCTGTATTTGCTGAAATTGATGCAATTCAATATTTACCTCCCGCTACCCTAATATGGAAAGACACCATTAGATTTTAATGTAAATCGGATAACCGGAAATGGCACTTTATCTGAAGCTCATAATGGTTTTTCTTCAAAAAATACCATTAAATGCCATAATTATTAAAGATTATTGAATTTTCTACAGGAATACATTAATACTTTTTCTATATATTTTATAGATAAATTTAAAAATCAATTTTATAAATAATCTCGAAGCCTAAGACAAACACAATTCCTTTGTTACACAGTTCATATTTCAAATGAATGTCACTGTCAAAACACTAATCACTTCAAATTAATAATAGTGACATTTTAAAAAGAAAATATTAAATAAAGCAATAGTTAAATACAATGGAACAGTTTGCAGCATTAGTAAATACGGAGGTATGTATTTAAATTAATAAAAATTAAATAGCGCGAGGTTTTGTGTTGGCCACATCAGATTTTTTTATTAGGTTTGTATTTTCAATGTTACTTTGCACAGAAATTTTTAAAAAATGTTAAGTTTTTTTTTGCAAAATTTTTCTTGTTGATCCCACTTCCGGATAAACCGAATCAGTATTTTATGCTCTTAAAGTTTTTCCCGAAGTTCGATAACACTCTGTAGATATATAGCTGATGACCTTGATGTGAAGAACCTAAAATTCGTACTTGGACAAGTCGAAATGTAATAATAATTATAATGTGCTATTGTTATAACGAGGAAAAGACTTCGTCAACATCTAAATTTGGTATAAACGGTAAGGGGATTCATTTTTAAGCCAAAGTATGCACAGTATCATTTTGAAGTAAACGCGCACTTGCAATATCAATTTCTACTAATATTAAAACGGTGTCTGAATTCTCGATATATCATTATATTAAGAACAATAATAAAATTACATTATAGAAAATACACAGTTTCTACAGTAAATAGAACAAATTCATCTGCCTTATGGCATGTCGGTCTAATTTCTTGTAGTTGTAGATGTAGATCTTACAACAACATTGTCGGTCTTCTAACTTTATAGTGTCATGTTGAGGGATTATTTGAGCCGTTGTGACGTCGCTTATCGATTTCTCCGACGCCAGCGGCGCCGTCTGCATGGTTCCAATCGCCCAGAGGAATACTCCTTCTTGATATATTCAAGGATCTGGACTAACACATTGGGCCACCCCATTCGTAGTGTTTTGTTGATGTCTTGACTTTTTAACAATAAAAACATGTCGTTTGAGTATTAATATCGTGATTTGTGCCATACAAATTGTGTTGAAAGGTAGTTAACCTTAATTGTATATCGTTTTTGTTCATTTGTTCCTGTTGTGGTTATTTATTGATTGGGATTTTGTCCAAAAAAAGAAATGGCTATTACGCATTAACCTTTCTTCCTATTGAAATTCTGATTAGCATAAGGTAACTAAATAAACACCAATGGACAAATGATAACAAGTCCATGACATCTGGTGACATAATTTTTACCTCTCGCAAAGAGAGGTATTGGATTCATGCTAAAATTCGCATATCCAGATTTTACTGAATAAGCACGACTTAAGGACCCTAGAATCCGATTATAACATTTTTAAAATGATGGCGCTCTCTCTCTCTCTCTCTCTCTCTGTGTGTGTGTGTGTGTGTGTGTGTGTGTGTGTGTGTGTGTGTGTGTGTGTGTGTGTGTGTGTGTGTGTGTGTGTGTGTGTGTATGTGTGTGTGTGTGTGTGTATGTGTGTGTGTGTGTGTGTGTATGTATGTATGGATGTTATAGTCACGATTCCTCAAAAACTATAAGACTTAAAAAATATTTAGCTGCAATTTCTTTGTTATACAGTTCATATTTCAAATGAATGTAACTACAGGTGAATGTCACTGTCAAAAAACTAATCACTTCAAATTAATAATAGTGTCATTTTAAAAAGAAAATAGTAAATAAAGCAATAGTTATATGCAAAGGAACAGTTTGCAGCATTACTAAATACGGACGTATGTATTTAAATTAATAAAAATTAAATAGCGGGAGGTTTTGTGTTGGCCACATCAGATTTTTACCTCTCGCTGAGAGGTATTGGATTCATGCTAAAATTCGTATATCCAGATTTTATTGAATAAGCTCGATTTAAGGTCCCTAGAATCCGATTATAATATTTTTAAAATGATGTATGTGTGTGTGTGTGTGTGTGTGTGTGCGGATGTGTGTATGTGTGTGTGTATGTATATATGTCTGGATGTTGTACATACGATTCCTCAAAAACTATAAGATTTAAAAAATATTTAACTGCAGTTTCCTCAATCTGACATTCCTGGGAAGAGAAAAGGTTTTGGTAACAATTGAACAACCGGACGTAGTAGTTTCTTAGAAAATTTTTTCTAAATATAATTTTTTGGAAATTTTTATTATTACAAATATTGAAGAACATAAAATTCTCCATCTAATTCACTTAAAATTTTTATTATATCTTGTATAGATTTAGAGATAAAGACACTATAATTTATAGAGTGAACTAATCGCAGAGGCTACGGCACTAAGGAAACCAGTTGACAAATTCCAATGTTTATAACATAATTTGTAAATGACACATGTCAGTGTCAAAAATCAACAGTTTTAGTGACATTCTGATAGTTTTTCTGGGAAGTATATTTAATTTTTCTTATTGTTTTATTAATTAAATATTTGAAATTATAGGTAAAATTGTGGTAAAATGCATATATCCATCAGAAATACCGCCAATCTAGTTAATGAATTGGAACAATCTCTGACATTTAGAAACTTCCTCATACAATGAAAAATAGATATAAATAGAATTATATGTGTGCAGAAGACATGTTAAATATAATAAAAAACAATATTTGGGTAATGTTCTATAATATTTTGTTATAAAACGACGGTTCGAAAGCGAAGTGCAATATAATACTTATATAGCCTAATATGGAAATGGCGAGAGGTCTTGTGTTGGCCACAACATATTTTTAACTATGTGATTTAGTACTCTGGCTGATTGGACATTAGAACTCGTACAGTAAAAATCTGTTGTGGCCAGCACAAGACCTCTCGCCATTTCCATATTAGGCTATATAAGTATTGTATTGCACTTCGCTATCGAACCGTCGTTTTATAACAAAAAATTATAGAACTTTACCCAAATATTGTTTTTTATTGTATTTAACATGTCTTCTGCACACATGTAATTCTAATTACATCCATTTTTCATTGTATGAGGAAGTTCCTAAATGTCAGAGATTCTTCCAATTCATTAACCAGATTGGCGTTATTTCTGATGGATATATGCATTTTAACTGTAATTTCATATATTTAATTAATAAAATAATAAGAAATATTAAATGTACTTCTCAGAAAAAGCTATCAGAGTGTCAATAAAACTGTTGATTTTTGAAACTAACATCTGTCATTTACAAACTATATTATAAACATTTGAATTTGTCAAGTGGTTTCCTTAGTGCCTTAGCCTCTGCGATTAGATTATTCTATATATTATAGTGTCTTTATCTCTAAATCTGTACAAGATATAATAAAATTTTTAAGCGTTAGATGGAGAATTTTGTTCTTCAACATTTGTAATAACAAAAATTTCCAAAAAATAATATTTAGAAGAATTTTTCTAAGAAACTACTACTTCCGGTTGTCCAGTTGTTACCAAAACCTTTTCAGCTCTTCCCAGGAATGTCAGATTCAGGAATTTATAGTTAAACAGGTCTTATGTCTTATAGTTTTTGAGGAATCGTCCCTCCAACATCCAGCCATACACACACACACACACACACACACACACACACACACACACACATACACAGAGAGAGAGAGAGAGACATCACTGGAAAAATGTTAAAATCAGATTCTAGTGACCTTGAAACGTGCTTATTCATTAAAATCTGGATATGTGATTTTTAGCATGATTCCAATGCCTCTCTTAGCGAGAGGTAAAAATATACAATAATAGACACATATTTAGTAAGGTTAAATTTAATAACGTACCTTCTACAAAACATCCTGAGGTCGGATTTGCATGTAGAATTCTAAACTTGGCAGTAGTTATCCTCATTTTCGCTTAAATATAACGCTTTGTTTTTTTCAGTGGTAAATTTATTAAAATATGTTCTATAAAAGATTAACCAGGTGGTTTTTTGTATAATAATTTTACACATTATATTTGCGAAATTTCACAACATGCCTGCAGAAGTAATACCAATGACAGTTAAGAGTACTAAATCAAACGCGGCGACGGTGCTGCCACCAACGGTCGTGTCAGTTTTCAATACTAAATACTAAATTTCGCGGTCTAAAACAGAGAAGGCAGCCCTAGAGGCACAATTATTTTTGTGAGGTTATGTGACGCGTCATTAGTGTCTGTGCCAAATTTTACATTAATCCATTAATTTGTGATGAACGAAATTTATAAATAAATGCTATTCAGTAAGGTTTGGCACGTGGCAAATTTATTTATAGATTTTTTTGTCCGCAATTAATTTAACCTGCAAGAGATATGAAGGGTCGATTGAATCATTAATCAACCAATTAAGTAAATAAATCTAAAGGATTTATTACATTTTCTCGAGTTTTTGTGGAACCCAAAAACTGGAGGACGCTAAAATCTATGGCTATAAATAAAACAGCCTCCAGTATATTATTTCCAATTAAAGTAATGTAAAACAATATGGCACTAAATAAAAGGAAGAAAAATGTGAATCCTGTTTTACATCATAATTTATTTAGTCGTATCCAGCAATTACAACTAGTAAAAACGAGTATAAAAGTAATATCAAAAGCGAAAGTGTAAAATACAGCCATCCACTGATATTTCTTCTTTTTTTGATGATTTCTTATTGGCTGGTAGTTGCAGAATTTGTAGATACTGATTAGAAACCCGTATCCAGGCCCGGGACGATTACGCTTCTGCATGACCCATTTCAAAGTACATTTTAATCTTGACAGCTGTCAATTTCATCTTCAAATTGTTTTCCAAAATTTTATCTTCACATATTTGTATATATTTCTTGTATTTCTTGGATCAGAACACAAATTAAATGAATACCATAACACGCAAAATTTAAAGATTTAATTCCAGCACTTAAAACATTTAAAAATTTTGTAAGAAACTGCACAAAAATACTAATTCTAAAAAAACAAAACATAATGTTGATGATTTATGGAAAGAATATCCTGTCAATTCTTTGTATTTTGCTAAAATCCCTTACCGAAAGTTCCTTGGAAAATATTCTACAAATATATCAAGTAAAATTATAACACGAACATAACTATTTTCTACAAATTCCTTGGAAAAGGTTCTATATAGCCAATAAAATTATAACACGAACATATATTATGTAAACTGCAAATGATACTGACGTCTGCCAATTAGAATATTTGAATATATCACCAGTTTCCATGGTTATAACATAGCATAGACAATCAAATGTTCTTTTATATTATTTATAATAACATAAAATGTCAATGTTCAATAAAAAACTGTTAAGAACTTAAAAATAAAGGTACTTCCGGTTGTTCAGTTTTAACCAAAATCTAATCAGCTCTTCATATGGATGTAAAGAAGAGAAATATGAAAGAATTATATTTTTTAGAACTGTAGTGTTGAGTTATCTTCGGAGAAATTTTTGTCACACACACACACACACATACATACATACATATGAGTACATACATACAGACATCATCGTAAAATTAGTAAAAATCGTATAGTAGGGACCCTAAAACGTGCTTATTCATTAAAAATTCATCACCGAATTTTTTGACCAAAGATAATACCTTCCTTATCTAAAGGTGACGGAAGGTACAATTCGAATGTTTAAGTTACGTTTTGTACAGTATTATGAGAAACAGGACTAACAATATGTGAAGGCGCTTGTACACTCACAGAGTATTCTAAGAACTAGAACTACTTTTCTGTTGTAGGAAAAATATTATATGCAACACGTGTGTAAATAAATAAATATATCATCACGGCATATTACCCATTTCTGGGTGTGCCAGTATCTACAACATATGTAGACATCGGTAATGATGACGATATATTTTACCGTGTGGGCGCTTACCAGGTGTCACCTCACGGGCACCCATAGCTGGTGTGGAGAGTGCACCACAGGGGTCACTTTTGTGCCATTTCAAATTGGAAATATTTGGCGTCTGTCACTTGTGTAAAATAGTATTTTTTATTTCGTTATAATTTTCGCACTCGACCAAAAAAGTACTACTTTACACATTAGTTCCATACATAACTATTGTTCCCTTTCAATATTATAAAAAATTATAATTAATAATAGGCTTTGATAGAGACGTTTAATCCTCAGAAGTAGTGTAGGTAAAAGCCAAAGTAAAACCGTTGCCATCGTGAATACAAACGTATTGAAAAGTTTAACAACACAAATTGGTTCTACAGTAAAGTCCTTCGAATCTAAAGTCCTTGCCTCACAAAGTGTTATCCTTTCAACTTCCTCTGTTGTTGATTATCCCTCTTTTTGTTGAGGTGAAATTGTATCTACTTTATTTATTGATTAGATTTCTTTGAAAAAGTTATTGCTTGTTCGTTTTAACCTTCTCGCTTTTCGCAATTTTTCGTTGAGGCTAAGCTTGGATAACGCTTCTTATAAAAACTGTTTGTATTCAAGAATGAAAAAGTTTGATGTAAAAAACATGACGTAAATGTTGAGGTAAATAAATTGCCCTGACCTTTCGAAGTCTGGAACTAAGAATACTTCGTGAACTTTTAGATCGGCGATATATCATACTTTGCCTATATTTTCATAGTAGGGCTCGAACTACGGAAACAAGTTCGGACACACAAAATATGGCCTCCACATCTTTAAAGCCAGCACTGTTCTTTTTACCACTCGCTAAGAGAGGTATTGGACTCATGATACAAATCGCATATCCAGATTTTAGTGAATAAGCACGTTTTAAGGTCACTAGAATACGATTACGATTTGTGTGTGTGTGTGTGTGTGTGTGTGTGTGTGTGTGTGTGTGTGAACGTTGGAGGGACGGTTTCTCAAATACTATAAGACTAAAGACCAATTTATCTACATACCTTAATCTGACATTAATGGGTTGAGCTGAAAAGGTTTTGGTAACAATTGGACAACCAGAAGTAGTAGTTTCTTAAAAAAATCTTCTAAATATTATTTCTAACATCTGATTTTAACATTTTTACAATGGTGTGTGTGTGTGTTTGTGTGTGTGTCTGGAAGTTGGAGGGACTGTTTCTTAAATTCTATAAGACTAAAGACCAATTAACTACGTATTCCTTAATCGGGCATTAATGATGTCTGTGTGAATGTGTGTATGTGTATGTCTGGATGTTGGAGGGACGATTCCTCAAAAACTAGAAGACTTAAGACTTGTTTAACTATGAATTCCTCAATCTCACATTCCGGGGAAGAGCTGAAAAGGTTTTGGTAAAATTGGACAACCGGAAGTAGCAGTTTCTTAAAAAAAAATCTTCATATTATTTTTTGGAAATTTATATAATTACAAATATTAAAGAATATAAAATTCTCTATCCGACACACTGAACATTGATTTAGATATACAGCCCGATTCACAAAAAAGTTTAAGCTAATCCTCATTTTTAGATTAGTGAATTCTAATACATGTATTCCGGTATTTATAATTGAATGTTCAATATATTATCAAAAAGGTAGATACTAAGAATAGACTATATTTTAAGATATAAACTGTCAAAATTAGTGTAAAATTCGCTAATCCAAAAATGAGGATTAGCTTAACTTTTTTGAGAATCGAACTGATCGGCCCAAATAACTCCATGGAAACCAGTTGAAAAATTAAAATGTTTGTAATTGCCAGAAAAATGTCAGTTGTCAGTGTTAAAAATCCAGATACATTACTGAAGGCTTTTCCTGGGATGTACATTTCTTATTTTATTATCATTTAAATATTTAAAATTATAGATACATGTATCACATATACGCATCAAAAATATCGCCAATTTCGTCAATGAATTTGAAGAATTTTGAACATTTAGAAGAGTAGAAAGAAACTTATTTATAGAATGAATTAAAAAATATAATAGATGTAATTAAAAATGTTGTGTGTGTACCAAGAATACTATAGTAATTAACGTATCAAGGGTGTTATAAGGATATTAACGCCTGAGAATAACAGTGTAAGGTGTGTACGTTGACCGAAGGGATTATTGCCCGTTTGACACCCGTGGTGCGTTCAATGTTTAACGTCCTACCGATATATTATTTTAATAAAGATTTTTATTGGTTTATGTCTTGTCACTGTGATTTGTGTTAGAGAAATTAATCTAATTACTTAAACACTGTAACTAGGAAACGCGATATTCTTATTTGTTTATAATACCGATTTCATAGCAACAATTTTATAACACCCTAGGGTGTTATTTGGTATATAACATACCAGTCGGACGTTAAATATAATATGTACTTATATAACCTAATATGGAAATAGCAAGAGGTCTTGTGCTGGCCACAACAGATTTTTTTATATATTTATACATTTTGCAAAATTTTATTTGTCTTTTTCTTGTATCACTTTGGTGGATATTTCAAAGTTGAGTAAGTAAGTAAACAAAGTATAAAGAATGATTTCTAAACTACTTCAAGCTCTTCGAGTTTTACTCACAATATTTACGTTTCACGGAAAACATAGTAAATATAATTTCGTGCTTTTTCTTATGCATTTTCATTGCGAAGAAAATTGTTTCTAGAAATTTAGCTATTTATAATACGGAACCCTAATAATTGTTATTTTTGACATAACATTAATGTTATAAATGTCGTAATTTATATTTAGTTCTTTGTTTTCAATTTAATTTATTGATATTTCTTAGAATTGTCCGAATTCGAATTCGGCTTAACCCTTCACTACACACCCGGTCGCGTAAATTCAATTAGATATATCTCAATATTGAAATAGTTCTTACCACGTCATTAGGCAGATATGAGGCAAATAATGGACGTGGCTAAGGTTTATAATCAGCTGAGTTCGTTATTTGTATATCGGATTTTTCGTAATAACATAAAATTTAAACATTTAGTAATAATAAAATTCTTCTATATCTGTCATAATGAACAACTTTTTTGTTAATTGATAAATTCTCCGTGACAACGATCTATCAAGATGCTGTTATTTTTCTAGGAACACTTGGTCCTTAATAGGCTATTCCACAGTAATCAAAAATAGTAAAAGTTTATTGAAAATAAGAATGATAATAGTTAAAGGATAAGGAAAACCATATTTCTTTTATTATAAATTATTCCTTCTAGAAGTCACGGAGAGTTTTGCTTTTGATGATGTAGGACATGTGTACGAGTGTTTGAGCAAATAGGATCCAAGTATGACCTCCGATTTTCAGAAGCCCCGCCCTAACTAAGAATATACTTCTTCGGGTGTGTCGGATTTGTTCGGTTGCTGTTCGGGTGACGTTCTAATTTCTTTATTTTTATAAAATGAGAAAAAAAGTGAAATAATTTATTTTGTCTCTAATAATGAATTATAATATTACAATTTAAATATACATTATTTTGTAATTTGTTTAACAACTTTTCGTGGTTTGTGAACCACTGTTTGTTTACTTCTGGTATATCCACATTACCTACATCACAAAGCAGATTTAAAATTCGGACCTTAATATCTCGCTTATTTGGAGGAATTTTTAACTCGGACTTTCACATGTGGTCTTATATTTTTATGTATTTCAAGAAAAAAAAATTTTAAAAATGTCGTGGAATAGCCTGTTGTAGGCGACTGTTATAAAAAATAACGGCCGGCATCCGTAATTTTTAACTTTTCACTTTTTTTTAGTCCTGTTATATCATAGTAACAGTATGGTATTTCGAAAATATTGTAACATTTGTGTCTGTGGCGTTTCAGTAGTTTGAATCAAGTAGCCCGCCATGTTTCTACTCAACCAAAGCAAATTTGTTATTATATTCTATATTTTTTTACCGATATATACGTCATCGTTGAAATAGTAAGCACAACAGAAAAGCTTACATGTCTATGAGGATAAAGCCTTTGACAGCAGGTCCGATCGACGTATTCTTATCACGACTGTAAATATTTGCAAAGTCTAGACACTGCAGTATTGTTTCATTCTGTCGTATTGAAATTTTCATTGGATGATATATGTTTCAGTTATCTATTGACATTTTAAAAGCATGTGGAAAGTTTAATGTAGTGTACAGTGCAGTGGCAGTGGAGTGTCACTACAGTGTCAATATCTTGAAAATTTAATACACCATTTTATGCTCATGACAGGAGTGAATTTATTTTTATCTCTACTCCGTTTTCTAGAATAATGTTTTTAACTATTGTTACCATCAGAATTTTATGGAACTAAATTAAAATGAGCTATAAGTAATAAATAAATCCGTTAAAGATATTCCAGTGGCGCATCAATAATTTTTCGTTAAGACAAAAAACTGAATTCGATATAGATCGACCGTAGGGCTGGTTTATGATGAATTTAATTTACGAATTTACAATTTAAATTTTAAAATATAAACTTAAAAACTTAACTTAAAACGCATACGATGGTTTATGAACGATTTACAAATTTCAAATTCGACCAATCACAAGAGAGAACTATTGAAAATAGCGCTAAGGTATTACTTTGCTTCATCCATCAGCTGTCTTTTCTGTTTGTGACTTGTTCACATTTTGAAGATGGATGAAGAAAGGTAGGCGATAGTTTGTCACATGTTAAACTGTATATTCGCCCCAATAGGGTCCTCCACCGTAGTAACAAATTAGAACAAGAGTCAGTTATATTAAAACTATACCTTAAAACTGTATATTATGGACTATCAAAGTTTAAAAATAGTTATTAGTTTCTAAAATAATCGAGTTTTTATTACCATTTCCTCATCTCTATATCTACGTCACACGTTTATTCTATTCCAAATTCTTACTACTTTCAAACCTTCTGCTATCGCCTTTTTGAAATACGGAATCTATTTACAAGTATATAAATGCACAAAATAACAATAAAACAACAGAAATAAACCAAATAATACTAGTTTAAAATTATGATGCCATGACAGATTACAAGCATTGGTATGAAAGTAAAAGATATGTTGAATGACATAGACTACCAGTGGTAATCAAATGTTGGACTATAATATAAACGTAGTATTTTTATTAATTATGACATTAAATTACTTATTATCCACCCATATTTCCAATTATTGATCACAGGGGTTATTTTAACATATTTATACATTTTATAAGAGCTGAAAAAAATAAATTTATGTGTCCACTGTGTGAGAACAAAATCATCTCTATATCTACGTCACAGAATATTAAAAAAAATATTACGGCTTAACGAATAATAACAAAGACTTTCTAAAATTACATTTCATTTTCAGTTTAGATGAAGTTTTGTAAAAAAATATAAAAAAAAAATCTGATGTGGCCAACACAAAACCTCCCGCTATTGAATTTTTATTAATTTAAATACATACTTACGTATTTACTACCGCTGCAAACTGTTCCATTGCAGAAAACTATTGCTTTATTTACTATTTTCTTTTTAAAATGTCACTATTATTAATTTGAAGTGATTAGTTTTTTGACAGTGACATTAACTGTCAGTTACATTCATTTGAAATATGAACTGTGTAACAAACGAATTATTGTGTTTATCTTAGGCTTCACGACTAATAAAAAAAATTATTTTTAAATTTATGTGTAAAATATATAGAAAAAGTATTAATGTATTCCAGTAGCAAATTCAATAATCTTTAATTTTCATAAGACATAAAATGCGAAAAAATGGCATTTAATGGTATTTTTTGAAGAAAAACTATTATGAGCTTCAGGTAAAGTGCCATTTCCGGTTATCCGATTTACACCAAAATCTAATGGCTTCTATTCATATTAGAATGGGATGGAAATACAAGGTTTCAGAATTTTCTGAATGATAGTATTTGAGTTAGAGTGAAGACAAAATCCCTACACATACACACACACACATACACACACACATACACACATACAGACATCATCGTGAAAATGTTAAAAATGGATTCTAGGGAACTTAAAACGTGGTCATTTACTAAAATCTCGATATGAGATTTCTAGCACGATCCCTATACCTCCCTTACCAAGGGTAGCGGGAGGTAAAAATAGTGGAGGACCCTATTCTGTAAGAAAGTTGTCAAAATTTAGCAACATTGCTATAGCAAATAACCAATAATAAGAACGATCACTGAATAAAAGATGAAAATGGCAGCCTTTACATTTGTTTCTATTGGTTATAATTTTTTAGCAACGTTGCTAAGACTTAACAACTTCGTTACAGAATTAGGGTGATTCTCTGACATCACATTCTGCTTCAAATTTCTTGACTTTTTCAAAATATTATAAATATTTCAATAGTTAATTGTAAAATATCTAATGGATATTTTATGAAAGTCGAAGAACAATATCTTTTAAAATTTAGTACTTAAGTCATTTAAAAATTCTTGCAATAGCTCTATAGTATAAAATAAATATTTGATGTGGACACCACATGACTTCCTTGTACGTACGCCTGCTACACTACACATATTTTGTTAATAATTAAAATATGTATTATAACAGACCCAATCATAAAATTTTACGCATTTGACATAATTTGACATTGACATTAAATTCTTTATGTTTTAGTTATTTTTGTCCTAATTCAAAGCAAACTTAATTACAGAAACCAAAAAGTACATAATTTTTAAATTTACATATCTCGCTTATACAAAGAGCTAATGTAATCGTACTTGATGTTTTCGACGCAGAATTCAATTGTCTAAAACTTTTATTTGAAGCATTTATTATTAAAATCAAAATATCACCATTCTTTCAAGAAAAACTGATAACAGCTTCAAGTAAAGTATCACTTCCGGTTAGACTATTTTAACCAAAATCTATTATGTTATTCCCATTTATATAAAAGTATTATGTATCAAATTTGAAAAGTTTTGGATTATATTTTAACATAGTTTTTTTATTAAAATCGATTATAGGCTTCAAGTAAAGTATCACTTCCGGGTAGACTATTTTAACTAAAATCTATTATGTTATTCCCATTGATATAAAAGTATTTATATCAAATTTGAAAAGTTTTGGAATATATTTTAATATAGTTTTTCATTAAAATCTATTATAGGCTTCAAGTAAAGTACCACTTGCAAAAGTTATGTAATGACCAAAAAAGGAGGTGCACAACTAGATGTTATAACAGTCCTACATACAAAATTTTAACTTTCTACGGCTTCCCGTTTTTAAGTTATGCGAGATACGTACATACGTACGTACGTACGTACGTACATACAGACGTCACGACGAAATTAGTCAAAATGGATACAGGGATTGTCAAAGTGGATATTTCCGTTGAAATCAGGAAACCGAAATTTTTCGCGATTACAATACTTCCTTTACTTCGTACAAGAAAAGGAAGTAAAAATGAATGCATTATTTAAGAATGGAATTCAATAATTCAAAATATCTATCCAAAAATAAATTCCTACTTTTGGCATTGTGTGCTTTTCAATTCGTAATTAATTATTTTCGTTATTAATATCTTTCTGCTGTATTTCCGATGAAAGAAACAAAAGGTTTTTGTGAGAATTAATTGCACAGTTATCGCATTGTTGAAACTGACAGTTTTATAATAAATTGAACTTTGCTGTGAAAAATCTCTTCGTGATTTTTCTAGCGTGAGGTGCAGATTTTATATTTAGATTCAATCTCTTTATTTAGAAAATAGGGTATAATTATTTATATGCGAAGGTCATGTACTATTATTCTATACTTTTTTACCTCTCGCTAAGAGAGGTATTGGAATTATGCTAAAAATCGCATGGAAACTAGAAAAATTAAAATGTTTATAATTCACATAAATGTCAGTGTCAAAAATCCAGAGACATTACTGAAGACATTTTCTGGGAATTTTATCATTAATTAAATATTTAAAATTGTAGATATAGCTGCCGCAAGTTAAATTCATACTGTCCTTGAATGCGGAAAATTTAAAATTCGTACATGGACAAGTCGAAATATAATAGTAATTATAATATGCTATTGTTATAACGAGGAAAAGACTCCACCAACATGTAAAATTGGTATAAAAAGAAAGGGGATTCATTTATAAGCCAATGTATGTACAGTATCAATGTCAACTAAACACGCGCTTGCTATACATATATTTCATCATATACCCTTCAGAAATACCGCCAATCTCGTCAATGAATTGGAAGAATCTCGAACATTTAGAAGAGTAGGAGGAAACTTCTTCATAGAATGAATTGAAAAATAATGAATAGATGTATGTAATTAGAATTTTTTGTGTGTACCAGAAATATAATACAATACTGAAATAAAATAAATATATCATTACGGCATATTACCCATTTCTGGGTGTGCCAGTATCTACAACACATGTAGACATCGGTAATGATGACGATATATTTTATACTGCGTGGGCGCTTACCAGGCGTCACCTCACGGGCATTCATAGCTGATGTGGAGAGTGTACCACATGGGTCACTTTTGTACCATTTAAAATTGGAAATATTTGGCGTCTGTCGGGATCGAACACGGTTCCCCCAGGTTCGCGACCAGACACACAGGCACGCGGCCACAGGACCCCATACAATACTTAACACAGCCTAATATGGAAATGGAGAGAGATATTGTCCTGGCCACAACAGACTTTTAGTTCATAAGAAGAGATGATTTAAGCGAGTATAGTTATTGACCGCTTTCGTAAGGAATCTCTTGTACGTGAAGATTGCATAACTTTCAAATAAGAATTGAGGCAGAAACGCGTGTTTAATATTAATGTCGATATCAACATTCCATTTTTTTTCTTCATTCCGTATCGAAAAGTACACGTGCAAAGATTTATGTCTATTTTTATAACAAATACAATTTTGTGGGACAAATTCTACTTAAATCTACATCAAAGACTACAGAAAATGGAATTTTTACATAAGTAGGTTTTTTTCTGTCATATTCAATTTCTTTCCAAATTTAAATATAGCGGCCCTTTTTACCTTCCGACACAGGTATTACCTTTGGTCGGTGGTGAGTTTATAATGAATAAGCACGTCTTAGGATCCCTAGAATACGAATTTACTATTTTTGAGATGATGTCTGTATGTGTGTATTTGTGTTTGTGTGTGTGTGTGTGTATGTTTGTGTATGTGTGTGTGTGTGACAAAAATTTCTCCGACGATAACACCAATACTACAATTTTAAAAATTATAATTCTTTCGTATTCCTCTTCCTTACATCCATATGAAGAGCTGATTACATTTTGGTTATAATTGGTCAACCGGAAGTTCTCTTGTTTGAAGTTCTTAACAGTTTTTCTTGAAAAAACGCAGTTAAAAATCATTTTTCACAATTTATTCTTTATACGGTTTGATTATTCATTTCCTTTATATTCAATAGATAGAGTTAAAGAATTATGAAGACATTAACTATCAAAAATCAGTCAGCTTTGTTATAATCATGGAAACAGTATTTGAGAAACCGTGGTTCCAACATCCACACACACATACAAATCATCGTAAAAATATAATCGGATTAGGTATAGGGACTTTAAAACGTGCTTATCCACTAAAATCTGGATATGCGAATTTTAGCATGATTCCAGTACCTCTCTTAGCGAGATGTAAAAAGACATGTTGCCTCTAGGGCGACAAGTTGAGTGCTCAACTTGTCGTAATCATAATTATTGGAATCTGCGGCTAATTTTTACCTCCCGCTACCCTTGGTAAGGGAGGTATAGGGATCGTGCTAAAAATCACAAATCGAGATTTTAGTAAATGACCACGATTTAAGGTCCCTAGAATCCAGTTTTAGCGTTTTCACGATGATGTCTGTATGTATGTGTATGTGTGTGTGTGTGTATGTGTGTGTATGTGTGTGTGTATGTGTATGAATTTTGTCTTCGCTCTATCTCAAATACTATCATTCAGAAAATTCTGAAACCTTGTATTTCTACCCTATTCTAATATAAAAAGAAGCCATTAGATTTTGGTGTAAATTGGACAAACGGAAATGGCACTTTACTTGAAGCTCATATGGTTTTTCTTCAAAAAGTAACATTAAATGCCATTTTTTCGCATTTTGTCATTATGAAAATTAAAGAATATTGAATTTTCTACAAGTATACATTAATACTTTTTCTATATATTTTACAGATAATTTTAAAAAACATTTTTTTCTTTTAATCCTGAAGCCTAAGATAAATACAATTCCTTTGTTACACAGTTCATTTTTCAAATGAATGTAACTGACAGGTAAACGTCATTGTTAAATAACGAATCACTTCAAAATAATAATAGTGACATTAAATAACAAAGAAAATCGTAAATAAAGCAATAGTTTTATGTTATATGCAAAGGAACTTATATATGCAGCATTAGTAAATATGTAGTTATGTATTTAAATTAATAAAAATTAAGTCACTGTCAAAAAACTAATCACTCTAATCACTTCATAGTGACATTTTAAAAAGAAAATAGTAAATATAGCAATAGTTATATGCAATGGAGCAGTTTGCAGCATTAATAAATACGTAGGTATGTATTTTAATTAATAAAAATTAAATTGCGAGAGGTTTTGTGTTGGCCACATCAGATTTTTTCTTTTATTTCATTTCTAAGAATAACATCCTCCCACTCTTAAAAACAAAAACAATTCCTCTATTATCTTTTCCTGATGAGACACAAAGTGAACATTCGCGAGGAAAACTGAAAGCTTTTGAAAGCTACTGGAAGCTCTCCGTATATGTATAGTTTCGTAGACAATGGTTGTCTGAGCTTTGCTGGTACATAATGCAGCCTCAAGAAGAGGTATTAGATACAACGGAGGGTAGTAATGAGTCAGGAATAAAGGCTTGACGGAGACTGATTGCCGAATAAATCTAGTCTACACATGTTGTTGTGTAATACGAGCGAAAAGAGGCCACTTGATGAGATGTGAAGAGTTTTCTTACAAATATGTGAAAGAGGGTATAATGAAAAGTTTCTCAAAGTGATTTAAGGATTTAATATAAAGGATGGTCGAAGAAAGATGAATGATGTTTTAAGAATAAAGTCCTTGCAAAAAACGTGTTGTCTGCTTAGATGATCATATCACTAGATACATTATAATAACAATGGCAAAAATCTGTTATGGCTAGCACAATACCTCACGCATATAAGCTACATAAATATTGTATTTAACATATCTAGTACTCTCAAAAAATTCTTCTTATATCTATTCTTTTTCACCTACTGTTCTAAATGTTCGGGTTTCTTCCAATTCATTGACGAAATTGGAGGTATTTCTAAATGGTATATATTATACATATTATGTATCTAAAATTTTAAATATTTATATTATTAATTTATATATTTAATGTACTTCCCAAAAAAAAGCCTTCAGAAATATCTCTGCATTTTTGACACTGACATGAACCGCCAATTACAAACATTTAAATTTTTCAACTGGTTTCTATGGAGGTGTTTGGGTTGTCAGATTCATTACAATAGAATATTTTATATATTTATAAATCTTTATCTGTAAATCTATAGCAGTTATAATTAAAAATTTAAATGTACGGATAGAGAATTTTATACTCTTTCAGCCCGATTCACAAAAGAGTTTAAGCTAATCCTCATTTTTGGATTAGTGAATTCTTTTCTATTCCGGTATATAAAATTTAATTTTCATGATATTATCAATAATGGTAGATACTAGAAATAGGTTAGACTATATTTTAAGATATAAACTGTCAAAATTAGAGTAGAATTCGCTAATCCAAAAATGAGGATTTGCTTAAACTTTTTTGTGAATCGGGCTGTATAATATTTGTAATAACATAAATTTAAAAAAAATATATTTATAAGATTTTTTTAAGAATACTACTTCCGGTTGTCCCATTGTTACCAAAACCTAATCAGAACTTCCCATTAATGTCAGATTGATGAATCCGTAGTTAAGCAAATCTTAAGTCTTATTGAATTTGAGAAATCGTTTATCTAACATCCATACACACACACATCATTGTAAAAGTTTTAAAATCGGATTGCAGGGGTCTTAAATCGAACTTATTCATTAAAATCTGGATATGCTATTTTTAACATGAATCCAATACCTCTCTTAGAGAGTGGTAAAAAGTAAAGAGATATTTTAAATTTCATTTATCTTTGAAGTGTATGTCAGTTTTCATAGTTATTGGAATTGGAAGTATAATTTCTGTTTGACAGGTACATTTTGAAGAAGCATTTAAACACGCTTTGCGATTTTTAATTTTAAAATGACGGAACAAATAATTTGCATTATTATTATATATAGTAAAAAATGCAATAAAATAGTGCAAATGATGGAGAAAACTTTTGGCGAGGAAGCTATATCGAAAGAGTTTATGATTTATGAAATATACAAACACAAACGGTTTGGCTACGAATAAACTAGGCAATACTACCTGTCTTGTTACCTACAGAATATTAAAAAAGCCTATATTGGACTTTAAGTATTTAAATACTCATGAATCAATGTCACTAAATATTGTAAATGATTGAGTTTAACCTTAACCCAAATTATGGGTCAAAATGCCAAAAATATTAATGGCTTTTGTGGCATAATTTCCTTGATAGTGTTATAAATGCTTTTATAAAGCCGTTAATTTATTAAACGTCAATATATATGCTATGCGAAGCGAGTATACACAGCATCGCCATTTGAACTACTTACTTACTAACTTGTTAATTAAACTACCCCCTAAATGCATTATTTGCGTTAGCCGCACTAAAGAAACTTTTGTGTAACTTGCTTATTATGTCAATCAATATTTAATACATTAATGATATTATAGTTTAATTATTTTGGTCCACTTTAGCATAATCAAATATTCGTATACTTACTATGTATTGTTATTCTAATATTCTAAAATAAACATGCAAATCATATTATTAATATTAAATGCCAGCGAATTTTAATACACAGGTTTAGCTAAAAGTATGGAGACAGCGATTTATTGTCGTTAATATTCGTTTTAGGAAATTATGTTCAATACAAAAGTTTTTTAAGAAATTTTGATCTACATTTGAAAATACTTGAATTTTTTTTTTCTTCAATTGTTTTTGAGTTACGCTTATCCGCGTAACCTATTAATTTTACTCTACTATTCGACAGAGCGTTTTTTTTCTCTTTGCAACATTTTTACAAGGAAAAACACCGGTTCAAGTATTTACGAATAGTAAGTACATCTAAGATAGACAAAAGCGAAGCGATAAACAAACTCGAGCGATGTAATTTACTTAGTTATTAATTTGTTTTCAATGATAAGATTGTAACCGACAACTTTATTGGAAATAATTTTGTCTATCTTAGATGTACCTATTATTCGTAAATACTTGAACAGGTGTTTTTCCTTGTAAAAATATTATTAAAATAAATTGAAAAAACAAAAAGAAAAATACTGTTGTAAAGAGAAAAAACGCTCTATCGAATGGTAGAGTAAAATTAATAGGTTCTCATTTAAAAAAATTACGCGGACAAGCGTAACTCAAAAAAAATTAAGTATTCTCAAATGTAGATCAAAATTTCTTAAAAAACTTTTGTATTAAACATAATTTCCTAAAATGAATATTAACGACAATAAATCACCGTCTCCATACTTTTAACTAACCCTGTATGCTGTATATGTATATCATACGGAAAGGTAAAATGTCAAAGGGTCAAATAATATATTATAATTTACAAATGAGGAGTTTTTGACAAAAAAAACATAGTCCAAATATTGTAAATATGAGTTAAATACAGCATCATCTACTTTCATAGATACCAAACTATTTCTCGCAAAAATTGTCATAGTCACAAAATATTACATTGCTAAGTTTCAGTATTTCTACAAAAATGTCCTACAAAACTTCCTAATTACTCATCAATGTTTATTTTATTACTTAACATCTAGTAAATAGTTTTCTAATATTTAAACATGATCACTACAGAAATCTTTAACAATAAGGAATCTAGATATATTATATTATTATTATTATTATTATTATTATTATTATTATTATTATTTCATCTCAAATTGAAAAAAAAAGTGGACTAAGGTTGTTTTTGTCAAAAGATCCTCAATTGTAACCAGTCAAAAGAGAGGTTATGGGTTAATTTTACAAAGAGTAAATAATGGAAATGGTACTTACCTATCAGTCAATGGAAAATCTTCGTATCTGACGCCCTCGTTTAAGTAAATACAATCACAAATCTTCGTATTTCACTTTCGATGTTAGATTTTGTACATTATCACATCACTATAAATACACAGAAATATACGTTCAATCTCTTCACTGCTACATGATGTTATAAGAAACTAGTGTTTGTATTCCTACACCTTGCGATTTTAAACTTGTTTGATTAGGAACAGGAAAGCACCAACAACACTAAAATAAAATTTCTTTTAAAAAGTACAGAATATAGAATAAAGCTGGCTTTACACCGAAAACAAACAGAAAATCATTCTTTTTAACAATAATGTTATAGTTATTAACGTTATTTGCATATCGGCCGTGTGGCGTTCAAGATTTTCGTAATAACATAAAATATAAACATTTACCGATTCACAAAAAAGTTTAAGCTAATTTTCATTTTTGGATTAGCGAATTCTACTCTAATTTTGATAGTTTATATCTTAAAATATAGTCTAATCTATTCCTAGTATCTACCTTTATTGATAATATCATGAAAATTAAATTTTAAATACCGGAATAGAATAGAATTCACTAATCCAAAAATGAGGATTAGCTTAAACTTTTTTGTGAATCGGGCTGTTAGAAATAATAAAATAATAATAAAATTCTTCTCTTTCTGTTTTTTGTTGATTTATAAATTCTCCGTGACAACGGTCCATCAAGATGTGATTTTTTTAGGAACACAGGGCTCCTATTACAATTAAGGATCAAGGCACCCATTATTTTTATCTTTTACTTTTGTTCTTAGTCCTGTTATCATAATAACAGTATGGTATTACGAAAATAACAAATAAGTTATCAGAAAAGAAATACCGTCTTTATAAATTAATAAGAAATATTATAATATACAGGCTGCTAAAAAATAAGTGTCCTAAATTATGAGGGCATATAGTACTGACCAAAATGGTCCGATCTTCAACTGTTTTTGAGAAAGAGGGCATTTTGTATTAGAATCGAAGAAAAACAGACAAATACAGTGACTGAACAAAATATTGTCTATGCCAGTAAATAGACCATAAAAAACAATAAAATTTTATATGAAACATTTCTTTGACTTTTTAATAGTTACGAAGTTATTTGAAAACTAAATATTAGCCAAGATCGCCACAACTTTTGTTTTAGTACAATTATTCGATTTTTTTTTTTTTTTGAAAAACAAACACATCTAAGATGATCTTTGAAAGGTGAACAAAACGTCTCATTTAATCAAAGTCCTAACTCTTAACAGTTTTCGAGATAGCAGAGGTATACTCCGAAGAAACTCATTTTTCACTGCCTTATATCTCGGAAACTATTGAAGATAGGATCCACGTTGATTAAGCTTTTTTTACTCATTTTGGTCAGTACTATATGCCCTCATAATTTGGGACACTTATTTTTTAACACCCTGTATTTATACTTGAAAATAGATTTCGCAGATTTCAACGTAAAAAAAAATCTGATATAAAAACTAATAAGTGGTAGCATGAATGGTGATTAGGAGATGACTAAGGAGGAGATAACTAGCAGTGTATTAGCGTTGCCAATCGTTTATGGATTATTTTATAGCAAATATATCAAAAAAAAATTGTGTACAATTAATTTTTCTATAACTGCTATTTGAAGCATTTTTTTCTAAAATAATCCATAAACGATTGACAGCGCTAAAAACTGCTAGTCATCTCCTAGCTATTCATTCTTATTCTTTTGTTCATGCTACCACCCAATATTTTTTTTAAACTTTGATAGTCCGTATCATGCGTTTTAAGTAGTGGTGGGATCCGGATCCGGATAGTTTTGGTTTCGGATCCAAAAATATCCGGATATCCGGATAATTGAATGTTGAACTATCCGGATCTCGGATTCAAATCTCAGTATCGGATTTTAAATCCGGATCTGAGTATTGGATTTTGGATCCGAATCTGAGTATCGGATTTTGGATCCGAATCTGAGTATTGGATTTTGGATCCGGATCCGAATATGAGTATGAGTATCGGATTTTAGACATGGAAAAACAATCCCTTTTACGTGAAACAAGTGCACGATATAAATAAATAGGTATTTCGACACTTGCAATGAACCTGTAACCATTATTTCTCAAATTTAATCTTAATCTCGTTTTCTTTGAAGTATTTGTTGTAATGAAAGTTAAAATATTAGAACTACAGAATTCAATATTCTAAGAAATATCCTTCTCGTATTTGCACCAGCTATCTATCTATTTTAGAGGGGTATTATAAAATTTATTGATGTTTACAGACCGCTGTAGAGATAAACAGACCCACTGTAACGGTTTGAATTTGAATTCACTTCCAGATGTTTGCCTTTACATTCAAAATGATGAATCGGATTCAGAATTAAAATTCGGATCCGGATCCGTAAACAACACATCGAATCCGGATCCAAATCCGAGTTAAATTTACGGATATCCGCTTCAATATCCGAACATCGGATATCCGAGGAACCGGATATTTTAAAATCCGGGACCTCGGATCCATGTTTTGTCGGATCCTCACAGCACTAGTTTTAAGATCTAATTTTAATATAAATGACCAATGACACATTCTTTTAAAAGTATTTTAAGTGAAAGTTTATGCAATATTTTTCATATTAATAATTTATTTTCGCAAATAATTAAACAAAAAGTTTGGCGCTAAAAATAGTCAAGAAAGACTTCTCAAAATTTTACATAAATTTCAATATTTAATTGTAAAATATCTAATGAACATTTCGTGATATTTTCAAATTTAAGGCTCTTTAAAGGATAATATCTTTTAAAATTTAGTACTTAGAAGTCAAATTAAAATTCTTGCAACAGCCCTATTTTCGGATTTCCTTTATTATATAAACTACTCGCCCAAACCTAGTTTAAACTTACTTCTTTCTGTGTAGGACGTCGCATTCATCAACCCAGCCAACGTAGTCTTCGTCTACATGCTCGTCCGCGACTTAGTCTCCGACGACATCGACTGCGAGCAAGACCTCCAAGCCGTCGTCCTCACCTGCTTGTACCTCTCCTACAGCTACATGGGCAACGAGATCTCCTACCCTCTCAAGCCCTTCCTCGTGGAGGACTCCAAAGACCGCTTCTGGGACCGCTGTCTGGTGATCGTAAACCGGCTTTCGAGCAACATGCTTCGCATAAACGCCGAACCGGGCTTCTTCACGGAGATCTTCACTGAGTTGAAGGCTTGCGGGGCCTGCGGGGTCCAGACGCAGCCCCAACAAGGGGCGACCACCGCGGCTTGACGCTCGGATGTCACCGTGGTGCGGTTGACCCTAGCGAAGTGTAATAAGCAAACTGATGCGGATGTTAATAGAGATAATGTGTAGTGTTGTGCAAATGGAAGGTTATGGTACAAGGAAGAGAATCGGGAGAGGGTTTGGAAAAGGTGTGAGAGTATCTAACAGTTCTATGAATTTTAGGAATAATGTTTATTACCTGCTTTGAAATTTTGTGAGGTTATGTCTGATAAATGGCCTCGTAGGTTGAAAAATATTGAGTGTTTGAAAATAAGGGGTATACTTTTTAAAAGCTAACAGTATGACAATGGACATGGTTTCAATTTTCAACTATTTTAGTGACAGTGACTGTTTTTATACATGTTTCTGACCATTTCGATCATGAGAATCATAAAAGATATGATTTCAGTTAAAATGCACTTCTGATACCTTAAAAGGCCATCTTTTGTTTTCTTAAAAAATTATATACCGGCTGCCTAATATAAATCTGTTATATAAGGAATAAAAGGCTGATTTTTTTTATTTTTCTGCAGTTAGTTAACTATCAATTAAAAAAAATTGTAAAAACAAAACTTATTCAGAATTAAAAACCGCACTTTGTTTTATTTGACGAAAAAATGCAAAACCAAATTCACAATTTACACAGCACATATCAGAGTGCCATGGAACTAATGATAGTAATAATGTTTTCTATTGTTTATCTTTTGTTCCATGGCACTTTCAAATATGCAGGGTGTTATGTAAGTAAGTGTACAACCGTAGCCTACGTTATTAAATACAAGGCCGGGAAACATGACAATATCTGTCAAACGGAAACTGTGGTTCCAAACTCGCCGTTTTGGTGCGACTTATTCTCGCTGTCATATGACTGTCTTTTTTTGACGTACGTGTTTCGTGGTTCTAACCGCTAAATTGATAATAGCTCTGTTCGATGAGAAGTGCTTGAAGTGCAGA
The DNA here is from genome assembly GCA_943142095.1 of Ophonus ardosiacus. Classification (NCBI taxonomy): domain Eukaryota; kingdom Metazoa; phylum Arthropoda; class Insecta; order Coleoptera; family Carabidae; genus Ophonus; species Ophonus ardosiacus. The sequence goes on from OW964835.1 coordinate 7,424,562, forward strand.
GCAGAATAATGCAGTGCAGTGTAGTGTACACTAGTACAGTCTAATTCTTGTGGTTTCATAAAACACACTAGTGTATATTTGGGCAAGTTTACTCAGCTGTGAGTAATCAAGCCAAGCGTAGCCAAAGGTGTAAAAGGTTAGGTTGTTTATAAGCACAGTCATATCATAAAGCTGCAAAGAAGTGACTGCAGAAATGTCTGTTTGAAAGAGCATAGTGTTTGAACTAATAAACGATTCTGACGAACATCAATCATCACTTGATTCTTCATCAGATTCAGAGACAGATATATTAATTAATTCTTTATATAACAAAACAAAGAGAATATACTATATCTGAATCCATTATTTTAATTTGTCAATGTGTAAAATTTTAAGTTAATAAACAGATATGTAGATAGGATAGAATTAAAATGTCTACCGAACAACATTTTGCTACCCCCACCCCTAGTCTGCACTTTCTACACCAACTCGCGAGTCAGGTCAGAAACGTGAGCACTAGTTCTTAAAATTTTTGTCATCGAACCGCCTGCCAGAAGCTGCCCGTTTCTCATAAAACATGTTAGTGTAAGAAAGTTAACACTAGGGCGGTCTAGTACATGTCATCGAACAAAGCTAATATCAATATATTTATTTGACAGTCTAAAAATGACATTTGAATAACAGCGGGAATAAGTCACGCCCTCATCAGTGATTTTGGAACTAGAGTTTTTGGCCAGATTTTTAAACAAAATTTGAGTTGTTTCCCGGCCTTGTATTTAATAACGTAGGCTACGGTACAACGCATAACCCATAGTAAATCATAGTTCAAAATTTCGTAAAAATTTCTCGGGAAAAAAATATCAAAACTGAGAACACATTGATTTTTACTTTTTTTTTGCAAAATTTTGAACTATTTTAAAGATCTCTAGTTTTTGTAGAAAGCATGTTGAACAAAAAGTATTGCCAGATTTACTCTCTATGGGGTCAGTTCTACCATGGATTAAATGTTGTGCATTTACTTACATAACACCCTGCATAGTAAATTTTAAAATTTATTTTGCGTTTATGGATTTAAAAAAACTGCCATTGATTTTTCAGTTCCATATTGAGCAGTTTGTCTAATTCGTGGTCTAATTACAACTTTCGTCTAAAATTAATAGGTAACTACAGAAAAATAAAAAAAATATACATTATATACCCTATGAATAAATAAAAAAATACCGTTTGGAAAAGATATAAAAATGTTTGCAATAAATAAAGATATTTGTTACATCAAAAAACGATAGAATTTTCCATACTGAGTCATATAATTATTGAAATAAAAGACTATTTCAAACAGAATTAAGAAAAAAAAAATTTTTTTTCTTACACCACTGAGAATAACAGAATTCTCGATGGAGAGAAAATTTTGAACTAACACGTGAACAGACAAGTCATTCTATTGGTCGGACAGAGATAATTTTCGAGCCGTGTCAAAAGAATGACTTGATTTTTTTAACGAGTTAGTTCCATATTGTCTCGTTATCGTGAATGGACTATAAATGTGTTATTAATTTTTTAAGAAATTAAAGCACATCTAACAATAAGATGGTGCACCATTTAATTGAAATCTTGCTCAAATAGTTTTGAAGATCACAATGGGTAGTCTAGTAGAGAACAAACTGGCTTCTACCTTTAAAATAATTGAAAATCGATCTCATGTTCATTATACCTTTTTTTACATGTACTTTACTAATTTTACTTTTAACACATTTTTTATATTCTCAAATGAAAAAAATGTTGGTTAAACTTTCTCATTTTACTTACATTTCAATATAATTGTCATATTACGATCTCTTAAAAGAGAATTTTGAAAAAAAAATTATTACATTATAAATTTGTTGAAGGCATGTTGATATGGACCATGTTAAAATCGGTGTTCAAGGTAAACACAATAAAATATTGGCGTATACGAAATTTTTTAAAACTAAGTGATGGAAGCTGCAATTTTTTAAAAGTAATTTGCTTCATAAAAATCTTACCAGTTAAAAACAGTTAAAAATAAAATTAGATGATGCATTTTGACTATAAAATATAAATTATCAACAATACGTATTTTTTATTAATTTCATAACAAGTGATGGAAGTAAATAAAAGAATATGATAGTTGAATTTATAATAAATTTGAATATTTAATATTGCTTTCCCTTAAAGTAAAAAACTTGCAAACAGAAACATATTGTTAGAAAAAATTCATAGAACATGTTAGGTCATCTTCATTGCTAAAACCAAAAGTTCTCCCTAATAGTCCTTCCGTTAACAAAACATGTCAGAGTACAAAGTACAAATGACAGAAAACTATTTCCAACTCTTTATATTCTAACTTTTAATTAGAATTCTTACAACTAACTTCTTACCTATCTTATAGTCTTAAAGATAGTTAGTAACAGTCAGTTTGGAACTTTCTAAACCGACTAATTTAGTTAAAATTTCTTCTGCCCTAACATAACCTAACCTTCCTAACTGCACTTGGTGCGTGGAGATGGCAGCAGCTGACCAAGACGGGCGTAGAGACATTCAACGAACGTGCGATGCGATATATTCGTTATGTGTTACTCGACAAACACAAGACTTTTACATTTCACTTAGGTGTAAGGTGGGCGGGAAATACCACATTGGACACGTTCATTATTTATAAAGCGATGTTTTATAGTTAGGTATTAATTGGTGCGTAACCAATAGGTAAATTATTGATATTGACAGTTCTTCATTGTACTTCCATCAGCGACTTGTTTCAAATAACTAGTAAGAAGATGTATACAATGAAATTTTCTTAATGGAGTAAGTAAAGGTTGTTATGAATGTTGTTGCAAACAAATATGGCGTTGTGAAACAATAATTGACAGTTTTCACAGATGTTTGACAATTATTTGATAGTTAAGTATTACTCTTCATTTACCACTGCAAATTTATGAAAATTTTGTCAAATCTTTCAAATTTTAACAGATAAAAGTTTATTAATTGATATTTAATTGTTAATTGTATTATTACTTTTTATTTTGATCGAAAAATCATGAAGAGATTCAATGTACAAGAAAAAGTTCAGAGATTTAAATTATTAAAACTTTGAGTATTCACTGTCTCTAAACTATTTGATAAGTCTGATAACAACTTTTACCTTTCTGGCAAATTTTAGTATGAAAATTTCACTCTATACTGTTGGTAACCTTTGGAAGGAACTATTTGAACAAGCGTAGTACAACGAAGGCTTAGAACGTTAGTACAATTTAAGGATTATTTTTTGAAAATATGTTATTTATGTCCAAGTGATATTACTTATTATTATTATTACTTATTAAATGAATTTAAAAATGAAATCTCCTACTGATAAAACTGTGGCAAATAAGTATCTTTGCACATGTAAATTAACAGCAGTTATACATATTTAATGGTTTTGCTATAAGCAAACCAGTTGAAAACAAAGTTTGGTTATGTGTACTTGCTTTAAAAATTTACAAATGTTCATCTTTTTTATATTTAGATAACATAACACCAACAATATAAATGATTGTATGAATGTAAGAATTATCATACAACTTAATTTTTAAGGCAAATATAAATAACAGAATCTTTTGTTTTCAATAAATAAACATAATACGGCTGTGCATTTCCAAAGACATCATAATATTAGTTTTAATCATTCATATTTCATCATCGTTATAATTATTTTATCATCCATATTATTGCTATGAATATTACATACATTAATTTGTATTTTTAATTATAAATTGCAAAATAAATATAGTTCATTTAATGTATAATGAAATGATAAAGAAAAAGAATCGATCAGAAAAGTTCACAACCGCGATGCTGAGAAAATTGGAACAAGACACTATGAGACAGAAAAAATAAACTGTGTCCGTCCTTTCTTAGCTAATTATACAATATAATAAATTGTTCAACATGAACTATATACGAAATTAAATGCGATTCAGTTACTTAACGTTTATGATCTTTTAAATCGTCTACTGACAAAGTCATTTTACTATATCTTGAGACAGACTACTCAGAAAAATCAAAACGAAAATGAAGTACATCAATACTAAAATATGACGCGAGAATTCAAATAACTTCTATAGTAAAATTTTTTAGGCAGAGTAGTCACGTCATCAAAGTTTGTAACTAGATAATGACGTCACGAAATTAGTAGGTTTACATGGTACACTAATTTAATTTTAGAAAATAATTGTATTTACCTGCGATGCTAATTTATGTGATCAAGTTAATTTATTTAATAGTCGAATAATAATAGAATATTATTGTAAAATGTAATATATTTCCAATTTATGGTATTGAAAATTCGGTGTAGGGCACACCGAGTCGGGTGTCAGAAGGAATACGGGGAGTGAATGAAACACTTGATGAAAAATAAGAAAATTAATGTTAAATGACATTGAATATATTTTTAAAAAAATTTATTTGATTTTATTTAGATTTACAATTCTGTAGTGTTATAGAAAAGTAAAGAGTAGCACTATAAATTCGATTTATTGAAAATATAATTAAAATAACATTTAAAAAATATATTATATTTGATTGAAAATACTCCAATAATACAATTTACAATTATTGAAATTAACACAAACTAAAAACAGAAAAGTAACGAACTAATGATAGCAGACACTTGACAATTCCGGGAGAAACATGTCATGTAAACGTTTAAATATTGAAATCCAATAATACCAACATGTGGTGAAAAAATGAACTACAATTATTTTAAATAAATTAAAACTCATTAAAAACATTGGCTGGTAGTGCGAGCTTAGTTTTAACTAAAACACTGTTTTTAGAAATGTCAAATTCAAATTTCAATATTTAATTTCACCCTTATGTTTAAAGAATGATTTTTTAAAAAATATTTGTTTGAATACAAACTATGTTCTGCTTAAAATTCATATTTTGATAAATATGATATTATTTATTTTTATTATTAAATAATGAAATTTGACATTTCTTAAAACAGGGTTTTAGTTAAAACCGAGCTCACACTACCAGCCATTATGTTCAACTTTAAAATAATTGTAAATTTAATTAAAATGTACTTTACTTATAGTATGCAAAAAATAGTATTTATTTTCTTCGTTTTCCTAAACATGTACAATACTACAGTGTTTTTTTCATTTTGTAATGAAATGATGACGTGACTACTCTGCCTCATAATTTTTACTATACACTTCATTTCATGTAAAAAAATTGCGTTGGTTTAGATAGGGATATAAATTCTGCCCTTTGATTGTTCAGAGTGCAAACCTAATTCACAAAAACGAAAAAAATATTACCTGTCAGCAGACAGTTATCAAATAAAATCTACAGAATTAAGTGACGTTTAACCATGCTTGTAATTTTTAATATTCAGGTCTTGTACATTTTTACAGGTAAAAATATCTATTATTGACAAAGTTTGGTTTCACGAATTTAAATTAGTTATTTAATGCATGTAAAATCGGTCGGCTCTCAAGCGCCATCTACTATTTTCTTACGTGAAATGAAGTATAGTACTAGAACTATTAACATTTTAAAAATTTCAACATTAGACTTGCCTACTTTCGATATTAACCTGGATTTTAAAAAATAAATTATCAAATGCTATTAATGTTTGACCTAGGGACAACGAAAAAGCGCTAACATGAAAATGAAATAACATATATTTTTGAATATTTTTTGACAAAAGAACCAAAATAGAAAAAACGGTATAAAATACACGTTTGTTCCCAAAAAAACTTGCGGCAAACCACTCGTTTATAACAAAAACACGTGCACTAAACTAAAATCACGTCTTACGAAAAATTATTTTAATGTAAATCGAAAAGTGAGACAATCATTTAACATGGGAATTCAGTTTTTCTTTGTGCAAACGTTACCTATTTTATGCAAAAATGCTTCAAGTTATAGAGATTTAAATTCTGCATCTAAAAATCATGTGAAACGATTTGCTCTTCATGTAAACGTAAAAATTAATTATAAAGTTACATTTATAACTAAATTTGGATTAAAGCAGTAAACTAACACAAAACACAAAAAGATAAAATGTTTCAGTTCTAATTGACAGTTAAAAGCGATGCATTTATTTATTTTTTGTCATAAATCCATGGCTGCCTAGATTAAAAGCTTATAAAAACTGTAACTATAATTTTTACATTTTTATGAAGAGCTAGAATAAATGTTTCACATGATTTAGATGCAAAATTTAAATATCTGTATTATTTGAAGTATTAGGTAACGTTTGCGCAAAGAAAACCTGAATTCCTATGTTAAACGCCTATGTCTTTTACACCCTGTACTATTATGATTATGAAAGTTAAATTTTCATTTAGCACATTGAGGTTATGTTACTGCACTGATGTAATATTCATAGCAGACACATCTCTCGTCGTATACGTAATTTTGCGAATCATTACAACCAATTCAACATTCTAAATATCAACGTTAAGTTCTAACCGTAGCAATTTTTTACACAGAAACAACAAAACAAAATTGTCACGAGAATATTCAATGATTTGTTTCTAGCATAGTTTTGCTACAAGCCAAAGCCAAATGAATTGCCTTGTCATATGGCGTCTAACATCGTCTATTCAAAGAGTTAAATATGTATTACAGAATTATAAAATATTTATAAATTATATCAGACAGCGGCTGTTAAGATATGATGCAAAAAATCTGGATTTACAGTGTAACAAGTAGCGGATCTGAGGGCTCAATATCTATGTGACGTGACGTATATTGAATAGTTTCATTTTACAATAATGTTCCAGAGAATATTCACTATTTTAAACAGTTACAAATTAGTTATTTATGTAACAAGTGAGTAATGTTTACTCATGAGTTGCAAACAAAATTTTTTTCTACGTCTATAATAAAAGCGTGAAAAAAGTGCCATAGCTTTTCATTTTTTTCACCTGCTTGCGTTTAAAAAAATGTACTTCTTCACACTTTTATTGTGTAAAAAATACATACTTTATGAAAGTGTACTCTTTTTAACGGACGTAGAAAAAATACATATTTTATGAACGTATTTTAACGGACGTAGAAAATAGTAAGCATGTAATGATGGCTATAATATCCGAATATGTTATAGCCATTAGATTACTATACTTTATCTATGACTTTTCAGTAGGTACTTGCATTTTCTATCTGTATAGATTCGCGAATTTTGACATTTTAAAATAAGTTATAACATAACATAAATATCATTATAGTACAATGTTTAACATAAAAGTTAATTTCTATTATTTATTGATTGATTATTGGCTAACGAAAGTGTATTGTACTCAACAGTTTATTGGTGCAATGGGTTTTGAATGGCATTAATTTTCAAGAAACAAATACATATTGTTAAAAAAAAAACCTCAATTCGGAGTAGGCTATGAACAAAAAAAAACGTATGTCTTAAATTTAAAATTAAAAAAAATATCAATGTTTTTGAATAGATAAATCATGGATTAATCATATTCGTATCGTATTACGTATCGTTCGCAAAGGAGTCAAGACATAATGTGTACTATTTAATATAGTGAATATTTTTCTGGAACATACTATATCATACACTTTTAGGTTAACTCAATACAGAAAATAAGATTAAAATATTTTGTAAGGTATAAACGTATTAATATTGGTGTAATATTATCAATCTTAAGTTAAAAGAATACAATACTTCATTCAAGATACTTGTAAAATATTTTTGATGATACTGTAATTTAATTGCCAGGCTACTTACTATTTTAAGATTAATGGGATATATGACCGATTTTTTTTTTTATTATTTCATCTAATTATAGAGTTACAAATAATATACCCGTTTTTTTTTTTAAATTTGTTAAATATTAATAGAATTCAAGAAAACAAGCAATAAACTTTTGTGACGTCACCTGTGCGAAGTAATATACAAGTGACGTCACAGAATTTTTAATTCCGTTTTTCTCGAATTATTAATATTTAACACATTAAAAAATAAGGGTATATTACTTTAACTTTATATTAATAATATGCAGATCAGATTATTAAAAAAAAAACAAGAGTAAGATATTTGATGAGCATATAGTACAGGGCGCAAAAGTGACCGCTGTGGTGCACTCTCCACACCAGCTATGAGTGCCCGTGAGGTGACGCCTGGTAAGCGCCCACACGGTAAAATATATCGTTATCATTACCGATGTCTACATGTGTTGTAGATACTGGCACACCCAGAAATGGGTAATATGCCGTGATGATATATTTATTTTATTTTTTATATAGTACAGATAAAAAATAAATCGATAAGTATTAATGGGACCGAAATAAAACCGGGTATAAGGGTTGTGTTTTAAATTTGTTTCACCCTTAAAATATTAGATTTTTCTTTATTTTTCATGAAATTTTTTTTTTTAAGTTATCTGCAATGTTTGTATGTTAAATTAGTTATTTTATTGCGGTTAGAAAAGTTTTGGTCTATAAAATTCATTTGTTTGAAAAATATTTTTTTATATATCAAATAACTGGTTGAGATATAGAAAATGGAATCAAAATTAAATTGTAAAGCAAGATAAATATGAAATTCATTATTGCTTAAGTAAAATAAACTTTTATTTTGAAAATAATAAAACATTGACAAAAAATAAGAAAAATCAGGGAAAATAATATAAAATCTACGATATTAAGGGTAAAACAAATTTAAAATACATTAAAAAAGACGAAAAATAACTACCTATTTTTATTTTAATGAAAATTAAATATGGATTCCTTCTAAAACATATTTCCATATTATAAATTGTGTAATGGTCGGTTTTATAAACGAAAAATAAATTTACTTCCAAAGTAAATAAAATTTATTACTGCAAATTACAGTCGAACTTTTGACAGAAGTTATAAATTCCATAAAATGAATAAAATTGATTAGAATTTGTTAGTTTATAAAACCGGGGATAAGGGTTATTTATAGTTATTTACGTATAGAGGGCCGAAAGAAAGGGTTTTCGCCTGCGGACGAAATTTGAAGCCGACGCGAAGCGGAGGGCTTTTATTCGTCCAAGGGCGTAAACCTCTTTCGGCCTGAGGTACGTACAACGTTTGACGCACAACTGAAACCAAATGAAACGTAATTTTTAATTGCATGACTAAAAGCTTGTTGTTATGTAAAAAATATTAGATGGCCAGATGGCTATGCCAAGAAACATTTAGGCGATGCGTTGTATTGGTAACCATTTGTTTTGTGTAAACAATTAAAAATGTCAAGCATGGAGCTTCAACCTGAATATGATACTGAAATTTCTGAAAATTTTTGCTAGAAGCTAATGAAGCTTTAGCGGATTTATGTCCTGGTAAGTCAAAGAACCGATATCAAAACGAATACGATGTGTTGCAAGCCTGGTTGACAGAAAAAAATATGACAATTTTGAAAGAAACTGTGTTGTTCGCATATTTCAATGAAAAGGTATGGTGATATATCAATATTACTCGTATATATTTTTTACCGCTCGGCGGGCTTTTGCTTTACACTTTACCGCCCGCAGGGTGTAATCTTTCATTTTCCGCCATGGTAACTAAAATGTAAACAAACAATTACAATACAGTTGTGCGTAAAAAATTAAAATTTCGAAGAAAATCAGTTTTTCGTAATTATCTAGTAGACTATGAGAATTTTTGGCAAAACGAAAGCACGTCTAAAATGGCTTCCCAATCAATGGTGGGCTTCGAAGACCGGACAACTCTATTTATGCATACTACATGCTTTTGAAATATATTAGATGTTTTTTTTTAACATAAATATTTTCAAGGTCATATACCCCATTGAGTTGCGTTGTATATGAGATGCTATGTGTTTATTTGTAAATGTTGTGCTTTTTCAGTCGAAATGTGAATTATTTTTCAAGTGAAACTGAATCTCTGAATGTAAAACGTTGTTAAATATGGCACATAACTGTTTTTGTATAAAATAATATCGTAAACTAAAGTTGTAAATTAACATTGGGAGATTATTAAGAAAGTTTGGTTTTTTACCGCATCTTATATCAGAGACAAAATATTTTAGTAATAGTTTTATTTATAATCAGACATATTGCCAGTACTAGTATTTAATATTATAGTATGTAAAGGATACGAGATAGGAGCGTTATCCTGGTGCATACTTCAGGTATTATCGTAAATTGTTGGTCTCAAAACGATTGCCAGAACGAACACTTTTTTCTCGATGTGATATTGTTTTAGTTACTGTGTGTTGATGTTACCAGTTGTTTATAATTTTATGCACTATTTAAGATATTTTTATTTTAACTGACTGATATTTTGAATCCTAGTTAATATTTAGTATTTTTTGGTAAGTTAGTAATAAGTTAATATTTGTCAAAGTACTTAGCACTGATACATTTGCAATAATTTAAGGCACTGTTACTACATATTTATGTATATCTGTTTTGCACTGGCCTCACAGTTAAAAAAACTTTTTTACCGTTACTTTAAAATTAATAATTCAGTTTGATTTCAAAAAATTCAATGATTGATATACTCATCTCCCGACTAATCAAGCTGTTACTGTTATGCAGGGCATCGAACCCGAACCTGAACCGAACCAAAACCGGAACCAAACCGTAACATTTTAGGGAACGCAAACCGAGAACCGAACCTCAGATATATTTTTAATTGAACCTGAGTCGAAACCGAACCAAGTATTAAAATTCAGGTTCGGGGTTCAACTCCGGTTCAGGTTAATTTTTAGTTCGAAAAGTAAATACAGCTAATAATCGACGTCTTAGGCGTCTGCGTTGCTGTCTGGGCTGACTTTTCGTGAAAATTGTGTTCGTTTCTTGTTGCGTTTTGCGTAAATTCCGGCTCCCATTTTACATTATTTCGAACCTGAACCGCGAACAAAACAGTAAATTTTATTAATGCTTGAACCAGAACCGCACCCATCTTTCAAAAAACAAATTAATCTGAACCTAAACCGAACCCAGTTTTTGGCGGGTTCGATGCCCTGCTCTTATGTAACAAGGTATCTTTAAAATATGATTTTTGGGTCTAAAATAAGAAGATTTAAAAATTAAACATGTTTGTAAGAGCTCTGTTATGGTTCGGTACATTTTCGAGTATATAAATTCAGTTAAATCTCTTTTTTGAAACCGAACCGGATATTAAAATTCGGGTTCAGGGTTCAACTCCAGTTCAGGTTCATTTTCAATTCGAAACTCAATCGTAATCAATCAGCCGATCTGCGTTGCTGCCTGTGTTGACTGTTTCGTAAAATTGTGTTGCATTATTAATTCCAGTTCGCATTTTAAATTATTTCTTTGTTACCTATTCAAAAAACATTAATTCAATTTTCATCAGATTGAACCGAACCTGAATCCGGAACGAAACCGCAACCGAACCCAGTTTTTGGGGGGTTCGATGCCTTGATTAATAGGGTTTGCGCCCTTAATCAAATTTAGAATCGGTTATGGAAAGAGTACTTATTACACTTATCAACAAGTAGTTTTGGTTTTATTTGTCATAATATTATTCTAAAGTGAATAAATTTAACAATCCTTTTATTTTCTGCGGCCAGTGCATAGTGATTATCTCTGTTGTCCTTGTTACCTTGTATCTAGTCCTAGTGTAAAGTCAATCATTTTGAGACGTTGTACATCATAGGTAGTTAGGTAGGTGAATTAAGTAGGTAAAGTTGCGTTCGAATCAGAGGGCCGGGAGAGTGCAATATAGAAACATATACTCACTTGTTCTGAATGAATAAAGGAATTACATTAAATACAATAAGCTGTTTTATTTTTCTATTTAAAAAACATTGTTGTTTTTCCATTTTATTTTACATAAGTAGTATAGTAAAAATTATATACCTACATTTGGGACCGATTTTTAAGTCCAGTTAAGTCTACTTCGTCAATAAAAATCATTGCTGTCAAAAAATATACATACATTTGTCCATTTTATTAAATTTACTTTGAAAGTAAATTTACAATATTTAATATTAACCCTAGAGCGGGCCCACTGAGCCCGCTAAATTCAACAAAAGCCTAATAAAATAATCCTTTGGACTTTTGGTCACAATGGAGCGTAGTATGATCACGGTTTTAACTAAAACGCTGTTTTAAGAAATGTCAAATTTCATTATTTAATAACAATAATAAATCTTATGAAATTTATCAAAATAAGATTTTAAAGCTGAACATAGTTTGTATTCAAATATTTTTTAAAAATTCGTTCTTTAAACATACGGGTGATATTAAATATTTAAATTTGAATTGACATTTCTAAAAACTGTTTTAGTTAAAACCGTGATCATACTACGAGCCAATAAATATGTTACTATTATTTTTAGTTTCATTACAGTTGCAGTGATACAAACGACAATGTATTCGTTGGAAATGGAGGCACATATAGTATTTTAGAAATATACTCGTATGTATATTTTTATTTTGTTCATCTTTATAATACTTTGTTTGCAAATCACACACAATCAGCTACATTTTGTCAAAATTGCGAAATAATACAATGGGGTCATACCACATTTTCCAATTTATTTTTTTTTTCTGAAAGTATACTTAAAACCACTTACAGAAATATATATTTTATGTCACATAAGTTTCTAGTTTTACAGAAATAATTTTTTTAAGTTTATATTAAATTTCAAATGACGTCATGGGTTTGCGACCGTGACCGTAGTCCCTCCTATCGAATAAAAATGGAACTACGTTTGACGTTTATGTTATTTGACTTGAAAGTAAACGTGACAGCAAGTTACTTTGTACTGGTGCTTTTGTTTTTATTGTATATTGAATAATTTAATTATGGAAATTAATCTCGAGGTTTAGGAATACGAACAAAAATTTTATTTTTGCTTCTCAACGAGATGTTCTCGCAAGACGGCACAGAACAATATTATACAACCATGGTAATATCTAAATCACACATAATTTGTATTTATTAGAACATTTCGTTATTTGTACTTACATTTAAACAAAAACAACTTGTTGCAAAGATATTTACTTTGAAAATGTTGGCTATGTTCGAAAAATGCGAAGCGGTGACATTCATGTATAGTACGTGCACGAGTACATGTGTGCGTGACTATCATTGTGTGTGTGTGTGTACAAACCCATGACGTCACAAAATAAGGCTCAAAATGTTTAGAAAGAAAATAATGAATGAAAAGTATAAGAATATTACATATTTTTCATGTATATATGTATAAAATTATGTAATTTTTTTAATTATATAAAAAAAAATCAATATATATTTTTTTTGGTATGACCCCATTAGGAACCAGAGGACGAATAAAATCGATTAATCATATTTGAGTTTATATTTTATTATTTTTAGTTTTATACGCTATTTCTTCAAAAACAAAAGTGAATATAATTTCACTTTACCCTTTATAATTTATTTATTTTTAATTTTATTCTCAATAACATTAGGCGCATGGTCGGTTTTATAATTTATAAACAACGGATGCATTTACTTCCAAAGTTAATAAAATTTATTCATCAAATGACAGTCGAACTTTTAACACAAAATGAATAATTTGATTAGAATTTGTTAATTTTAATAAATTTACTGTGAAAATAAATTTATTCTGACCTTTATAAAACCGAGGGTTAGAATCATAATATGCAATAAATATGTAAATACCTTTAAAAAATATTCCACGTTGTCCTTTAGTCCGTAGTTCACCTTCTTCAAGATGTCCCGTCATCTTCTGGTCCATTGCTGGTTGGTGTTGGTAAGTATTTATTTAAATTTAAAAAACAATATCAACACTAGTTATTTACAAAAAGATATATTGTAAAATAATAAATCAGAATTATTATATGCAAAATTTGGCGATATTATCTAGCATCGGATATACAGGCAATTTATTTTAACATGCAACATTATGGCGAATCACTTCCATGGTTACTCACTATTGTCAAAAAATGACAGCAATGTAATTTTTGTCCATTTTAAAATGCAACATACAAAATTTGTAGTTTTGTATTATCAAAGCTAATTTCCAATAAAATAACCTACATACGATTAACAAATAATCAAAACATGAATGTTGCACATTTTAACAAACTTTAGCTTACAAAAATTCATAATTTTCATGTAATAAATGTTAAAAAATACCCCCAATCACTCTGAGGCGAGGCAATATTCTAGTCGGTTGTAATAAGAATTGACACCATTTGTGATGTGTTTTGGAGGTATCTCCTGTGCTGCAATACTATTTATGTTGCATTTTAAAATGGACAAATATTACATTGCTGTCATTTTTGACAATAGTGAGTAACCATGGAAGTGATGAACTATAATGTTGCATTTTAAAATAAACTCTCTGTATACATATGCTACATCCGAACTACAGCCTACTGAGAACCTGACTGATAGGGCCAGGGAACCAGGGCTGACTGAGAATGAATAAGACAAAACAAAACACGACACGGCTCGTACACTAGTATTTGTTAATTAAAATGATAGCATCGTAATACATAGAATTATTAAACATAATTTTTATTTCAAATAAATTGATATAATATTTTCGTCAATTTTTTGAGCAATGATCCAAAAATGGATGGAGACACATGACTAGCGACTTTGCTAAATTTTTGAACAATTGATACAATTTCTAGAGCAAAATAAAGAAAAGTCATTTGTTTCAAGAGCTGTAATTCCAAAACTATTAAGACAGCATGTACAGCATTCGATTGCATGGACATTTTTACACAAGTGTACCACTTTTTACTGTAAGTGTATGTTTGGTACACATTTGATAAATAGAATTCCAAAATGAGAGCAAATAAAAACATTTATCGTCACAAAGAATGACCATCTTTATTTTTGGTTAACATGTATTCCCCAAAAATGTTATAAATGGTTACTAACAAGATTACTAAGTAGATGGTAACTTATTTGAACATATTTTGTGACTGGAATTGGAAAATATTGTTTTCTATTATTCGTTTTTATTTATAGTTAATGTGACAAACAGAAAATATTCTTTTAATAATTTTTGCCACCTAAATTTATTGCATAATTTTAAGTTCAATTTATTAAACTTGGCCAAGTTTTTAAAACTGACAAATGTAAAACACGCTTCAGATGGTTAGGAAAAGAAACTAGGTAAAGTAAATAAAACAAATAAGGTAACTTTTCTATTTTTCTGAATTTAATTACAATATTATCTTCTACAAACATCAATTAACTTAACTGGTACATATCCTGGACCTTGCGCGGCAGCATGTTACAAAGTTAACAGCAACTTAAGACTAATGAGCGTAAAAATATTCTCAAATGGTCGTTTAACTTACAATCAGTCCAGGTATTACACTAATATTTTATTTTGTGTAGGTAATCACTTTTGTAAGAAACAGATCTTTGCTGTGAAACAAATTCGTTTACATGACATAAGTAAATTGCAAAATAAAAAGAGAATTATTCATAAATAACACGCATAGAATGTTTCCGAAAACAAATGATTACATTCTAGAGATTATACCAAGAACACATTTTTAAATGTTTCTTTTAGAGATTTTAAAAATACATTTTTAAGAATCATAATAGTCCAAGTTTATCAAATTTATAAACTAAACACATACACAGACACACACAACATACATCTTGAATCCATTTCAATAATCGAACTAAAAATAATAATCATTATAATAATAAACAAATATACAGCCTGCCCATCGGCGGACATTTACAAAATCGAATAAAAATCAAAACAAACATGATTGGGATATGAACATAAGTTATTAAAAACTTGCATTCACACAATGAAATTATTCATATAAACACATTAATTCATAGGGTGTACATACAGTACAGTCAGGTTAAGTGTACTTCATCCTGAACCTGAATTGACTTGGCTATACATTCTGGGAATATTTACAAATACGTTGCAGCCAAGAGAACCGGAACATTTAAATGTTTTATTTATGTATTGGTGTGTTTTAATGCTGGCCTTAGCAAACGAAACAAAAACAATCAAATTAATCTTAACAACATCGGAGTCACAAATATCACAAAATGAAAAGGAAAGCTGCGTTCACAACCATGCAATTTCAATTTCCAATTCTAATTTCTATTTAGCCTGAATATACGCGTTCACATAATTACAATTTTCAATTCAAACCTTGCAAGATCCAAACTTACCAATAATTACAATTTGAAATAACGCATGTGCATAGGGTTATTCAGCTGTCATTATATTAATATTAGGTAAGTTTAAATGTCATTGGTGAATTTTCGATGGAACCGATGATTATGTAATGTAAACCTGATCAACTTAAAGATGAAAAAAACTTTAGTTTTCCGTAAATGGACCTTTTACATTTTTAGTGCATCGTGACGCCATTTTTCAATGCATCACTTAATGAACTAGAGACGAAGAGAAACCATGTTGTCAAGTAAAATGATTAGAAAGAGAAGCATGTATTTATTTTCGATAAATTCCAACGACTAGTTTGTAACCAATCATGATGCAAAACACTCGAAAATTCAACCAATGGGAACAGTATTATACTGATAAAACCCCGTTGCCCCGATAATTTTCCGCTACCAAGTAAATAAACAGTTGTTATGTTGTCAATATGACAATTAATGTGTCAAGTTTCATGTTGCGTTGTCTTTGGAATTTATCTCACCAAATACCATACGACTTTCTCAGATAAGCTTTTATTTTTAAGCACTCATTTTTTTGCTTTTAAGCAAAAAAAAATCGTGCAAAATAAAAATTTATTGATAAAATCAGGAGGTCTTGTAATATTACTTTTGAAAAAATACACATATATTAAAAAAAACAATGGTTTTATTCTTGTTTGTAACTTTTTTAGTAGCAACTAGTAACTACCGAATTATCTGTCATTTTATTTAGTGGTGTTTATTTCGCGTTGTGCAAGTATGGATTTTTCTGGTAAAAGTAAACATTTTTAAAAAACATGTTCTGTAATGTCATGTAAATCTTCTTCAAAAAATTGAAATACTTTAATATATTTAAATTTTTACTTTCCTCCATTTCAAAACAACCTACAGCGCACTATATATGTCATTTTTGTCTATCTCTCTCTTTTGATATAAAAAGTCCATTGTTAAATTCTTCAGATTCTTCTTTTATTGATGAGGGGAGTGAAAATTCAACCAGCTTTGATAATGTCGATTCAAATTAACTTTTCCCGCCATTATATATCAGTCTTATAAACATTACAACACTGTACGAACTGTCAATCTGTCACTGATATAATAAATTTTACGCTTTTTGAAAAAGTTTAAAAACACGAAACTTGTGTTAAAGGATGTTTTAAATAGATTGCAATCACTAGAAAGTTTCTGAGAAGGAAAGGAAATATTATATTTTGGACATTTTTTGGTTCAAACTTTGTCTTCCAGATAGAGTTTGCTTAACTTGAAATGCGATGCAAATAACAAATATTATGCAAATAACAAATATTATGCAAATAATCACCCTTATTCTATAACTCCGTCGATAATACTTATCGATCGACAATAATTTTTGACAAATAGAAACAAATGTCTCATATGCCAATTTCATTTTTTATTCAGAGTCTGCTGTAATTATTGGCTACAATTTATTATCAATCGATAAAAGTTATCGATTGTGTTACAGAATATGGGTGATTATTTCTCTTTGAGCCAGTTTTTCAATATCTGGTTAAAATTTGAACAGAGTTAAATAAACAAAATTGAAATGAAATGAACTGTCAAATGACAGATTTATCACTGCTCTCAACAAAACGACGCAATAATACACCCATATTCTGTAACACAATCGATCGATAATAAATTGTAGCCAATAATTACAGCAGTGAATAAAAAATGAAACTGACAGATGATACATTTGTTTCTATTTGTCAAAAATTATTATCGATCGATAAGTATTATCGACTGAGTTATAGAATAATGCCCAGTTTCATATCCGCTTGTTAAATCTTAACAATTTGTTAAATAATTTAGCAACTGATTAAATAGGAACTATTGTTTCATTAACAAAAAAATGCTAGATTTAAACTATGGTTAAATGGTTTGCTATTATGACATTTGTCACATACGTGTAATCAGAACAAAATATTTATTTTGTCCTTTCCGTCATAATTTGCAACAAGAAAATTAGTAAGTACAAGTTGCATTAGCTGTGTAATTTAAAATGAAAATATATTCATTACATTAATGTCATAGGAAATATTATTCAACTATGTTTTCGGAATCTGATGAGACTGAAGAAGAATTTTTTGAAATTGATATTCGATTTCTGCGAAAAGAAAGAGTATTCAGAGATCGAGGAAATCCTTTTGAATTTTTTGATGATGTACAATTTAAAATGAAATATCGGCTATCTAAGGACACCGTACTGTAAATTTAGGATCATATATATGAAAATTTGACATTGGAAGAAATCATACAATTGATCCAATCAATCAGTTATTATTAACAATAAGGTTCTATGCAACTTGTACTTTCCAGTCAATAATGACATTTATTATTAATAACTATGAAATTGGTTTTTATATTACTAAAAAATACAATAATTCCCCAAACAAATTTTAACATGTATGTTGACTGACAACAGTTTAAAAGTGATTTGTTAATTCCATGAAACATAAAAATTGAACAAGTTGTTAGTTTTGAAAAGTTGTTAACTAACACAAGATTTAACAAACGTATATGAAACCGGACATAAGGGTGATTGTTTACTTAACTAGAAGTTAAAATTTTAACCAGAGATTGCAAAACCGGCTCTTTATGTGGTACCATCCACTTTAACAGTAAAAACAAGTTATTATATTATAAATTTATATTTTTAATGGCTGCAAGAACTTCTTGACTGGAAAGGTGATGAAGGAAAGAAAAATTACTGGATTTCAGTCAATTATTAAATATATTTTCCGCCTCTACCGGTTTCGAAATATATTTAATAATTGACTGAAATCCAGTAATTTTTCTTTCCTTTATATTTTTAACTTCATAATGAGAATAATATTAAATGTACATAAAACTGAATGTAAAAGCGCTGAAATTAGAAACAGTACAATAGATTCCATCTACTTTTAAGCGGTGAACTAATAAAGTAATTGATATTTTAGTACAAATGCGCGTCGATGAATAAAAAACTTACCATTTGTTACTGTTGGAAGTTACTGTGAAACTTTAGAAATGAATCGCGAATAAGCTCTTCAGTTTCAGTTATTTTCTGTCAAAAGTAACAATGTAAACAATGTAAAATTGAAATTATATGCTGTTGTGAATGTATTAGATTGAAAGTAAAAATTACAAATTGGAAATAGAAATGATTTGGTTGTGAACACAGCTTAAATCGTCCGTATCGATTTGATCGCTTTGAGAATTTGTCTGAAATCAAATGAAATGCACACGGCCTCAGCATAATCATTACTAGACATAATAAGTTACATTATTCATACTACGAAGACTTATACTTTATTGTATATAATCAGTTTTCTGCAATAGCATTTTGCGTAACTATAAGTATGTATTATGTACAGGCATAAAAAACTATGGCATTGTTCATTTGAAACGAAGATTCGAGCGCGTCGCTGTCATGGAGATCAACGTAGTAATGAGAAGACTTCTTTGCACAAAACACAACGAATTTCACCCCCGCCCCGCTTGCCATCGCATCGCTTATAAATCGAGACAGTTGACTTGCTAATGTCCATCAGCACTAATCATCGAGTGTCTCTTCGTCGAGAACTAAAAGTGTGTTTGTTGTGTAGTGAACGGAGGAAGAGATAAATAAACAGTTCACGGACTGCGTGTCAGTCAGCCTCGGAGTGGAGGCTCGGGGTATTATCTGCGGTCGCGGTACAGCAGGTAGGTCTTCATCGCTTGCGGCAGGCTCAGCGACTGGATTTTGTCCTCCAGGTGCTGTTTGCCGATGCGTTGTCTGATCACCCGACGGCATAGATCCATTAATGGTAATGGTTCCGCTGAAAATATTACAACAATACATTAGTTATACTGCGTAACTTGGATTACGAATTTATACATACTTCTTTTGCCTCATTCACATTCACTTAAGATCATTTACCGTGAGTATTTTTTAACGTGAAACATTGGGTTTGTCATATCCATGGTTACGACTTGATATTTGATTGACAGCAATGTATTTGCCCGTTCCATTTAAAATGAAACATAGGGACCGAATCTGACAGAAGTATTATATTTAAATATTGTAAGAAATTTAGCGGAGTCAAAAAACCACTCGAGAGCACTAAACATATTATTTTTTCGACATCTGAATTTAATTTTTAGAAAACATGTATAATTATTTAAACAAAATTAACCTCTAATGACATCTTGTCAATAGATAACCGTTGAATTTTCCTATACGTTATGATTTGACATTTGATTGACAGCAATGTATTTGTCTGTCTCATTTAAAATGACACATGGGGAATGAATTTGACAGAAGTATTATATTTAAATATTGTAAGAAATTTAGCCGAATCAGAAAACCACTCAGGCATAAGGTACACACTATATTTTTTCTACAACTAATTTTAATTTAAAATGTAGGTATAATTATTTAAACAAAATTTACCTCTACTGACGTCTTATCAAATGTCAAATTCGTTCCCTATGTTTCATTTTAATTGAGACGGGCTTATACATTGCTGTCAATCAAATGTCAAGTCGTAACCATGGATGTGACAAACCCAATGTTTCACGTTAAAAAATACTCACGGTATTTCTTGCAAACTTCCTAAGAACATCGCTCATAGTATTCATCTACTTTAGGATGGCCAACAATTTAAAAAAAATAATTCCTTAACACTTTCTTGACTTTCCATGACAAAATTTAATTTTTCCAGCATAATTTTGTTTCTAAATACATTTTAATCTTGTAATTCACATTGCAAACATGATAAAAATACGTATACCATCAAAATGATTTAATTTAGTATTCAGTTCTCTCCACATTAAAAGAGTGATGAAATACAGGCATGTTGATCAAAAATAACTTATTCATTCGGCAATAATAAAAATTACTTGAAATTGGTAAGACTGATACAAAAATTTATTTTCTGTTAATGGCACTCAGATGGCACTATTGACAGTGATATTTGATTATTAAAATGATCGGTGTTTCCCTTATCCACATCCTTTTATTTTTTACAATAATGTAAAGTATTTCAATCATTCGAAAGTAAAAAAATAATAATCAGGCCCCTGCTCCGACGTAACCTATTTTTATTTATTGTAAAAATCATATGTCAATAGTGTCTTCGTCCGTAGCCTACGCTATTAAATACAAGGCCGGGACATATCACAATATCTGTCAAAAACTTTAGTTCCAAACTCGCCGTTTTGGCGCGACTTATTCTTGCTGTCATATGGCTGTCTTTTTTTGACGTACGTGTTTTGTGGTTATAACCGCTAAATTAATGGGCGCGTTCAGCACCCCGGCAGCCCTGTCAGCGATGAGCACCGCTGCGTGCCGATGATTGCCGAATGCAATTGCTGTTCGTCAAACTTCGGAGGTCAGCGGTGCTAGCTGAACGCGACCAATAATATCAATATATTTTTTTGACAGTCTAAAAATGACATATGAATGACAGCGGGAAAAAGTCGCGCCCTCATCAGCGGTTTTGGAACTAGAGTTTTTGGCCAGATTTTTAAACAAAATTGGAGTTGTTTCCGGCCTTGTATTTAATAACGTAGGCTAAGCTCCGCCTTTCCCTGGCGTAGTGCACACTGTGGAATAAAAAGATCCCCAGAATTAAATCAGTTATTTTTGATCACTGTGACAATTTTCTACAATTCCCTGGTTTTCCGTGACTGTTGGCCACCCTGGGGCTTATATACATAGAAAATTCATACATAGGTTCTCCTTGTTCGTATTGATTCGAACCAGGAATTTAGTTCAAGTTATTTCTTTCATCTCAAACACATTCACACAAGATATTACACCTATCCGGAAACATTCTGTCTCTTAACAGACAACTTATATCATCCATTTACTTATCCATGTGAAAACCCATCATCATAACAGCATACATACGCTTTATTCAACGACGGATTGCGAATTTTATTTTTAGCTGACATCCCAGTGACAAGACAAGGACCCAATCTTACAGGCCACGTTTATTAGAGTTATCAATGTATTTAGAGAAAAGCAGACAGTTTTGCCAGTACATATTGCCTTGTAATAGATGAAAACATATTTAATAATTTAATATAAAATTCTGGCGCATATTTATCTTGGCGCATAAATTTCTTGATTGTGGTGTAGAGTAGGTGTTAACAACTGCTCGAAATCTCAGTCATACAGCACTTATTCTTACAAAACCAACGTTTCGGTGTACATCTTCATTAGTGAAGTATACATCGAAAAGTTTTGTAAGAATAAAGGCAAAAGCTGTACAATTTTCAGTTATTGTTAACATCTAATATGTCCTGTTTACATTATTTGTATAAACAATAAAATATATTTGATTACAACAAAAACATTCTTAATTGCAATAAAGAAAATTTGATTTCAGTAATGAAAATGACTAATCAAACAAAAAATTGTAATAATTGATATGTATCTGAGATGTGTTCTCAGAACAGATAAAATCGATGAATAGAAACAACTCAAAAACAGAGGCTATAGGGAAATGTGACAGACATGGGGATTTCGAGATTATAAGAGATACAAACTCAGTTAGGAGTAGAAGGTCATTTTAGAGGAACACTCGCATCGTCCTAATGTTCATTCATCATGTTCAATTCTCACTTCTTTCAGTTTCATAATCAACAAAACGTTACAAAACGTTCATCCATGAAGTTTGCGCATATCAAAACGTTTATTTCTCGCGCGCTTCTAAAATTAAAACATCAGTGTCTACCTAAATTCGGGTGTGCGTTTATGTTATGTTTGTTTAAGATTATTTTTATAAAAGTAACACGCCCAGATATAAGACAAGAAATGTTCAAGACAAGGTATGTACAGGGCGATCTATGTAAATTACGAATTTGTATACCTATCCATTTGTACTGAGTAAATCATTTTTCTTTGCAATTTGTTCTTTAGAATGTACTGTTTAAATTTGGAAGCGCGCAAGAAATAAACGGTTTTTTTTATACGCGCCAACTTCATGGATGAACGTTGAAGAATGAATATTAGGACTTTTCATACCTAGCCCATTTTAGCCGTATATTATTAATCCGGAAAAAATCATGGAACACTAGGTACAGGCGGAAATACATATAAATTCTGCAGCTTTTTTATTTTATTTTACAAATAACGAAAAAATACTGGATTTTGGTTTCCACTTCTTTACGTCATTTTTTTAGGCTCTTTTGAATGACGACGCTAATTTTTTTTAGCACTGGATTTTGAGAAATAATATCAGTTAGAATTCTGATACGGACTCCATGGTGGTAAGTTACACCCTGGCAAACACACACCTTCAACACATTCAACATAAGATTCATAATTCTTCCAACTATATATGCATTCTTTTTAATATCTCTCTAATATTATTATTTATAATAATACACTTACGATCTAATCCTCCTATATATTTCATTGTAATCTCACAGTGCCCCCAGACGGCACTGACGATGGGGTATAGCTTGCGGCCCTTGAGTCCTCGGAAGGCGACCCCCAAATACTGGCCGTCTACGACGAAGCTAAGCGTGCCCTCATCCATATCAAGGACGACGAGGAATTTGTCTGGTACAATGAACGTTTCATCCGGCTTGAGTAAAGCAGGATACGTTTGTCCGGCATTGTTTTTGGAGTCGTGGTAGAGTTTGTTGCGGCCAAGATCCCACCCCCAGGATGTGTCTGTGGAGCCGACGAGGCTCTGGTAGCCAACTGAGTGTAGGGGAGCGTCAGCCGTAGCCACGCCGACGACGGCGTGCGTGCCGCGCTGCCGGGTGCTCCAGCACACCTCCCAGGCGTGCAGGCCCTTGGTGAAGCCGACGCGGCCGCGGATGCAGTCGGTGGACTGCGCAACGGGATGCCGGTGGAACGTGAGTTTGTCGTCGTCCTTGACGAATATGTTGAGCGAGCGGTCGTCGGCGTTCCATGCGTGCTTGAGCTGCGTTTCGCGGAGCGCTGGCGGCATGTCTAGGAGCACGTCGAGCCGTGCCGGGCGGGCAAAGTCCTGCGCTAGCTCGCGCGGAACTACGGGCTTGTATGGCGTCGGCGAGTCGCGCGACACCGTTTTCACACCTCCGGACACCTTCTGGCCCATGCTCATGCCACGTTGGGGCCTGGTGCGCCGGTGCTCCAGGTACGCGGACGGCTTGCCGGGCAGCACGCCGCCCTTGTAGGCGCGCCGCACGTCGCACAGCTCGCGCAGCGGCAGCTCCAGCGATCCTCCGCCTGCTCCGGGTCCCCCTGGCCCCGCCGGCCCCCGGCCCCGCACGCCCGCCTCGCGCGACCCACAGCTCCTCACACCGCTGCGTACGCCGCTCTTGTACCTATAACAACAAACAAACGTTCAATCACTCATTCACAATTCCATCCAATACTCGTACTACTACTTTGAATACAGGGCTGGAGAAAATCCAGGTTTTTTTTTTTAAACCGACCGTGTTTTTGGCGCGATATTTTCACCTCTGATTAAACTGCCGGTTAAGTTAACTGTCAGTTATAAGAACAATGTGATATCGAAAAATTGACACGTGTAATTTTTACAATTTAGGCACTCTTGCCTAAATTTCCTTTTAACTTACAGTTAAATTAACAGGCTGTTTAACCGGAGATAAAAATACTGGACCTAAGTCTACTTTTTGAATTTTAATGGGCTTTTTGGTCTTTAAAATGGCATCTTCACCAACATTTTGCAACTAAACTGGGTTTTACGGTTTTTTTTTAAGTGGTTTTGTTTTTAAAACCCCGGGTGGGTTTATTTGGGTTGAGGAAAATAAGAAAAAAAAATCAAAAACAGGCATATTTAAAGTTTGTTTATAGGTATTGGAAAATATAACTATATAATATATACATATATAAAATCAACAAACAATTGCCTAGTCAACGACTAGGCGTTTAATAAAAAGACGGATTTTAACATAAAATTTTGACCTCTAATATACAATTACTGTATGTTTCGTAACAAATACTAAATACTGTAATATATACTAATACTCCTTGCATGAATATAATTGTATTGTATTATTTCGGGCCGGATTATGGTATATATGGTTATCGGAAACTTGAAGTTTTACTGTAATAGACGTTTCCAAAGAAATTATCTTTTATACATTTTACATTTTCTATTCATAGTTTGTATTTGATTCAATGAAGAAAAGAGAATATTTCCTATAATTTTTAATAAAATATATTGTTCCATTCATGCCAAATCAAACATCAAGTACATTGGAGCCAAAAGATCACCCAATTCACATTATTAACCGCTCTTATTTTAATTATTTTACAAAAATGTAAAATTTAAGTTATTAAATTTCAACTTGCAACTTTTAAAAGTAAAATCGAATAGGCAGGTTATTTTTTTTTTAAATCATGTATGAGTGTTGGCTGATATTTTGGCAGTCACAATCCAAATGGTTTGTGTTTTTAAGACAAATACACTTTCCTGAAATTAATTTACGCCAAACACTTGAAAAATACTCCATAAACTATTCCAAAATATATAGTGACAGATGTCAAAAAATATACCTCCATAGCTCTTCTAAATTCAGTTCATTCATTTTGAGTTTTTACTTAATGTTTTAATCCAAAATTTACTTTAAACCTTTTTCAAAACAAAATTAGTTTGTATTGTTATTTTATGGTCAGTTTCTTAATTCTTTCACTGGTAAGATATAAACAAATACACAAAAAATATCAAAAAACAAAAAAAACAAATGTCATTTTAAAATTATTAATTTCAACAATGTGCTATCTTAACAATTAATATTTACAATACTTGTTTTGTTTAATTTTTAATTAATAAGAAAATTGTTAATGAAAATAATTTGTTAACAACCGTTGTTGTTACATCAAAACCGGTAAAATTTAAAATTAGATTGAGTGTAACACGAATCGGAAACAAACACATAAAAGATTTTAGCGGGAAAATTATGAACACTCTTAAGACTACAATAATGGGGTACGTGACTAAGAAATTTATTAATTCATTTAAATAAATTTGAGAATAATATTCCCGTATTTTTTTAAATTTGTTAAATGACTCCATTCTCTTGTCTCAGCGAATGAAGGTATTAAAATTTCTGTAGCCACAGTAGCGCCATCTGTGTGATGTTAATACAAGCTTTGCGAGCGAAAGAGATGGGTATATATGCTGTTCTCTTTTCTCTTTCTCTATCGCTCTCGATTACTTCGTAAAGATGACGCTACGGTGACGTCACAAAAGTTTTAATGCAAATTTTCTGGAAGTCATCAAACATTTAACAAGTTTTAAAAAAATACAGGTATGTTACTTATTAATTAATAATATATTAACATATTCTCGCATATTCTTTAAATTGAATCAAAGTCACAAACTTTATTCGCTACATAGGTCGTAAGATTGTCGAACTTTTGTTGACTTAGCGATGATTAACAAACTGCCTAGACATTTTACAAAACGACGGACAGCTTATGTCTATATTGAAATATGTATATTTAGACATTTTCGATTGCAATTTCTCTAAATACTTAACCTCACATAACGTAAAGTCACGCATGGAAAACTAGGGAAAAATTTTGTGCGTTAGGATATTATAGTTATATATACATATATGGGCGGTTACATTAACGTAGCTTAAATATTAAATTTGGCTTAAGCGTGCATTATACGATGAAGTTTTTCTTTTCAAGTGACTTGAAAAGTTCTCTCTCGCACAATGATGTGAGTGCAAAAAAGACAATTGAATAGACTTTGAACGAAAAACTGGAACATGCGCTACTTTTTCTTAAAAGTCCCAACAAATTTTGACTGTCAAATGTCATTTGTATTTATATTTTTGATGTGTACAAGTGTGGTATTATAAGTGATTGATATTAAACTGAAAAATGAAAACTGAAAAATGGCAAAATGGGATAGAGCAGTAAATGAAATTGAAAAACCAATATACTGTTAATTAAAATATGACTAAAATACTCTTAACCTACAAATACTTACTAAAATTAACCCTATTAACTAAAATATTATTAAAACTATCACTAAATTGTTATTACAAGAAAGATCAAACTCAATTCTACCCAAATTAACAAAAAAAAACACTATACTAAATCCGAAATTAAATTAAAAACTACGAAAATTAGTCTCACACCAATTGTACTCTTATGGAAGCTAGCGAAAAATGTACCATTCGTTTGAATTTTGACGTTTGACGTCAGCGTCATCTCTTGATAATTTGGAAGCCAAATAAGAAAAATTGAAGTGATGAAAATCCAATTATCAATTGAATGTAGGCGTAGGTCTAACTTAAATTTTGACACTTGGATATTTTAATTCACGCAAAACTTGATCACTTGATCGTGTAAATAAACTTGTAAGGTCACTTATTAAGACATTTGAAAATAAACACTGCATCGTGCAAAGCGTGAATTGCACGATGAAGTTTTTATTTGCCACTTTTCATTTTAATATCGATCACTTATAATTACAACACTACTTGAATACATCGAAAATATAAATACAAATGACATTTGACAGTCAAACTTATAGGGACTTTTAAGAAAAAGTAGAGCATGTTCCAGTTTTACTTGATTTTCGTGATCATATTAACGTCGAAAACTACTGCGGTAACATTTGTTCCACGTAGATCATTTCTATATATTAACTATTAAAATCAAACTGAAACATTCCTAACAGACACTACAATTACAGAATCATCAGTCCAACTGCTGGCATGTTTTTAGGCTGTGTAGTATAACATTTTCAGTTCGGGTAGTATGAGTACAACCCTCTGGCTTTGGCTGACTCTAAGCATATCATATTACTGTACGTGGCTGTGGCTATGTTGGAGAGAGGAGAAGAGAGAACAGAGAGAGCGGGAGAGACAGGAGAAAGGGCGTAGGGCGCAAGGCAGACACTCCCAAGCGCGGTAAACTCGGGGGCGGTCGATACCGACTAATTCGGACCCGAGCAATTCGGCACGAGAAATTTCGACATTGGAAGATGGAATATAAGGTGCTATTATTATATATACGGCCCGGTATTTTCATCTCTCGTTAAACAGTCTGTTAACTTAAAAGGAAAAATACAGCATCGATATTGCAGCATTACACATGTCAATTTTTCGACGTGAAATTTTTTATTTTAACTGACAGTAAAGATAATACAGTTGGTTAAACTGTATTAACCAGAGACGAAAATAAACGACCTAGAAGCCAATCCTGCAATCCTTAGTTAAATTTTACAGCCCAATTCTCAAAAAAGTTTAAGCTAATCCTCATTTTTAGATTAGCGGCGAATTCTATTCTAATTTTAACAGTTTATATTTTAAAATATAGTATAATCTATTCCTAATATTTACCTTTTTTGATAATATTATGAAGATTAAATTTTACAGAAAAGAATTCAATAATCAAAAATCTGATGTGGCAAACACAAAACCTCCCGCTATTTAATTTAATTTAAATACATACCTCCGTATTTAATAATGCTACAAACTGTTCCATTGCATAATATTATTGCTTTATTTACTATTTTCTTTTTAAAATGTCACTGTTATTAATTTGAAGTGATTAGTTTTTTGACAGTGACATTTACTGTCAGTTACATTCATTTGAAATATGAACTGTGTAACAAAGGAATTATTGTGTTTATCTTAGGCTTCGCGACTAATAAAAAAAATTATTTTTAAATTTATCTGTAAAATATATAGAAAAAGTATTGATGTATTCCTGTAGAAAATTCAATAATCTTTAATTTTCATAAGACATAAAATGCGAAAAAATGGCATTTAATGGTATTTTTTGAAGAAAAACCATTATGAGCTTCATGTAAAATGCCATTTGCGGTTATCCGATTTACACCAAAATCTAATGGCTTCTTTTCATATTAGAATAGGATAGAAATACAAGGTTTCAGAATTTTCTGAATGATAGTATTTGAGTTATAGCGAAGACAAAGTCCATACACATACATACACACATACATACATACATACATACATACACACACACATACATACACACACACATACACACATATAGACATCATCGTGAAAATGTTAAAATTGGATTCTAGGGACCTTAAAACGTGGTCATTTACTAAAATCTCGATATGTGATTTTTAGCACGATCCCTATACCTCCCTTACCAAGGGTAGCGGGAGGTAAAAATGAGAATTATCTTAAACTTTTTTGAGAATCGGGCTGTTAAATTCAAGATAAATAAACAACAAGAAATCGAATTATTGACAGCAATGATAAATTTGTCATTTGACAGTTAATTTCGTTTCAATGTTGTTTATTTAACTGGCAGTTAAAATTTTAACAGAAGATTGCAAGGTCGGACGTAACTCAGGAATCTCTAAATAAATTCTAAATGAACTTTGTGATAATTTCTTGATAAGTTAGGTAAATATTTTCGGCTACTTTTCAAATTATCCTGTCTTTGGAGCGATGTATATGCGTTTTTTTGCGATTTTTTACCTCCCGCTACCCTTGGTAAGGGAGGTATAGGGATCGTGCTAAAAATCACTTATCGAGATTTTAGTAAATGACCACGTTTTAAGGTCCCTAGAATCCAAATTTAACATTTTCACGATGATGTCTGTATGTGTGTATGTGTGTGTGTGTATGTATGTGTGTGTGTATGTATGTATGTATGTATGTATGTGTGTGTGTGTATGTGTAGGGATTTTGTCTTCACTCTAACTCAAATACTATCATTCAGAAAATTCTGAAATCTTGTATTTCTATCCTATTCTAATAAGAAAAGAAGCCATTAGATTTTGGTGTAAATCGGATAACCGGAAATGGCACTTTACCTGAAGCTCATAATGGTTTTTCTTCAAAAAATACCATTAAATGCCATTTTTTCGCATTTTGTCGTTATGAAAATTAAAGATTATTGAATTTTCTACAGGAATACATCAATACTTTTTCTATATATTTTACAGATAAATTTAAAAATAATTTTTTTTGCAAGTCCCGAAGCCTAAGAAAAACACAATTCCTTTGTTCCACAGTTCATATTTCAAATGAATGTAATTGACATTAAATGTCACTGTCAAAAAACTAATCACTTCAAATTAATAATAGTGACATTTTAAAAAGAAAATAGTAAATAAAGCAATAGTTTTATGCAATGGAACCGTTTGCAGCGTTAGTAAATCCGTAAGTATGTATTTAAATTAATAAAAATTAAATAGCGGGAGGTTTTGTGTTGGCCACATCAGATTTTTTTACTATGTAAAACAACGTTGAAATGAATATTTACGTGTACATGAATATTATGTTCAAGAATATGTAAGATCTTACTTGTAACGTACATAAGTGTGATAATGTTATATTAGGTGTTGTAGCCATATTGTAAAATTCATCTTTTTTATAAAACGAGGCTAGATTGTCAAATATTCGTTGACTTACAATCTCTGGTTAAAATTTTAACTGCGTTAAATACACAAAACCGAAATGACAAATTTATAGTAATTGCTGTCTCAATAATCAGATGCAGAGCCAGTTTTACAATCGCTGGTTAAAATTTTAACTCTTCATTAAATAAACAAAACCGAAATGACAAATTTATAATATTACTATCTCAATAATCAGATGTAGAGCCAGTTTTAAAATCGCTGGTTAAAATTTTAACTGCCAGTTTACATTTTACATGTTTGACAGTAATGATAAATCTGTCATTTGACAGTGTATTTCGTTTCAATTTTGTTTATTTAGCCAACCGGCAGTTCAAATTTTAACCGGAGATTGTAAGATTGGGCCTTAGCGTTATTTCTGGCTAGAAGTTTCATAAAATGCTCGAAAAAACCTCAACATTACCCAACCTAATGCGTAGAACTCACGCCTGGAAAATTCAGCTTTTTGTGCGTTAGGTTATGTAATATTAAATTTTAAATAGAAAAATATACAAGCTAAATAAGTCCACAACAATTTTACAATTGGCCGAATCATTTTGAAAATGGTTAGGTAGTTTTATAAAACGATTGTCCGAGTACGTCAAAGAACTGAAGTTAAGTGTTTTAAAAAATGACTAAAATGCTTTAACAACAATATAAAACAAGCTGTAATTTGATAAATTTGACAATGGCCGTTTTATAAAATGCCTAGACGGATTTTACAATCTGGCTGTGACATACGTACTAAATTGTTTTTGAATGCCTGAAGAAAGTGTAAGTGTAAACCGACCGAAACGTTGTGACTGGTATTTGTTAACACCTTAAATTTTAGGTTAGGTTAGTACCTGTACTGGCTAGCATCCCCTGGCATCAACGCATTCCTAGAAATAAACGGCAATATTGCATAAATTGTTCACTTGGATTTAACCTACAAATTTTGAGCAATGGACACAGATGATGAAATAAACACTAATCAAGTAATGTTTCACTCTTGTAATTTGTAATCAATAAAATGTAATTAATAGCAATTAAAAATGGTTTAATTGTTGTTATTCATGAATTTTTCATTATTGTAATCAACAAAAAGTTTTTTTAAAAAAACTACATGCATATTGCTGATAATGAAAAATATAGTTTGTTGATTATAATAAATAGGGATGTTATAAGAATTTTTATAAGGCTTCTAGTTCTAAGTATTAAATTTTAAAAGATATCGTTCTTTAAACTGCCTCAAATTTAAAAATATCTCAAAAAATTAATTATATTTATGATGAAATTGTAATTTTTGAAAAGGTAAGAGACAGCTGCATTTTGAAAATAAGAACAAATAAAAAAAAATTGTTAATTTTTGAGCAAAACGAAACTGATTATGTAATGGGCTAAAAATTCGGTATATTTTTATCACGACAAGAAACCGAAAAACCTAACAGTTACTGTTTAACCGAAAACGAGATCGTAATTTGTAGCTATTAGTACACTAATACGATATAAATAATTTTGAATAAGATCCGTTAAAAAAGATTAGAAGAGCGAAAAAAATGTAATTCTTCCTTTGAGGAACGGTTTAAAAACCGGTTTTTAATTTAATTCAGTTAATGATTATCAGTTTTTCAACCCGATTTAAATAATCGGTTTCTTGCCCTGATTTTTATTAACAAGTAGGTAATGTCAAAACAAAATTTTAATTGAAGAACCAGTGCTGTAAACATGACAATAAATAATTGAAGGGCTTTAGTACTATCTGATAGGCTAAATCACAGAATTAGTGGCATTTGTAGTACACATTAAATAGTGCAGACTATTGGTTTAAAAACTCTCATTTCAAAAACTAAAAATATTGACACTGGTTGTTCTGACAGGGTATCTACCAAAAAATTTTTTTAAAAAATTCAAGGATTTTTCCAGCTATTCCAGGTAAAATTTTCAAAAATTCCAGGTTATTTCACATAGTAACAACGTAGTATTAGTTGACCGAATTCAGCCGAAACTGGCTGAAGAAATAACTGTTCTTAAAAAAAAAAGATCAAATAAAATCAATAATTTTATATATTGTTAGAAAGTTAAACATTCTGAATTGTTCAATTTAATATTAAATAAGAAAAATGTTATATAAATATCAAAAATGTAAGTACATAGATTATAAATTACATATATTCTGTTAAAAGTTAAAAATTTCCAACGAAATCAAGGACCATTTTCCATTCCAAGATATTTCCAGATATTCAAGGTATTCCAGGTCGGTAGACACTGTCTGACATTATTCCACAAAATTACTAACACAAAGATTAACATAACATGCTTTTAGCGTAGTTCTCTATGAAACTTTCTTGGTAAGTTTGTTAACTTTGCTTGTTAATAAATTAACAAGAGTTTACAGTTACAAAGAAAAATGTGTTCCATCAAAACCATTGTCCAATTGTTAATATGAAAAAGGCTTGCAACATTGTTGTATCATCTCTTGTCTGTGGTAGTGATGATCCGGGTTCAAATCCGACCGAAATAAAAATTTAAATATAATTTTAATAAATAAATAACCAAATAAGTATATAAATACATCGATTGGTAATATTTACTCAAAATTTTAGTGGTCTAAATTAATTACCGTGGTTACCATACAAAAGTCCATTGTAAAGATTAGATTAAAAGTCTGATGTGGCCAGCACATTATCTTCCGTCAATTCTATATATTTTGTACAAATCCCATACCAAAAGTTCCTTGCAAAAAGATTCTATAAATCCAATAAAATTATACCACGAACATACAATATGTAAATTGCACTTGACATTGACATCTTTCAATTAGAATTATTTGAATATATCAGCTGTTTCCATGATTATAGCAAAGCTGGTTGATTTATGAAACTTAATCTCTTTATAATTCTTTAACTCTATATCTATTGAATATGAAGGAAAATATATAATCAAACAGTACAGACAAACTATTCTCTTTAAAATGTCAAAAAATGATATTTAGCGGTTTTTTTTTTTTAACTATTAAGAACTTTCAAATAAGGGAACTTCCGGTTGACCAATTTATAACCAAAATCTAATCAGCTCTTCATATGGATGTAGAGAAGCGGTATACGAAAAAATCATAATTCTTAGAATTGTAGTATTGGAGATATCGCCGGAGAAAAATTTGTCACACACACACACACACACACACACACACACACGGACATTCAGACATACATACATACATCACCGTAAAACTGGTAAATCGTATTCTAGAGACCCTAAAACATGGTTATTCATTAAAAACTCACCACCAAATTTTTTGGCCAAAGACACCTTTCATACCTAAAGGTGACGGAAGGTAAAAAACAAATGAATTTGTTATTTTAGTCATAATTTAATCATTCCTGATTAAAAGTAAACACTACCAATGATCGTCATTATTGAAATTTGTAAATAAAAGGAGATAGACACACCTATCAATGGGTAATGGGGTATTCCACTCAATTTTTTTTATTATTTTAAATAAAACTTCATTCGGTTTTGAAGCAATTCATAGTATCAAAAAATCTTAATTGTTCCTAGTTTCAGAGTATTTTATTTTCGAGAAATCAGTGTAGTCACATTTCCTCTATACTTGTCTTTCTCACACACACTGCTCTGAGTACGCTGCGAGAGAAGGATAACAATTGTATGACGTCAATTTTCCCTTTAAACAAATGTGAAATATCTCGTAAAGTAATTATTTAAAAAATGTTTTCATTGTTTTAACTATTATTTATTGAGCCATACTTTATGTTAAATTGAAATTTTCTTTATTTTGTTGTTATGGTGGAATACCCCATTCTAATAAATGTTTATGTATAGCCATGAATAACACTGACTCCTAAATAACATTCAAATATTCATAAAGTTTTTAATATTTCTAAAAATAGTTAGCGTTCTTCTTTTTTAAAACCATCCCTATCAGTGTTTCTGGACAAACCAGCACGTGTTGAAACCCAATCGACCGCCATGTCGGAAAAATCCACCCTGGGGTGGTGCGCTGTTGCCACGTTGCAGTGCCAACGTTGCCGTTGTTATCAAGGTTGCTGCAACGAGCATTAGGCAACGCCGAATACACAGCACTGAACGGCTGGAGCATGAGAAACGTCTGGCCGGGCCAACTGCATGTTTCCAATAGATTTGTTTTATGAAATGGCTGCTCGTTAACTAAATGAACTCGGGGTGAGTTGATATGATTAGCTAGAAAAACTGGATTTACCCCGATGAGATTGCAGGAAGTCGTTAAAGAGTGCATTTTACAGTTTTGTCAAACGAAATGCGACAATTATTTACCACTACCGCTACTATTTTCGATGGGGAATAAAACTATAACACTGTTATAAAAATGTTACAGAGTAAAACAAAATATTTGCTTCATAATATTGAATACCTATAAATGTAAATCACACGTTTTCAAAATACATAATTACGAGGGCGGTTTGACGAAAGAGTGACTTTTCAAAGGTTGGCAACACTTTCACTACGATGATTATCTTGCTGGATTCCACCATGTTTCTGATGTCTACTGTTAAAATTTCACACAAATCTGGCAGATAGTTCATGTTTTATACTAATCAAAAGAAAACTGTTTTTGTTGTTCTGTAAAAAAGGAGAAAAAATAATTTTGAGTGTTAATTAAACATTATTTTTTATGTGGAAAAACAATTAAAGAAACCCAGGAAAAATTACGTAAATATTACGCTGAATGTATTGAGACTCATAGAATGATTTGTAAGTGGTTTTCTGCTTTTAAAAGTGGCCATATGAGCACAGATGATGCAGAACGTCTGAGACCGTCATTTACTGTAACTACTCGAGAAATGGTTAATAAAATCCATGCCCTAGTAATTAGCGATTGTCGATTAAAAATACGTGAGATAGCTAATGAAGTCAACATTTCAACCGAACGGGTATGTAATATTTTGCATGAACGTTTACATATAAAAAAGCTATCCGCGAAATGGGTGCCGCGGCAGATCTAATGCGCGCTCGCATTAAAAATTCAGAAGAATGTTCGGTTATCTTCAAACGTAATCCAAGGGAATTTTTCCGCCGATATGTCACAGTAGATGAAACGTGATACACCACTAAAATGCTGTCGAAACAATGGATTTCTCTTGAGGAAAGTGCTCCCAAGAAGGCAAAAACCGTTTTTCGGCCAACATGGTCATGACTACAGTATTTTGGGATTCCAAATGTGTGATCTTTATTGATTGTTTACAAAAAGGAAAAACGATAACTGGCCAATATTATGCTGATTTGTTGACACGTTTTGATGCCGAATTAAAGAGAAAACGACCTCATTTGTTGAAGAAAAAGGGTTGTTCCATTACGATAATGCGCCTTTTCATTCGTCCGCTGTTGCTACAACAAAATTAGTCGAATTGCGTTACGAGGTGCTACCTCATTCGCCATTTTCACCAGATCTGGCTCTCAGTGAATTCTTCTTATTTCCAAATTTAAAAAGATGGCTCGGTGGAAAGAGATTTCACACCAATAAAGAGGGGTATCCGAGAAAAATGCATATTTTGAAGAATTGCCGGAAGATTACTTTTTGGATGCTTTGAAAAAATAAAATACTTGTAAAAGTAAAATAACTTTTTTTTTTGAAAAGTCACTCTTCCGTCAAACCATCCTCGTATTTGTACAGTTTTTATCCCTTACACAGGTGATTCATAGTTATATGAAGTTATGTCCGGAAACGTTACAGAGTTAAGCTGCGTTCAGAATCAAATAATTACAATTTCCAATTTGAATTTCTACTCTATAATTTTTACTTTGAATTTGTCGCATTCACAACAGCATGTAATTTCAATTTGACGCATGTGCAAATTATCAAATTCTCCGTGCGTATTTTAGGTTTCTTATCACATTTCTGTACTCATTTGTTTCCATCGAGACTTTTGACAAAAGATAACTGAAGCTGAAGAGCTTCTTTGCGATTAATTTCTAATACTTCACAATAACCTCAAAATAATGACAGCTGAGCTTGACATTCGATGTTTAGCAACATTGTGCGCATGCGTTACCTCAAATTGTAATTGAAAAGTTTGGACCTTGCAAGGTTCGAATTAAAAGCTGAAATTGGAAAGTAAAATTATTATGTTGTGAACGAGTACATTCTGATACTTGTTTCAAGCTTTGACGCGAAGTAGAATTTCAAATTGGATATTGAAATTACTTGGTTGTGAACGCCACTTTATAGCCCATTGAAATAAATTGTAGGTACGAATATCTTTAATTTGAAATATTTTTATTTGAAATCGTCATTAAAGTACACAGAAATCGACATTAAAAGCTCAAAAATCCGCATTAAAGTAATCCATTATACGACGATTTCATACAATTGCAGTGTTGCCAACCTTATGATAATTGTATATGTAAGATAATTTGAGCAGGTGTACGATGTAGAATAGTAAATTTGCACGTAAAATGACAAAAATGTGCCTGAAGAAAGAAATAAATAATTCCGATTAATAAATTTGAGATAACACATAATTTTTGAGTGTTCTTTTCCATAATTTTAATGTCTGATAGCAGCAACATTGAGTGTCAGACTGACAGTTAGTTAAACATAACCTATAAACAAAAGTCTTCTTTTCATTTTCAAATTTTTTTTTCTCAGGGTCAGCAAATCAATTCACTATATAAGCTGAGACAGTTTATAACTACAGTTAGAATCCCGAATTCGGGAATCGGCATTCGGCCAATGAACTATTGGGATATTTCACTACGTAGAAATGGCGTTGTGCATCAACATCAAACCTTTGACAAGAGAGCACTTTCTTTCATAAGCGTATCATTGCTGTCAGTAGTTTTTTTTTATATTCATTTTTTATTTTGAGTTTTCTTTCAGTGTTTATTATTATTTTAGGTAGATTATATTTCCTTGTTTCCTAGGAGATAAATTATTATTTTTTATTTTAAATGCTTTACTTGGCAGTTTTTAGGTTATATTCACAGTTTAGTTTTTCTTAGCGCCAAATTTACAATGTATATTAGACAATAGTAGTGTCAATAATTGTAAATATTAGTACTATTACTTGTTTTCCACTATAAAAAATCTGTTGTGGCCAGCACAAGACCTCTCGCCATTTCCATATTAGGCTATATAAGTATTATATTGCATTTCGCTTTCGAACCGTCGTTTTATAACAAAAAATTACAGAACTTTACTCAAATATTGTTTTTTATTGTATTTAACATGTCTTCTGCACACATATAATTCTAATTATATCTATTTTTCATTGTATGAGGAAGTTTCTAAATTCATTAACCAGATTGGCGGTATTTCTGATGGATATATGCATTTTACCACAATTTTACCTATAAGTTCAAATATTTAATTAATAAAACAAGAAAAGTTAAATATACTTCCCAGAAAAAGCTATCAGAATATCACTAAAACTGCTGATATTTGACAATGACATGTGTCATGTTATAAACATTGGAATTTGTCAACTGGTTTCCGTAGTGCCTTGGCCTCTGCGATTAGTTTACTCTATAAATTATATTGTCTTTATCTCTAAATCTATACAAGATATAATAAAAATTTTAAGTGTATTAGACGGAGAATTTTATGTTCTTCAATATTCAATAAAAAAAAAAACTCCCAAAATGTTATATTTAGAAGATTTTTTTTAAGAAACTACTACTTCCGGTTGTTCAATTGTTACCAAAACCTTTTTAGCTCTTCCCAGGAATATCAGATTGAAGAAACTGCAGTTACACACACAGACATCATTTTAAAAATGTTATAATCTGATTCTAGGGACCTTAAATCGTGCGTATTCAATAAAATCTAGATATGCGAATTTTAGCATGAATCCAATACCTCTCTTAGCGAGAGGTAAAAATGTACGTGCCTATGTAAAATACGAATAAAATAAAATTGGTCCCTTGTTTTAGTTTCAAATTTCAACACCAGGTCGCATTCTTATTTACATATCCCAATACCCTTATTTTAAAAACAAAATTTCATTTTTAATCGTAAACAAAAAGTTTGTACATTTATTTTATTTCTCATTGATGCTTCGTCGTTCGTTTTCAAAGTACATTTTCCACATTTTCGTTCTCATCAACTTGAACGTGTACTGTACGAAACAAATTACCTCATAATGTAGAATTAAATACATCAGAAGCTACTTTCTACTGATGTACAAACAATTTATTTTATTGTGATTACACATTTTTCCTTGGAGGCTTTGAAGCTTCTCCGATGCCTTCAGCCCAAGCGGTATTGTAAAGAGCATTCTTCTCACCATTCTGTCAGGTATCGCTTTGGCTCTGGGTCTTTCTGTTCCCTGCCGTTGCCTTACCATCCATGTGTGATATTTTGTTCGTCTCAAGGCCAACTCCGTTGTAGCGATGTGCTTTGTTCTGCCATGAGGCGACGGAGTATAAAGAAAAAAGCAAAACCGCGGAGTTTTTCACTCAAGTTTAGCTTCACCGGCCTTGCATTGAGTTGGTAATTACGGCTGAAACAATATTTGCTTTTTACGAAATCTCTAGATGAAATGAGAGGTCGCCTCGGGGTTAAGTTTCGTGATGTGGCAACCCTGTCAGAAATGGAGATTGTCGTTAAAGGTAGTTGGATCTAGAGTACCTTTATATACAGGTATGGCCATGGAATGGACCGAGATATTGTCAGAAAAATTAAAAGTAAATAATAAGAAAAATAAAATTGAAGTACAGGTGTCTCATTTTCGATGTTTTTTCAGGGTATCTCGGGAAATATTAGTGATAGAGCAAAATTGTTTGCACATTCCAGGGTCAACTTTTTGAGAAAAGTTTAATAGTCACCACAGGAATTTTCGATCTTTTGTTTCTGAGCTACAGGCAAAAACTTATTTTTCGCTCATTTCGAAAATATCTCACAACTTATTTATTATGGTAGTTAGAGAAAAATTGTTTTAACAAATTTTATACCGTTTTTTAGGTAAAATAAAATGGCGTAATTAGAGTTTTTCGAAACTTCATAATAGGGTCCTCCACTCTAATTTTTTTTATTATTTTAAATGAAAGTTTGTTTAATTTTGAAGCAATTTGTAGTATTAAAAAGTCATAATTGTTTTTTGTATAACTGCATTTGATTTTTAAAGAAACCTATGGCTATCTTTCTCGCACCAGTTTCTGTAGTAGGCTGCGCGAGAAAGATAGCAATCGTTGTGAGTTGTGACTAATATTTCAAAAACTAACAATTTTTAAAAAACTTTTATCGTCTCAATCATGTTTTTATCTTATCTACTTTCATTATAACTAACTTTTTACTTAATTTTCTGTTATGGCGGAGGACCCTATTCTTGAGATATAACACAAACTTATAATTTTTTAAATGTTGAAAATAGTCTCATCTTTTTGCTTATTTTTCAATGATATATAACAAGTCTACATTCTTTTGTTTTACATATGAATAAAAGATGAATTATTAATTTTTTGGAGTGAAAAAATTTAAAATTATTAAGAAACAAATGAAAAAAACTGTAATAGTTCATCATTTTTTGTTTATTTTGATTCCATATCTACTAATTATGTTCTCAAAATTATTTTAAACCAATTATTTTCGGATTAGTTAAATTAATATTTATCGACGCCGAAGGTGGCTTTCACACAATTCGACAAAATATGCTTTTAAAGTAAATAAATTAAAAATGTGTAAAACTATAGGTATTAATAGGAATAGGTATTAGAAATAAACAAATGACGAAATATTATAGTTTTTTCATTTGTTTCTTAATAATTTTCAATTTTTTCACCCCAAAAAATTAATAATTCATCTTTTATTCATATCTCAAACAAGTACTGCAACTCCGTGTCTACGGCGCAGGAATTCCCAAATCGTATGAGTGATTTGAGTGGTAACAGTGCCAATTTAATGATTTTATCACTAAATATAGTGAACTTAATGATTCAAATACGACTTATCTGAGTTCTAGTGATTTTAATGTGTATCTAACGACATTTTTAGTGACTTTTCTAAAATATATTCAGGTTAGTAATTCGTATTTTGCAACAGAAACACTTGTTACTTACTTCACTCTCTCCATAAAGGAAAAAAAAAAAAATTTGTCGTGAGGTTTTTGAAAATACAGATGCTTCGGAAAATAATCCATTTCATCACTTATTTAATTTACTTAGAATTAATACAAGAAATCAGTTAATTATTATTGTAAATCTTTTTCTTTTTTTAATATTCAAGTAGTAGTTTTATTATTATGCTATATTGAAACCAATGAAAACAAAAATTTATACTTTGTGTAAAGTGCAATACATCTTGTCAATTTTAAAAATAAAAATTGGTTCTTGATCAGTATATTATGTGGGTAGTATTTATTTTTCATGAAGTACTGAAACGCTGTAAAGGTTTCAATATAAGGGGTCGGCATTAGACGCCGCCCCGGGCCCCCGAAGGAGAGACTTGAAACTTGTAACAAATCTTATGTCATTAGTACAATTTACGATTTAATGTATTATAGTGTAGTCCTTTTGTTCAAAACAATATATTATCATTATGAAATGAAAGAACCATTTTACTATAATTAAATCTGAATTAAGATTTGAAATGATCCTTTGTTACTTAAAATAAAATCTTTTAAATTACCATTCTCCCTATAATTTAAGCGTCTGGCCTTTCGAATGAAACGATTTTTAATGAACATTCTCATTTGCACAATTTAAAAACTTGAAACTATACAAAATTCAAAAACCAAAAGAGACATTAATTGACAATGTTTGTATGTAATCGTTACTCAAATCCCTAATCATTACTTGGAAAATTGTTGACGAACTTAAAATCCTTTATATCGAGGTATAGTTTGTACAGAAATCTATCCTTATGGCTCTTTAAGCAGGTCTACTGTTCGGGATTTAAGCTTGAATTAAGTCAGGGAAAGGACAGGCATGTATTAAATGTTTCCATATTTTATTTTTCTTTATTTTGTAATACTGAAACAATTTTTTAAGAAAACTCCTTGATGATAATGAAAGAAATAATAAAAACACGAATCTTGAGAAATAATATAGTAAAAAAAATCTGATGTGGCCAGCACATTATCTTCCGTCAATTCTATGTATTTTGCACAAATCCCTTACCGACAGCTACCCCCAGCTATATATATCCGATTATTGCAATCAAATACGGTTTCATTATTGTAATCAACAAAAATATATTTTTAAAATGTACAACGTTGCGGTAACCTTCCTAACGATTTATAATGGTAAAATAAATATCAATAAAATAATGGTGGGTTTATGCTCGCAAAATTTAAGAATAAAAATAAGAATAAGAATAGCGATAAAGTTAAAACAGTTATAACATACGACTCGGTTTATGCTGCAGAAATAAGAATAAGGAATAAGAAATAAGAATAAGGAATAAGCCAAAGTTCGTTTACTTTTAACTTTACGCCTTATTCTTATTTCTGTAAGCGAAGAGCGTATGCGTGTCAACTGTCAAATACTTCAAACAAAAAAATTGGTCATTCTCATTGACGTATTATAACTAACGTTAGTTATAATACGTCAATGGTCATTCATTATTCATTCATTATTCATTCATAATAATCGGTGTTGGCGAAACATAATTATGTCAAATTTAGTGATGGATTCTCTTCTTTCCCAATTAATTGAATTAGTGCAGACAAAATAATATTTTGATTGTACTTCATTTTAACAAATTAAAAAATAATAATAATAAAATTATAAATCTTATAAATGTCAAATCAACGCTGCTACCACTATGAGAATAATAAATGTAACTACTTTTCACTAACCTAAAAACTTTAATATCACTACTCTTATTCTTACGCTTATTCTTATAACTGGCAGCATAAACACCACTTATCGTTATGTTTAAAATTATTCTTAACACTATTCTTATTTTTATTCCTATTCTTAAATTTTTCAGCATAAACCCACCTTAAAATACAAATTCATAAATTTCAGTCCGGCCCTAAGCGGCAGGTAGTGCTACCCCCAGCTATATATATCCGATTATTGCAATCAAATACGGTTTCATTATTGTAATCAACAAAAATATATTTTTAAAATATACAACGTTGCGGTAACCTTCCTAACGATTTATAATGGTAAAATAAATATCAATAAAATAAAATACAAATTCATAAATTTCAGTAAAATTATGGGAGAAAAATAAAGTATAGTAGGTACACAGCAACGCTCGCAATGTTATATAATACTGAAATCAAATAATAAAATTGCAAAATTACCTTCAAACATAAAATTTTACGATCTGAGAACAAAACAGTATATTTTGCCTCCTATTTCTATTCTCCTTGTCAACGCTGGCGCAAGTTTTAAGCAATTATGAAAACAATAGCAATTGTCATGTTAACGATGGCACTTGAAGAATATTCGACCTTGGTCGCTAGCTTGTTACGTCACTAACACGTAACCTGGCCATAAGCCATAACGCAACAACACCGTCTTTGGCCATCAATCGCAGGAGAAAGTCAGGCTTACCAACCAACCAGATTTGAATAGTGACTGGACTGTTGAATTGAGAATTCATAACGTGATGGTTTCGTTTTGTAACAAACTAGCGAAAGGCAAGTTCAAGGTTAGAAAAGAAAAATGTG
This sequence comes from Ophonus ardosiacus, assembly GCA_943142095.1. Lineage (NCBI taxonomy): Eukaryota > Metazoa > Arthropoda > Insecta > Coleoptera > Carabidae > Ophonus > Ophonus ardosiacus. The sequence goes on from OW964835.1 coordinate 7,467,619, forward strand.
AGAATGAGAAGTTATAAAAAGTTTTTAACATGAAACAAGGACAATGGAAGAACTATGAACAGATGAACTTTTAACCAATGATAAAGGCAGATTATTCTGGAAATGTTATTAATGTTTTTTATTGATATCCTTTGTCTCGTAACCTATATTTTGACCATATGGTAGATTATAAAGCCAGAACTCAAAATACATACATATGTTCAAATTAAATTTTATTGGATTTGAATCATAGTATTTTTCAAATAAAAAATAGTACAAAATTTAAAATGTCGCTGTAGCCAGTGTATTTTCAACTCTAGTTAAAATGTTATTCTGCAGGGCTGGCAAAAACAAGGTATTTTAAAAAAAAATCTGATGTGGCCAGCACATTACCTCCTGCAAATTCCATGCGTTTTAAGTAAAATATCACTTCCGATTGATCGTTTGTAAACAAAATCTACTTTGTTGTTCCAATAAATAGAAAAGTTTGTAATACGAAATGACCAGCACATGTCCTGCCAATTCCATGTTTAAAATAGCAATGCGCTTTAAGTAAAATATCACTTCCGATTGATTGTATGTAAACAAAATCTACATTGTTGTTCCAATAAATAGAAAAGTTTGTAATACGAAATTTTGGATTTTATTTTATGTTTTTCCTGAAAAATCTGTTAGAGCTCAATACCAACTTTGCGAAGTTTTGGATCATTAATATATTTTAAGGAAAAATCGTCACACACATTATTGTAAAAAATCAGCATCAACTTCCTTATGCTCTAAAACGCAATCTGATAATTCTTCGCCGTACATGCTCCATTTCGTAAATGTTTAGTTGCAAACAATATTTCACACTTTGAAATCACGTTCTTATTGAGAGCTGTTTGATATAGTGCTGCAAATATATTAAACTTAAATCGGATTATCCTGTACATCTAATATTTATGTATGATGGAAAATATATTATTTTTTCAAACCTTAATTTCATTAGAATGAAATATTCTCCTTAGCACGGTTTCATTATTAATTCTAATGTAATTGCTTTGTGACAATGACATTTATATAATTATATCAAAATTGTTATTAAATATTGTTTTTGTTTAACGCATAGGCAAGATATATAAAAATTTATATTTAAAGTTTTTTTACTAAATGCTATATCGTAGAATTAACGATTGTATCATTATGTTCAATTTTTATTAGTAAAAGTAAAAACTGTTCAAAGCTTATATAAGTGATACTTCCGGTTATCCGATATACACTAAAAACTAATGATCTCTTCCCACATTAGCATAGAATGGGAATACAAAATTTCTGATTCATCTGCGGCAACTTCATGGTCAAAATTTGAACGTTATGAAACTGAACAAGAAAGGAATAGGGTGATTAGCTAAAGTCTAATATGGTAATTTATTATTTTTCCTTGTAAACTTTGAATCTAAACGGTTTTAGAAAAAACCTTGTATGTGATTCGTTGCAAAATAGTATTTTTCGCATATGAAATGTAACTATGGAATTGTGTTTAACTTGAAAACATAAACAAAAATATTTTAAAATTATCTGTATAATTATATTGAAAAAGTGATAATATTACAAAGATAATCCACCCACCCACAAACACATCATTTTGAAATTGTTAAAATCGGATTCCAGGGATCTTAAAATGTGCGATTTGTAGCACGATTCCTATACCCCCTAACAAAGGGTAGCGGATTTTTTCTTCACTTTCTTTTCTTATTGGTTATTGCTTCTGCTTATTTGTTTGCACTAAATTTTAATTTTTCCATTTCTACTTTAGACATTAACATTAAGTACTATTAATAGTAAAATAGTGAATTCTAGGTGAAACAATGTTAAATAAAATAATTAATAAAACACTCGCCATGTTTCACAAGATTATAGCGTCTGAATCAACCTTTCGGCTATCAACTAGCTGAGCATGGCCGGCCTCTGTTGATGAGTGTTTTCTTAAATATTTTATTTAATATTGTTTCGCCTAGAGTTCGCTATTTTACTATTAATATTTAAATAGCTGCCAGTGCATATTGGCGATCCCTCGATAGATGGCTCTAAATGTAGGAACATTCCTTCTTAAGTAAACTATCTTTTATGGGATGCTTTACATCTCTCGCCATGCTCAGTTGGGAATTGTCTCTACAAAGAGACAATGGTTAAACCATACTGATGAGCTCTAACAAGAGCGAAACGCGTCTATGGTTACTAGCTGAGCATGGCCGGTGTTTGTTGATGGCGAAAGGTTGATTCAGACGCTCTTATGAAACATGGCGAGTGTTTTCTTAAACATTTATGCCCCTATTCATAAACAGTGGTAAAAATTTTCAACGCTTCGTTATAATATTTATCCAATAAAAACAGTCGACATTGAAAGAAAAATCAAAATTTTATTTGTTAAGCTTGATTCTATTTGTCAAAAATTATAACGAACCGTTTTGAAACTTTACGAGTGTTTATGAATATAGGCATAAGTATGTTATTTTTCTGATAGTTCCTCAAATTTCATAATTTGTTATATTAACAAGTGCAATTTTGCAATAAAATAGTATATAAATTGTGGAAACAATTTAAATACCGAAATATACGAAACATTAAACGGTAACTACAAATCTAACAACAATAGACAAAAATCGTGGCAAATTGTACAAATGATATTGTCTATAAAATCTAAGGAATTCAGTTTAAAAATTTATTTCTCTTTCAAAATCATCCTAAACGCTTTCCTCTCCCAAAAGTACGTTACGTTTTAAAAACACAATACCCTACAATTCCTAAATCCACCACTAGATGGCGGGACGATCACGAAACGTTTTCAAACTTCCGAACTCTCTTTTCTACGCCAGTTGTCAGGTACCAACTTAAATTCCTGAATTCTTTGCATTTCACAAGAAAAAGAAAAGACGGGAAATACATTTGGTTCATAAAAGAGTACGCAATAGGAAAATATCTCGAAGAAATTGTTGAAAACGTAGCAACACTGAAATCTACCCCAAACTGCTTCCATTGTCTGAGAAGAGGAAGTTAGCGAGATATTTTATTTTGTTTTCGCAGTTTGAGAAGAAAATATACGGGAAAACTATTTGAAACAATGTTTTGTAAAATGAAAATAGATTGTGAGAATGTTTTTATACAATGTTGTAGTTGTTTTGTACAAATCACGTGTCGTTTCACATTAATACTACGTATAAATAAATAGCTTAATATATCCGGCTTTGCATGTTAATTATTAACAAATAATAGATATTAGTTATCTAAAACATGTTTAAAAGTACGTACCTATACCACAAAACATGAATTTTATCACAATGACATTAACAATTTGAAACAACAATAAAAATTATAATTATACCTATTTAGGATATATTTTATATCCAAGATACCATTTGCTTATTACGCGTATTGGTTTGAAAAACACTAATTTTGTAAAAATGATGTTCATAATTATATGAAATAAACAAAAAAAAAAAAAATTAATTTTATACGAAGTGCATTATTATTTTTTTGTTTTTATTGCGATTTACAAATACGCATATCATTGTCACTTTATACAGGGTGTTAAAAAACGGGCCCTATGCGTTTAACACGGTAAATTAGTTTTTCATTGCGCAAAACTTCCCCTTTAATTTTAGACAAAAATGCTTCAAATAAAAGTTATTGAGAATTAAATTCTACGCCCAATCACCCAAATCACTAATCAGAATTTCGATTTTGCGGGTTACAAAATAAAAATAAATAAAATTTGTGCTGTAGATTATGAAAACATATACAGTGTGTCCCATTTAGAAGTGCCATCATTGAGATCTCGAGAACTATAAGAGCTACGATGACGGTAAAATGGAACTTTCTGTGCGCGTTTGGGAGGCCATCTCAGATGTGCTTGTTTTTTCAAAAATTCTCATAGGGCACTAGATAATGACTGAATATTGTTGATTTTTTCTTTTTCAAATTACTTCTAAACTATTAGTAATTAAGAAAAACGTTTCAAACATAAAAGATACTTATTTTTATTACCTAACCAGTGGCGTACGATATAAATTTTTATATCCGTAAATTTTCGAGATATAACACAAACTTATATTTTCTTAAATGGAACCCATATCTTATTTTAGTCTCAAAAAAATAATTATTTATGTAAGGGTTATTATACATATAAGATATTAGGTTATAATGTATAAAAAATTTCGAAATATTAAGTACAAGATTATAATTGTTATCCAAATCTAATATGACCAATTTAAATAAGTAAATTTTTTGTTAATTTATCATAAAAACTGTTTTTACTTACTCATTTCTTTCAAATAAATTGCAGACTAAGGAATGTCAGATTTTGACAATTCAATATGGCTGCCGAACGGCTGGTATTTTGTAGTCGTTATTTATCAATTGGAAAATAACGTGAGCAACTGTTATCTACAGTTGCTATTGATATTTAACAAGAGCAATGGTTATTTGCAGTTGTTACGTGTTATGGAATCCCACCCAGATTTGTTGAGTTTTGATGCAAACAGAAAAAATAGACAAGGAAAACTTGGGAAGAATAAAAGAGCTGGGGATCAAGAGCGGTAGAGGCTTAGAAGAAACGAAAAAGGCGACAAAGGATAGGAGAATATGGAAGGATTTCATATGCACCTAAACAAATTTCAAAATCCGGGGCCCATCTTGGGTATAAGGAAAAGAAGAAGATACATAAGCGAAAGCCATGGAATTCATTAAAAAAAAATAACACATGTTTCACGATTTAGCCATCAATTTAGGTTAGTTTATTTTTGTTTAATTGTAATTCCTGCTCAAGTGAATAATTGTATTTTAATTTAAAAAGATAACTGTTCACTTTTACAAAAATAATAATATGAACAAACGAACCTATTTGGACAGATACATCGTTAAATATTTGTTAATTGTTTATTATAGATAATATTTAAAATGTTAAAAGAATAATGGAAATTTTTTGATGCATACCAAAACTAGTTAAATAACCATTTTTTTTATTAAATGCATACAATCATGCACAAAAGTTTACATATGACATTAGTTTTAATCTATTTTATGACAAATAGCAGTCTCAATATATTTAATTTTTTTAATCCAAAATGAAAAGTATTGTTACCTTATTACATATAAAAAAATACACAAATAATAAGGTTATTTTACTTAGTTTAAGCTAATCCTCATTTTTGGATTAGCGAATTCTACTCTAATTTTGACAGTTTATATCTTAAAATATAGTCTAATCTAGTCCTAGTATCTCCCATTATTGAAAATATCATGAAAATTAAATTTTAAATACCGGAATAGAATAGAATTCACTAATCAAAAAATGAGGATTATCTTAAACTTTTTTGTGAATCGCACTATTAAATAATAAACCATTTATTTGTTTCATAAAGAAAAATCTGTTGTGGCCAGCACAAGACCTCTCGCCATTTCCATATTAGGCTATATAAGTATTGTGCACTTCACTTTCGAACCGTCGTTTTATAACAAAAAATTACAGAACTTTACTCAAATATTTTTTTTTATTGTATTTAACATATCTTCTGCACACATATAATTCTAATTATATCTATTTTTCATTGTATGAGGAAGTTTCTAAATGTCATAGATTCTTCCAATTCGTTAACCAGATTGGCGGTATTTCTGATGGATATATGCATTTTACCACAATTTTACCTATAATTTCAAATATTTAATTAATAAAACAATAAGAAAAGTTAAATATACTTCCCAGATAAAGCTATCAGAATGTCACTAAAACTGTTAATATTTGACAATGACATGTGTCATGTTATAAACATTGGAATTTGTCAACTGGTTTCCTTAGTGCCTTGGCCTCTGCGATTAGTTTACTCTATAAATTATAGTGTCTTTATCTCTAAATCTATACAAGATATAATAAAAATTTTAAGTATATTAGATGGAGAATTTTATGTTCTTCAATATTTAATAAAAAAAACTCCCAAAAAATTATATTTAGAAGAATTTTTTTAAGAAACTACTACTTCCGGTTGTTCAATTGTTACCAAAACCTTTTCAGCTCTTCCCAGGAATGTCAGATTGAAGAAACTGCAGTTATATATATTTTAAGTCTTATAGTTTTTGAGGAATCATCCCTCCAACATCCATACATCCACACATACACATCCACCATTTTAAAAATGTTATAATCGGATTCAATAAAATCTGGGTATGCGAATTTTAGCATGAATCCAATACCTCTCTTAGCGAGAGGTAAAAAGAAATTTAATATAAGGATGGCCTTATATTCTGCTTTCTATTTTGGATTTAAAAAACATATATTGGGATTTAGACTGCTATTCTTCCTAAAAATAAACTGAAACTATTGTCGTACAGAGACTTTTATGTATGACTGTATGCCATAAAAAGTAGTGCCATGCATAAAATAAAAAAAATTAGGTATTTATAAGATTTTTAAAACAAAATATGAAGCACATTGTTGCCACGTTTTATATTACTATGTATTTTAATTAAGTCAAATAATGATTTACATAAAATATACGTTTCAAAAAGTAATTTTACTTATACAATTATTATTAAATATTTGTAACAAAATGTGAACGATATTATAGTCAGTAATATTGAAACGACATTCTGGCGTATTGTAACGGAAAATAGTGCCACATTTTACCCGTAAACCAGTTTTACACCATACAAATTTCACCCATTTTAACAATCTCAACAATATCGCAAGCCTTTTTCACTTCTAAACCAAAAAACAAACAAAAAAAATTCAATACCTTACCAGTAAAGATATGCAATGTTCATTTGCAACGTATTTTTCCACACTATTATAACTTCACTCACTTTACTACTACAACAACACCGCTCACAGCTCGAGATCAACTGACTGAGCCAAGTTCAGGGTAGTCTATGACTCTAGCCTAGGGAACCAGCAACCAGCCCTAAACAGAGGGGTAGGGTGCTATGACCAGTTACCTAGGATCCAGACCCAAAGCAGGTAGCACAGGTGTGGAAGAGAATAACGGGAAAATGCGAATTCAGGTATAGAAAGAAAATTGTGCTAGGTAGAATCGCAGAGTTCACTGTTATTTGTGAATTTGGGTACTGGTGTGCCAAAAATATTTACCCGATACAGGATATGATACTATGTATTTGTATAAATGATATTAATGGTCAACAATTCAAAGTCATCAGATTTACATTATAATCTATACTTCATTTCACGTAAGAAAATAGCAATGAGTTGGATAGGGATATAAATTCTGCCCTTTGATTAGTTAGAATGCTAACCTAGTTAAAAAAGCGAAAAAATATCACTTGTCAGATGTTAATTATCAAATAAAATCGATAGAACTTATCGATATTTAACCGTATTTGAATATAATTTTTAATATTCAGGCCTCGACATTTTAAAGATAAAGATATTTTTATTATTGACAAAGTTTGGTTTCACGAATTTAAATAAGTTATTTAATGCATGTAAAAACGGTCAGTTCTCATGCGCCATCTGCTATTTTCTTACGTGAGATGATAGTCATATTTGTGAGTGAAAATTTGGAATTAACCAAAGATTATTTCTGTAATACTACGTATATGTAGGAACTTATGTAGATAATTTTAAGGGGGCAACACAGTAAATGAAAAATAAGATTTGCATTAAATAATTTATAAAAGAATTTTCCATCAATTCTACGTATTTTGTATAAATCCCATACCAAAAGTTCCGTGGAAAAGATTCTATAAATCCAATAATGCTCTACGTAAATTACACTTGACACTGACATCTGTCAATCTTTGAATATATTAGCTGTTTAATTTCTTTATAATTCTTTTAACTCTATACATATTGAATAAGAAGGAAAATGTATAATAAAACCGTATAGACAATAATATGGTATTCTTTCATATTGATAATCACATAAAATGTCAAAATATGATACTTAACTACGTTTTTTCAAGAACAACTGTTAAGAACTTCAAATAAGAGAACTTCCGGTTGACCAATCATAACCAAATCTAATGATCTCATATGGATGTAAAGAAAAGATATATGAAAGAATTATAATTTGTGGAATTATAGTATTGGAGTTATCGTCGGAGAAATTTTTGTCACACACACACACACACACAAACACACACACACACACACACAAACACACACGCACACACACACACACACACACACACACACACATATATATATATATATATATATATATATATATATATATATATATATATATATATATATATATATGCATACAAACATGTCGTAAAACTCGTAAAATAGATTTCCACGGACCCTATAACGTGCTTCTTTATTAAAAACGATACCTTCCTTACGTAAAGGTGACGGAAGGTAAAAAAAAAATCTTAGAAGTGCAAATCAAAGTTTATTATATAGTACGACAAATCTAAGAAAAGAAAATGGAAAATATAGGTGATCCATAGTTTCTTTAAAAAAAAAAAAAAAAACTTAAATAATGTAGGTTAAATTACATAAAATATTTGTTCCTTTTTAGTTCATAAATATTAAGTATACGAGTAACTAGTTTATTTACAACTACTTAAACATTTCTTCATTTAAATACATGTCTGCTCTTAATTTTGGAGTTCCTAGATATAAGCTGATAAGATAGTATTATGTTAGTTTACAGGATATTCAGTTTAAGTTAACAAAAATTAATCGCAGTACTATTCTTGGTACAATATCTCAACTGATTCAAAAGTTTCATATTCAAAGTTCATATTTCATATTTGATAATATATTAAACTTTTCAAAATATCACTGTTTACAAATTTTAAACTATTTCGGTTTGTAACAATAAAAGAATAATATTTAAAGTATTCAAAACATTAAAATCAAGGCCCTGCACTTGTTATTCTAAATGTTGTTATGTATGATTTAAATTTTGAGTAATTATTTATAAATTCACGAAATATATAACGAATTTTTCACACAGAAAAAGCTGATAATATCTAAATGAGAAGTTAAAAATGAATCCCAAGGTTTTCACTATCTGTACTGCACTGCGTAATACTTACTAACGCAGAAATATTTAATAATAAATAAATATATTAATATAAGTTTTAGAATAATATTTTTCATTATGCAAATTCATTGATCGACCAAATGGGCTACTTGCGTACCTTTTTTTATTTAATATTTTTGAAGAGAAGGTAAAAACTTGCTACTTATATTTTTTCTTTTGACAAAATTTTTATTAATTGACCAGAAAAAAAATAATGAAATTTGATTATTTGAATTCCCACCATGTATGACGTAGAATTACGCCGCACCAATGAATGGTCGTAAAACCACAGCGTTGTGCCGTCCCATAGTAATGGTATGTTCTGCGGGTAATGTAGATCACCTGTTTGACGTTTCAACAATAGTTTGTAGGTTAGTATTTTAGTTTATCTTTTTGGTATCCATATTTTAAATTACAAGTAACTACCTATGTGTTTATTTATAAAGTAATTAATGTATTTGAGAGACCAGAGAGAGACAAAAATAAACTAATGTCAAATTCAAATTAAAACGCCATGCCATCTATTGATAACATTCTTAAACATGCTTCCCCTCCCAGTTCAATACAAAGACGTCACAGAAAATTTTCTTTACTTAGTAAAAAACAAATAAGTAATTATTTTAAAATAAAATTTATATTTTTATATATGTTTTCAATATAACATTACGTATATAGTGACAGAAATCGGATTTTCAATACCACGCAAGTAGCCCATTATAGAGAAACGCAAATAATGAAGTGAAAAAATGTGATTTTGCTTTGGTGGTAATTGAATTATATATATAAAAAAAAAAACGTGCTACTAAGGGCTTAGCTGCAACTCAAGTTAACGCCTGCCAGCTATACTAAAATATTTGACATATCTCAGGATCGTAAATGTAATCATGTCATGTTGAGTTATCTTAATCACTTTCTGAGAAAAAAGGGTTATTAAGACCTCTTAGCATGATTGACATGATGAGTAATGCCAATTTCTTTTAATACGATTACGCGTAAAATTTTACTTCTGAAGATGAGTATGAAATGTTGTTCTTGAAATAAGTATGTATACACCAGGGTTGGCAAATATCATGATATTTATATAAATATCAAAATATCATAATATCGGATATATATCCGATATATATCAGGAATTTCGTTCTTAGGCTATATGCAAAAAAAAACATGAAACGTAAAATACCTTTATTTTGGTAAACAACAAAAATCAAACTTTAGTTTAAAATAACAAAAAACAAGACAAAAATTATTATTATTTAAGTAACAAAAAATAACATTTTTCCTAAATATATTATATAAATAGTAAATACCTAAATGAGTAAATACTATTGTAGTTTGACATATGATATAAAATATTCATATTTTTATTTAAGTAACAAAAAATAACATTTTCCTAAATATTTATATTACATAAATATCAAAATAACTTGTCGTTTGACATGTTTTTAAGTTTCGCACAACCGGGCCAAAGGAATATCACCGCAAAACGCACTGTTGCCACGTTTTTATTTTTATTCAAAATATCAAGAATTTTTCACTCTGGGTATTTATTTTGTAAAAAATTAATAAGTGATATATATCATGATATATATCAATCAATAAATATCGGATATATATCAAGATATATATCATGATATATATCACTTGATATATATCTGCCAACCCTGGTATACACATACCTAGTTTTTATTTCCGCTTAATTTTAAGGGTAGGAGTAATTTTTAATTTTATCCTTAAGCCTCATTCACAGCTCCGAAAATAAAAATAAAATTATACATAGAAATAAAATAAACATAAGACGAAAACAAAAAGGATTTTTGCAAATGTTAAATATTTTACACAAAAATAAGCACTTACATAACAACTATCATTTGTGCTGTCAATTATTGACGTTCTGGCAAAAGGATTTCAATTTAAATATAATGAGCCTGTTTCACATTTTTCAAAAACTATTTTAAATGAAAGTTTATGGAATGATTTTCTTAGTAATAATTTTTATTTTAATAATTTGTTGTTATTTGTGGAAATAATTACATAAAAAGATTGGCGTCCTGAAAAACTACCCCCCACTCCTGTGACGTAGAAGCACATACATTACATCATTAATATCCAATAGGAAAATAGTTTTTCCATCACCTACGTTTATTCATATTATTTATATAAATAAACGTAGGCTGTTTGTCACATGTTAATAACAAAATCTTTTAATTTGACATTTAACGCTGACATTGCTCATTGTAAATGAATAATAAAGTAATAATAGCTAATTCAAATTATACTGAAGCTAAATCGGACAATTAACCGAAGGTCGATGGCTGGATGATGGCTGAATTTATATCAGAACGATTGTTTTACTGCTACCGAAATAAGGGGTGTTAAAGAGTTGAGGTAAAATAAAATATAAAAACTGAATTTATTATATAAATTGATAATATATTTTACTTTAAAATTCTGGTCGTGATTCTTATTTGACACTTGTTTGACAACTTTGACAATACACTTCACACCTTAGAACCCCTGAAGATGTATGTACTCTGACGTCACATTCTGTTTCAGATCACGTGACTTATTCAAAATTTTATTCAAATTTCAAAAATGAATTGTAAAATATCTAAAGGATATTTCGTGATATTTTCAAATTTGGGGCTCTTTAAAGAACAATATCTTTTAAAATTTAATACTTAGAAGTCATATAAAAAAATTTGCAACATCCCTATTTTAAAAAGCATAAGAGAAAGGTTGGCATTATGATTGCGTACAGTGTTTTAAAAGGTATGAAGTTGTTATTATTGCTTGTTAATTACGAATATATAACAGTTGATGTTAATTTACGTTCATCAACAATAAAGTCTTATTTATAATTTTATTTATATTTCTTATATTCGTAGCTGTGACTGAATCTTTAACCCATAAAACAATTCACAAATTAATAAATTGTAACAATAAGAACATTTTAATTCGAATATTTAATTTACATTTACATGTATCAAATGAAAGCCAGTAAAATAACAGAAAACTAAAATAATATACAACAATGCTCTCTTCTTTATGAAGGTACATTGTGTGAGTTTATTAAATACCAGCAGTAGTATGCAATAACATATTTCAAAACAATAATTTGTAATAAGAAACATAGTGGTATAACTACGTAAAATGCGGGCACAATGAAAACATTCTATTTTGTCTCTTGTTGTCGGTAAAAACTTATAAATATTTTAAGACTTTCGTTGATTGTTTACATTTCTGACCTTGATATTGTTTTGAAACAACTCCGAAGATTTTTATTTTTACTTTCCGTATATTTCAACCTAAATATATTATCGCGACGAGAAACCAATAAATTGTATCTATTTTTGTAAAAGTTTTTAGGTCAGTTAGCAAATTCTGCCTTTCGATTTCTTTCACAATTCAAGAATAAATAAAATTTATCTTCTGTGAAAACGTTTGCTTGGATTATCTCAAGAGATATTTCTAAATGTTCTTTTCAATTCCGACAGTATTATACAATAATAAAATTAATTCAGATATACAGTCTCTAGGATAACTTGTCCAACATGAGGATGAACATATATGAAGTGAAAAGTATTTTTTTATTCCGAAAGATATATAATTTGTCGTTGTTCATTTGTTTTAAACGGCAAAAATACAATTATAATTAGTAGATTTATGGAATAAAATGAATGGTAACAGCAATGAAACAAATGAAATATAAACGCTGACAGGTGATATTTTTTTCGTTTTTGTGAAATAGATATGCAAGCTGACCAATCAGAGGGCAGGACTTGTTACCCTATCTAAAGCAATCCAACGCTATTTTTAAGTAAAACAATACGCCCATAAACCATAACAAAATATAATAAATTGTACAATTTATCCTTAAAGTGGTACTCAATAAATAACGATTAAGATAAAAATAAACATTTTTTTAATAATTACTTTGCGAGATATTTAAATTTATTTCCAGGCCTCAGGTGAAGTCACACTATTGGTATCTTTCTCGCGCAGCCTACTACATATACTGGTGTGAGAAAGATAGCTATAGGTTTCTTTAAAAATCAAATTCAGTTACACAAAAAACAATTATGACTTTTTGATACCATGAATTGCTTCAAAATTAAACGAACTTTCATTTAAAAATATTTAAAAAATTTGGTTTATGGGCCCATTATCGGTAGATAACATTCTACAGTGTGTTTAAAAAAAAACCCTCACTCGGAGTAGGCTATGAACAAAAAAAAAACGTATGACAATTTGAAAGTATATAATTAAATGTCAATTTGGCACGACATATTGTCAAAAATGTTATCTAAAGAAATCAAAGCTTTTCTTTTGCTTCTTCAATCCTTATTTTAGAAATAGATATAAATTAGAAAACACTAATCTACTTTATTATCTTTTATTTAAATTACATTTTCCGTTTACCATTTTTTAATAGGTTATGTAAACTGTATAGAAAATCATTCATTAATGACCACATATGAACAATAGACCATTCCAGAATGACGTCACCTGCCCTCAACAGGCGTGATTTTAACCTCACTTTTGAATATTTTTAAAATTTATTTAATTATATATCTTATGATAAATATCGAGAAATTTTGATTTTGGTACAATTCATTCATAGAATTAAACCATAAATTTTTCCATGGCTCCATCATTAAGTAAATTATGTATGAAATTTATTTCTGACAGCTGCCCCTCACGAAATTCATTTGTTCTGGATTGATCTATAGTCAAAATTTATGTATCAAACATTACTAACCTAAAATTTTTGTCATGGAATAAAATTAGTTCTTCCAATTCAATAAGATACGGTCAACGGAAAAATATTGTAACTAACACGTATGTTAATGATCTCAATAATTAATCACCCTCATTAACATACTTGATAGTTAAATAACCACTGACGATCAATTTTGATAACTTGACTTTTGAACTGAATAATGATCAGACATACTTTTTTGCGTTCATATCCTTCTCTGAATTAGGTTTTTTTAACACACTGTAAATAACCCTCGCATTTTCCGTCCGACCCTGTTTTACATTATATACAATAGTCCACTCACACTAAAAAACTCACCACCGAACCAGTACAGTAAAATCCATCCACATTTTGAGTTCAGGATTCATCACTTTACGTTACAACACTAACTATGAGATACATATTACAACGTCAAGTATAAACGAGTTATAAAACTGCACGTATCTGCATACTCGTCTCGTATGTGCAAAAGTAGCCACTCTAGTCATGTGCGCTGTGAAATGTGTAAAACAGATGATACACGCTCATCGCTCAACCACACGCGTTGCCATAGCGACGACACGTGTGATGTCACATGTGATGTGACGTGCAATGCGTGGGGTAATGGGTATAAATAATTGCACTTGTTTACAAGATGGCGCGCGGGCGACGTAAATTTAAACTAGTGTTCGAGTATATTACGAAGTATTTAAATGTGGAGGTACATAAATAAAACAAAAAGTTTATGCAATTTTTTTTTAAATAAATAAGTAATAATGTATGTTTATCAATACTCATCTGATTTTTAAACACAAGATTAATTATTTTTCTTCAACCGAGACAGATAGTAGGTTTTTATCATAACAAAAAACACGATTGAATAGGACACCTATTATTTTTACCTCCCGCCATCCTTAGTAAGGGTGGTATAGGCATCGTACTATAAATCGCGTGTCGAGATTTTTGTAAATAACTACATTTTAAGATTCCTAGAATCCGATTTTAATATTTTCACAATGATGTCTACATGGATTTTGTTAACGCTCTAACTCAAATAGGTACTATCTACCAAAAAAATTCTGAAACCTTGTATTTCTACCCTATTCTAATATGAAAAGAAGCCATTAGATTTTGGTGTAAATCAGGTAACCGGAAACGACATTTTACTTGAAGCTTCGAAAAATACTTTTAAATGTATTTTTTTATTATTATTAAATTTTCTACAGGTATGCATTCATACTTCTTCTGTATATTTTATACATAAATACATAAAATAATCTGTTTTAGAAATCCCGGAGCCAATGTTTTAAATATAAACACAATTCCTTAGTTACACAGTTCAGATTTCAAAAGTATGTAACCGACAGATAAATGTCACTGTCAAAAAATTAATCAAAGAACCTATCATTTCATATTATTAACGGTAACGTTATAAAAAGAAAATTATGATAGTAAATAAAACAATAGTTATACGAAAGCAAAGGAACATAATTAGTGATATGCCGCCAAAAAAATACCGTCGGGAATTCGTTTTTTCCCCGGGAAATTCCTTCAGTAACGATTTGCGGGAAGAAATTTTGTTACGTATTTTCCCGGATTTTTTTGAGAAAAAATAGGCGAAGGCTTTTCCCATTCTGAAATGGACTATACCTATACGCACCGTACTGATTCTGCTGTCTAATTACATATTTGTTTACATTTTAAATTATTTGTTCTTGTATTACCAATGTACACTTTTTCGATATTAATAAATAAAATAGTGCTGGACACAACAGATTTTTATCATATCAAAACCATGACTGACAAGGACAATTATTTATTTTTTTAATTACTAATTTCTATACTTATACAGGACGTTATAAAAGAATAACAAAACTTTGAGGGTATATACATTTCGAGCTGCTAATTCTCAGTCAAAAATAACTTCCTCACAATTCGAAAGGCATATTCTTGGAATGTATATTTTTTAGTGCCACTGTCTGACATGAAATTTGTAATAAAAATTATAATGAATTATTTAATCACGATAACATCAAAAACGGCGGATGATAAATTTCGTGTCGGCAAGTGACATTAAAAATGTATACTTCAATTATAAGAATTTTGATAAAAATACCTTCTTTAACATCCTGTATATAATTTAGCATAAATAATAATGAAATTTATATTTAGTAACAAATTAATGCATCATGTGCATTGTTATGTATGACGTATGCTACGAAACACCATTACAATGGGGTCATACAAAAATTTGTATCGATTTTTTTATAAATGAAAAATTTACCTAATACTTTGCACATATTCATCAAAAAATTCAATATTACTATACTTTTCATTCATGATTTTCTTTATAAATGATACTGTGACGTCATGATTTTGTATGTACACACAGCACGGGAGTATGCTACAAGGTCGCAAAATTGAAGTGTCATTCGAAAAACTTTAAAAAATATTTCTGTAAAACTAGAAACTTATGACATAAAATATAAGATAAAAATAAACCCTTACTTAAATGGTCGTACAAGATTTGTTAAAAGAAAGATGTGAAAAATTTTGAACGCCTTCGGAAAACAAAGTGTTAAATAGGTACACATAGGTTTGTAATTTTTGTATCAATCTTACACAAGAACCGTCTCTTGTTAACAACTTCTGTTAACCAATGTTGAACGTTCTAAGGAAGAAGAGATTTTTTTAAGTTTGACACAAA
This sequence comes from Ophonus ardosiacus, assembly GCA_943142095.1. Taxonomy (NCBI): domain Eukaryota; kingdom Metazoa; phylum Arthropoda; class Insecta; order Coleoptera; family Carabidae; genus Ophonus; species Ophonus ardosiacus. The sequence goes on from OW964835.1 coordinate 7,484,066, forward strand.
AAAAAAACATTTCGCCTCATATCAAAATCAAAGTTAGTAATACCGGATGACTTCAATTTCGAGTTTGGCCAGGCCCTATTTCGAACCGGGCGGACAAATTTTTTGTCGAGTCAATCTTCGAGTCGGACCGGTATTTTCTATTTTCGGACCGAGTTGATTCAAACCTCAAATGCATCCCTAATTATTGATGTACCACAAAAGTCTGTTCTTAAATAGATTTTGAATCTAATTTTTGCATCAAAATATGTTATTTTCGACATTTCAACTATACGTAAATTTATATTAATGTAGTTTAATACAACAGGTGTACATCTTTCTATACAATTTCAATTTCTATAAGATGAAAAGCACTCAAAAATCTTTCCACATTCCATTCCATATAAGGGAACAATAAACCCAAAAGATATTGTCCATCAGAAATATTTGTCCAGCAATCTGCATCTCTGCTAATCCCCTACTACCTGGTATTCAAAGGCCTTTAAGAGGCCTCTCCTTGCTATTTACATTGGGAAATTGCTTGGCCATTTCAGGCAGTAAATATTTCGCGGAAATAAATTTTATTACCTTTAGAATTGAGCGAAGCTTTACAGATTTAACTTTAATTAAAAATAACTGGAATTCAGAAGTTTGCAGAACCATAAGGTTTCTTTTATTTTTAAACCGAAATAATTCGAGGAATATTGGAAGGAAAAATGGGCCAACTTTGTGGGTCAGTTTGTGGCGTTAAAATATTTGCTATCGTTTCGTAATTGTTAAATTTATTTGACACAATTTTAGATGTTGCTGTAATCTCAAAAGACAGAGCCGGCTTCCATACCGAAAGTTCCGTGGAAAAGATTCTAAAGATCCAATAAAATTATAACACAAACATACACTATGTAAATTGCACTTGACACTGACATCTGTCAATTAGAATTTTTTGAATATATCAGTTGTTTCCAAGCAAATCTGGCTAATTTATGAAAGTTAATATCTTTATAATTCTTTAACTCTATATCTAATGAATATGAAGGAAAATGTATAATCAAACCGTATATTCTTTCATATTGATAATCACGTAAAATGTCAAAAATGATATTTAATTGCGTTTATTCAAGCAAAACTGTTGAATATATAAATAAATATATCATCACGGCATATTACCCATTTCTGGATGTGCCAGTATCTACAACATGTAGACATCGGTAATGATGACGATATATATTTTACCGTGTGGGCGTTACCCAGGCATCACCTCACGGACACTCATAGCTGGTGTGGAGAATGTATCACAGGGGTCACTTTTGTGCCATTTAAAATTGGAAACATTTGGCGTCTGTCGGGATCGAACCCGGTTCTCCCAAGTTCACCTCTTCATATAGATGTGAAGAAGAGGAATAAGAGAGAATCATAATTTTTAGAATGGAGTCATACCACATTTTCCAATTTATTTTTTTTATGAAAATATACTTAAAACCACTTATAAAAATATATATTTTATGTCACATAAGTTTCTAGTTTTACAAAAATAATTTTTTAAAGTTTATATTAAATTTCAAATGACGTCACGGTTTTGCGACCGTGACCGTAGTCCCTCCTATCGAATAAAAATGGAACTACGTTTGACGTTTATGTTATTTGACTTGAAAGCAAACGTGACAGCAAGTTATTTTGTACTCGTTCTTTTGTTTTTATTGTATATTAAATAATTTGATTATGGAAATTAATTTTTAAGAAGCGAATTCAAATAATTTGCAGAAAATTAATTTTCGGCATCTTCTTCAAGCTATTGAATAAAATAAACAAATGTATATCAACGAAAATTGTTTTTTTATTAAGTTCTACTTGCTTTGAAATGATCTTCACAAACATAAGCAAGACTACCCTTTAAAATTTTTGGAGTATTTATTGCATTATACCATCTTTCCCTTATATCTCGAGGTTTAGGAATACGAACAAAAACTTTATTTTTGCTTCTCAACGAGATGTTCTCGCAAGACGGCACAGAATAATATTATACAACCATGATAATCTAAATCACACATAATTTGTATTTATTTATATTTATTAGAACATTTCGTTATTTGTACTTACATTTAAACAAAAACAACTTGTTGCAAAGATATTTACTTTGAAAATGTTGGTTATGTTCGAAAAATGTGACAACTCTGCGCTACATTCATGTACAGTACGTGCACGAGTACATGTGTGCGTGACTATCATTGTATGTGTGTACAAAACCATGACGTCACAAAATAAAACTCAAAATGTTTAGAAACAAAATTATGAATGAAAAGTATAAGAATATTAAATATTTTTCATGTATATATGCATAAAATTATGTATTTTTTAAAATTATATAAAAAAAATCAATATATATTTTTTTTGGTATGACCCCATTGTAGTACTGGAGTTATCGTCGCAAAAAAATTGTCATATATACATACATACAGACATCATCGTAAAATTGGTAAAATCGTATTCTAGGGACCCTAAACCGTGCTTATTCATTGAAAACTCACCACCGAATTATTTGACCAAAGACAATACCTAAAGGTGACGGATGGTAAAAAGTACTCCATAATCATCCAGTTCTCAGGTGCAGTACGCCAATTTTTTCAGCAGCAAATGAATTAAAACATCTGTACATTTACAAAAAATTGAGTGTACGATATGGAAATTATGGGAGCAATTATTCGAAAATGAATCATTTCCGCCAAGATCTAACGAGGCAATATTTCAATTTTCACTTCAGTGCAGCATCCTATTTGTTAACGTTAAAATCATATTAATATGCGAAATAAGATTTTTATTAAATTTTGCTCGTTTACATCGCTGTCCTTCTACACTTCTAGTTATTTATTTTTTGTAGGATATCCTGTTATTTTTCAATATCCTGCTTACTCACAACATATTAATAATCGCTTGTTTTTCACTAAAAACTAAGTTACCTACAAGATGATATTGATACTGAAAGATCCGGTAAAATAAAATTGACGAAGTCGATTATGTTAGAATTTTTTCGAGCAGAAAAAGCACAGGACAAATATAAAATGAGATAAAACGAGTCCATGTATCATAAATTTCATGCTTTTTACCTTCCGTCACCTTTAAGTAAAGAAAGTATTGTCTTTGGTCAAAAAAATTAGTGATGAGTATTTAATTATTAACCAGGTTTTAGGGTTCCTAGAATACTATTATAATTCTTTCGTATTCCTCTTCTTTACATCCACAGAGAAAAAACAATGCTAGTCAACTGCTCACTAATCACTCTTTATCAGTTTGTTTATAATTTCCACCGATTGTTTTAATGCTTAATGCATATGATTAGTGCATAAGGTTTAATACATTATGACAATTTACTAGGATACCATTTCCAGCTACTTTGTTTAGTGACTAATTCTACTGAAATGTCACAATTGTTTCCCTTATTACTTATTGTCTAACAGACTGCCATTTCAACAGCAATTCTTCAGTCTTCTTTTTTTGCAATATGTTATACAGGGTGTCTCAATAAGCTTGCTCACTATTGGTAACTTTTTCATTAGAAGAAATACGAGGTTGGTTAAATGAGCAAAATTGTGCCATTTTATATTAGAAAATTGGCTATGTAGACAAAATAAAAATTGTGTCAGCGGTTCCCAAAATTTGGGACAGAATATATATTTTTTAAATGGAACTATATATTTTTTATTATCTTATTGGAAAGAGTATTTTTTCTCTTTCCAATAAGATAACATTGTTTATGTATATTTTTTTCAAATAAACGAGTTATTTACGTTTAAAAATAAAAATAATCTTTTATTAGTTTATTTAGTCAAGTAAACCTTGAAAACATTTGTCTTTTATAAAATTATTAATTTATTTTACATTAATAACAAAACAATTAAAGAAAACCCATTATTTCTTTCGCACATGTCGGCTCTTTTAGAAAGAGAGTCTACCGTTCTACGTAACTGGTGTCTAGATATAACTTTCCATATAGCAAGATCATATCTAACTTTTCTTCATTTGTAAAGTTATTAAACATTATTAAACACAGAGAACTTTACGGAAGAAATTATTAAACGTCAAGCAAACAAAGAATCAATTGTTTCCATGGCTTACTTAGCTAAATAAACTAATAAAACAGTTCACAAAAATTTTAATTTTAATCGTAAATAACTTGTTTATTTGAAAAAATTGTATATAAACAACATTACCTTATTGAAAAGAGAAAAAGAATATCCTTTCCAATAAGAGAATAAAAAATATATGGTTCCATTTAAAAAAAAATATATTTTGTCCCAAATTTTGAGAACCGCAGACACAATTTTTATTTTGCCTACATGACCAATTTTCTAATGGCACAATTTTGCTCATTTAACCAACCTCGTATCTCTTCAAATAAAAAAGTTACCAATAGTGAGCAAGCTTATTGAGACATCTTGTATACTTACATAATTTTCTGTATCTATATCTACCGTGAGTTTTTTTAACGTGAACCATTGGGTTTGTCATATCCATGGCTACGACTTGACATTTGATTGACAGCAATGTATTTACCCGTTCCATTTAAAATGAAACATAAGAGGTTATTTTTGTTTAAATAATTATACCTGCATTCTAAATTAAAATTAGTTGTAGAAAAGATATAGTGTGCACCTTGTGCCCGAGTGGTTTTCTGACTCGGCTAAATTTCTTACAATATTTAAATATAATACTTCTGTCACATTCATTCCCCATGTGTCATTTTAAATGAGACAGACAAATACATTGCTGTCAATCAAATGTCAAATCATAACCTATAGGAAAATTCAACGGTTATTTGTCATATTGACAAGATGTCATCAGAGGTTAATTTTGTTTAAATATTTATACCTGTTTTCTAAAAATTAAATTTAGATATAGAAAAAATACTGTGTGTACCTTGTGCCCGAAATATGTTTAGTGCTCTCGAGTGGTTTTCTGACTCCGATAAATTTCTTACAATATTTAAATATAATACTTCTGTCAGATTCGTTCCTTATGTTTCATTTTAAATGGAACGGACAATTACATTGCTTTCAATCAAATATCAAGTCGTAACCATGGATATGACAAACCAATGTTTCACGTTAAAAAATACTCACGGTATAATGAACAATTAAAAGTTTAATAATTATAAAATAGACAGTTCAGGTTAGAAGCTGGAGACGGTAGTAAACGTTGCCATATGATAAATATTTTTACGTAGTGCGCTTAATTATTAATTATAGCTCTTACGCATTAGGACAATAGGTTGAAAGAGACTTAACTGTAATAGATGCTGCATTCTTGTTTTGAACAAAACTGTAGAGAACGCATTTAATTTAAATATTTCCATTGCAGAACTAAATATATCTACTGGAATAATAAATGATGTTCATTGCACACCAAACGTCAAATTTTCAAAATTAACTTGAATTAATGTACTGGCAAACTATTTGTCAATGTCAAATTTGCTAAATTAATCTTGTAGTGAATTATTATTTTATCATTCATTTAAATGATCCTGCAATACTACATTAAGTACTTCAATTAAAAAATTTGTAATTAATGTACAAGTACAAAGAATGTATAATTGATTACATAGCTTAAGGGCATAAAATTGTTAACAATAACTTTGAAAAAGTTTTGACATATGTGACAAATTAAGATATATTCGTGTTATTATATATATTAATTAGTAATCAGATATGTATTATTATATACTTAGAAAAAAATAATCATATTGTACCTATACAAAGGAAACCTTGAAATAGCTATCTACACCTGTAGAACATACAACAAAGTGTTGTTAAATATACAGAAAACAAAAAAATATTTTTTATCTGCAAGGTTTTTATATGTAATCATTGTTAAATTTACACTAAGTGTAAAAATACTTTCAAAAGTGTTTATTATTCACACGTTGTTGAAAAGTTTTTTCATTACTAACTTTATTACACAATCGTATTATTTCTAATGTTTTATTTCATTATTTGTTTTCAAATACATCTTAATATGCCAAGATGTGACCCTCTGTATTTCCTTTATAAATGATAGACGATAGACGGGAAAACAAAAGCTGTTTTACCTTCCGCTACCTTTGGTAAGGGAGGCATAGGGATTGTGCTAAAAATCGTATACCGAGATTTTAATAAATCACCACGTTTTAAGGTCTCTAGAATCCAATTTTAACATTTTCACGATGATGTCTGTATGGGTGGGTGAGTGTGTATGGATTTTGTCATCGCTCTAACTCAAATACTATTATTCAGAAAATTCTGAAACCTTATTCTAATATGGAAACAAGTCATTAGATTTTGGTGTAAATCAGATAACCGGAAATAGCACTTTATTTGAAGTTCACAACACTTAAAAAAAAGTTCTTTGACAGCGACTTTTATGTCAGTTACATACATAGATTTCAAATCTGAACTGTGTAACTAAGGAATTGTGTTTATCTTTGAAACATAAGCTCCGGGAATTATAAAATATAAAGAAAAAGTATGAATGCATTTCTGCACAAAATTCAATAATCTTTAATTGTTTTAATAACATAAAACGCGAAAAAATTATATTTAAATTATTTTTCAAAGATCAAATATTTTAAGCTTCAAATAAAGTGGAATTTTAGGTTACCTGATTCACACAAAAGTCTAACGGTTTCTTTTTATATTAAAATAGGGTCGAAATACAAGGTTTCAAAATTTTCTGAATGATAGTATTTGAGTTACAGCGTTGACAAAATCCATACACACAGATACAAACATTATCGTGAAAATGTTAAAATTGGATCCTTGGGACCTTAAAACGTGGTCTTTTGCCATAATCTCGACATGCGATTTTTAGCATGATCCCTGTACCTCCCTTAGCAAGGGTAGCGGCAGGTAAAAACACTAATGCCCATATTCATAAACACTCGTAAAGTTTCAAAACGGCTCTTTATAATTTTTGAAAATAGAAACAAACTTGACAAATTACATTTAAGCCTCATTCACAGCTCCAAAAATAAAAATAAAATTATACATAAAAATAAAAATAACGATATAAACAATAGATTTTTATGCAAGTGTTCACAGCTCTCGAAAATAAAATTAAACTAAATAAATAAAATAAATACATATATAATCACGGCATATTACCCATTTCTGGGTGTGCCAGTATCTACAACACATGTAGACATCGGAAAATTAAACATAAGACATAAACACAAGGATTTGCAAATGTTAAATATTTTACAAAGAAATAAGCACATACGTAACAACTGTCATTTGAGCTGTCAATAGACGTTCTGGCAAAAGGATTTCAATTTAAATATAATTTTAAAAAGTTGTCTTAAGACAAAGGTTCGCATATATGATTGCGTACAGTGCTTTAAAGATATGAAGATATTATTGCTTGTTAATTATGAATATATTAAATGACAGTTGATGTTTTATTTTCGAAGCTATGAACACCAACCATAAAGTCTTATTTATAATTTTATTTATATTTCTAATTTTCGTAGCTGTGAATGAGCCTTCAGATTTTTCTGACAGTGTTGACTGTTTTTACTGGATAAAAATTATAACGAACCGTTTAAAATTTTATGATGAGTGTTTATGAATACAGGCATAAGTTTATTATAAACCGTCCAAAAAATTTAAAAAAAACCGGACTTTTGCCAGCCCTATTTTATAATAAGCTATAAGGATAACCCACATAGTCGTATTTAATTATTTTTAACTGTCCTTGTACAATTATCACATTATAACATATTTACCGTAATTTATGTTATTATCAACAACAATTAGTTGTTATCTAGTAAAATTGTGGTTGGGTAAGGACAAAGAACAATTCACAAAACTATTGTGTTCCCTACGAAAAGTTCCACGCTTGCAAATCTAATCGAATGGTGATAATTTCACCACTAGTGATAATATTTTAATTCCCAATGAACACGCCATTTATATAAAAAAAGTAGTTTGTGCTGAAATTTCTAGGTAAGAATGAATCATGAATTAGAAGGTTGTACAGTCATCGGGCTCGTAAGTTCTCACACAGTATAATTTAAGAGGTTTTCTAAGAACATTGTAACGTGGAAATAACATACTCATTCATAAAGTTTTTTGCCTCTCGCTAAGAGAGGTATTGGAATAATGCTAAAAATCGCATATCCAGATTTTAGTGGATAAGCATGTTTTAAGTCCCTAGAATCCGATTATAACATTTTTACATTGTCCTTATGTGTGTGGGTGCTGGAGCCACGGTTTCTCAAATACTATAAGACACCCTGTGGTGCACTCTCCACACCAACAATGAGTGCCCGTGAGGTGACGCCTGGTAAGCGCCCACACGGTAAAATATATCGTCATCATTACCAATGTCTACATGTGTCGTAGATTTATTTATTTATTTAAAAAATATTTAACTGCAGTTTCCTCAATCTGACATTCCTGGGAAGAGCTGATTAGATTTTGGTAACAATTGGACAACCGGAAGTAAGTTTCTTTAAAAAAATCATCTAAATATATTTTTTTTGGAAAATTTTGTTATTACAAATATTGAAGAACATAAAATTCTCCATCTAATACACTTAAATTTTTTATTATATCTTTTATAGATTTAGAGATAAAGACACTAGAATAATCTAATGTAAACACATCGCAGAGGCTAAGTCACTAAGGAAACCACTTGACAAATTCAAATGTTTATAACATAATTTGTAAATGGCAGATGTTAGTGTCAAAAATCAGCAGTTCTAGTGACATTCTGAAAGCTTTTTCTGGGAAGTACATTTAATCTTTCTCATTGTTTTAATAATTATATATTTAACATTGTAGGTAACATGCATATATCCAACAGAAATACTGCCAATCTTGTTAATGAATTGGAGGAATCTCTGAAATTTAGAAACTTCCTCATACAATGAAAAATAGATATAATTAGAATTGTATGTGTGCAGAAGACATGTTAAATACAATATAAAACAATATCCAAATATTGTTTTTTATTGTATATAAGGTTTGTAATTTTTTTTTGTTATAAAACGATGGTTCAATAGCAAAGTGCTATACAATACTTATATACATAAAATCGAAATAGCGAGAGGTGTTTTGCTGGCCACAACAGATTTTTTTTATGCAATAGTTCTGTCGGTGGAGTTGAGCACTGGTACATTTAATCGCGGTATTTTCATCTCCGGTTAAAAAGCCTGTTAATTTAACTGTCAGTTAAAAGAAAAACTCAGCATCGATATTATTAAAGCCTTAATTTTAAAAATTACAAGTGTCAATTTTTCGATGTCACATTGTTCGTTTAACCGACAGTTTTAAATTTAAAAATGCATCCCCTTAAAAAAAGTTTGTACTCCACTGGATAGACAATATTCATAATATTGTAATATTTTTATTTGAAACATTTTTCTTGATGTAGTCTATTTGAGAATGACTGGCAGTAATAAATCATTCTGTCAAAGACATTCCAGTGGCGCGCCAATAATTGTTGGCACAGGGATAGTCGAAATGACTAAATTCGGTAGAGAACTATAGTTTTACGTCTAAGTTGTTTTTTCAACACCACTTTTAAATTGGACAATGTGAAAAAACTTTTTATGGATGCATTAAAACATGTGACTGCCGATAATTGGAAAAACTGTATTCAACATGTCATAAAGGAAGAAGACCAAATGTGCAAACTTGACCATCTGATAGACGAAACGATCGAGCCATTTATAATTTCAGTAGGACAAGATTCAGAATCAGATTCTGATTTTTAATAATTTATGTATAAATATATAAGTATATGTAATGTAATATGTATATTTAATAGAAATATGACAGGTACCAATATCTTGACAACACACATGAAATAAGTATAAATTTTAGTATGTAACAAATAAAAATGTAAATATTGAATGTATGTATGTAAATATTAAATGTATGCAATATAATAATAATGACTGAGAAAGTTATATTTAAATATTAAAAACTTTTATTTTTAGTAAATGTATAAACAGATCACTCTACAAATTCTATCTACGTCTATGACACAGTCCGACGGGGATTATCGGACGGCATTTCTATTGTTCGCCAAGTAAGTTTCGTTCCAGGTACAAAGCGTGCGGCTTATTTTGACCATCCTAGTGTAGTTACAACTGATTTTTCTGGTAGTTTTATTTGCCACATTGCTGGCAAAAATCCAATACTACTCTTGCAAATAATGATTTATTACTGCCAGTCATTCTCAAATAGACTATAATTGATAGTTTAGAAGTTATTTCAGTTTCCAAGATACCCAGTGGCTCTGTTAAAAAACAAGAAAAACAGCCTGTATATATAAATAAAGGGAAAGTACAATGTACTCAATAGTTCATAAATTTATTATTTCTAATGCTCTCACACGTATATATGTGATTTTCAAGGTAATTATAATATTAATATTCACATAAACATAAGAAAATAACCGAGAATATGACATTTAAGATATAGGGGAATTTACCATGACGTTGTTTTTGACATTTGGACTTATTTAGGATTAATTTTATAATTTGAAGTAATAAAGAATTAAGTTAATAAACAAAGTATGCAAACACTTTACTCAAACAAACAAATTCCTTGTCATAAATAGTTATTTTATGAGTAATACTGGCGCTAGTAGTACACAATGACGTCAGGAGATTTAAATACAGTGGCGTACAACAAGGGAATTTTAGGGAAAAGCATAGGTAAATCAATTTATAAAATGAAAATATTATAATATATTAGCTGCATTGATCACATACCGAGAGTTTTTTTTATCAGTGAACATGGGCGTATGTCATTACCATAGTTACATTTAAAATGATTGACAGCAATGCATTATCGCGTTTTTTTTTAAATGGACATAGGACGTGACATTTAGTATATCTGTCAATGTCATCAAATTGTCATTTTTCAAAATGTATACAGTTGAAGAAAACTCTGACATAAGCCTAAGGCAAGAAATAATTAATATAAATTATATTTTATCCCTATTTTTTAATTGATCAATATTTATTTTGTCACCATTGTAAATACAATTTTTTAAATGGCCCCAAAGAAAAAAAAATCGTTTGGTGCAAGATCTGGTGGCATTGCAGGCCACTCCACTTCTCCACCACGTCCTATCCAGCGTTGGGGGTATACCTGGTGCAGATATAAGTGAAAATTTTGACGACTCCAATACCTGCAATTTTGTGAATTTATTTCCCGATTAATATAAAATGTCGCTTCATCCGTAAATAAAATTCGATCCACTAATATTTCCCCACTATTAATTTTGTTCATCATATCTTCGCAAAAGATATTTCTTCGTTCTATATCGTTGTGTAATAACTCTTGGTGATTTTGATATTTAAAACTCTTAAAATGTTCTTGTCTTAAAACCTTGTATACTAGTATTCTTAATTTCAGAAAAAAAATTGTTGACAAGGTGTTGTCACTTTCAATTAATTGCATAATTTCTTGTTTCTTACTATTAACTACAGTACTTGGTCTGATTTTCTTCTTGTGCTGTTTATTGACGCATCCTTTAGTTCTGTAGTCATTGTAAATTTTTCTTATAGTTGTTGGACTGGGCCGCTTATTAAAAGTTAATGCACATAAGTCAGAAACTTGTAGACTCGTTATAATTACTCCAATTTACAATTTGAACTTTTCTTTAACTGTATACATTTTGAAGTATGACAATTTGATGATATTGACAGATATACTAAATGTCACGTCCTATGTCCAGTTTAAAAAAAAACGCGATAATGCATTGGTGTCAATCATTTTAAATGTAACTATGGTAATGACATACGCCCATGTTCACTGATAAAAAAAACTCTCGGTATGTTTAAAATGAAAATAAATGTAAAGAAAATAGCAAGACATATTTCACTCTAAAATTATAGCTTGCGGTTAATAGATAGAAATTACCGAGTCCAGAGAATACTAGTTTAAATTGTAATGACTCACAGTCACAGAAGAACTAACTAAACATATGTTCGTGACCTCATTAAACATATAGGTTTATAGATAATTTTACTAGACAAAGTTTAGTAAACGTAAACCACATCTGCATGTAATTCAAACGTTTATTTTAAATTGCAGTAAACACAATAAAACGTATTATTAAAGTTCTTTCTTCACTGCCACAGTGATGGGTGGGCAAATTTTTATGTAAATAGGATATAGGATGTAGCTTGGTGCATCAGAAATATTAAAATATTTGCTCCCATAATTATTTTTGAGCAAAACAGTTAAAAGTTTTTTAAAATTTTGCACAATAAATATCCTCATTTTCCATTATCCGCACCAAAAAAATCTGATGTGGCCAGCACATTACCTTCCGCAAATTTTATAGATTTTGTACAAATCCCATACCTTCTTTGAAAAAGATTTTAATAATCAATAAAATTGTAACTATTTTCTGCAAATTCCATATCGAAAGTTCCTTGGAAAAGGTTCTATATATCCAATAAATAACACGAACATATCTATGTAAATTGCATTAGACACTGACATCTGTCAATTATTTGAAATATTTCAGCAGTTTCCATGACTATAGCATAGCTGGCTGATTTATGTAATTTAATATCTTTATAATTTTTTAACTCTATATCTATTGAATATGAAGGAAAATGTGTAATCAAACCGTATAGATAATGCAATAGTGTTTCATATTCATAATAGCTTAAAATGTCACAAAATGATATTTATCTAGAACTTCAAATAAGGGTACTTCTGGTTGACTAATTATAGCCAAAATCTAATCAGCTCTTCATATGAATGCAAATATGAGAAATATGAAAGAATTGTAATTTTTAGAATTGTAGTGTTGGAGTTATCGTCGAATACATTTTTGTCACAAACGGACACACAATCACACACACATACATACATATGCACATACATACATACATACATACATACATACATACATACATACATACATACATACATACAGACATCATCGTAAAACTAATAAAATCGTGTTCTGGGGACCCTAAAAGGTGCTTATTTATTAACAACTGACTACCGAATTTTTTGACCAGACAATACCTACCTTCTTTACCTAAAGGTGACGGAAGGTAAAATTGAACTGTTAATACGAATCAAATCAGCGATGTTAAGGAATAATAAATAAATGCGCATATTGACTGTTCTCGTACTTTTTACCTCTCGCTAAGAGTGGTATTGAAATCATGCTAAAATTCGCATAATCTAAATTCTAGTGAATAAGTACATTTTAAGGTCCCTTATAATTCGATTATAACATTTTTACAATGATGTCCGTATGTATGTACGTGTGTGTGTGTGTATTTAAAATTGTAGGTAAAATGCATATATCCATAAGAAATACTGCCAATCTTGCTAATAAATTGGAAGAATCTCTGACATTTAGGAACTTATTCATACAATGAAAATTAGATATAATTAGAATTGTATGTGTGCAGAAGATATATTAAATACAATAAAAACAATATTTGGGTAAAGTTCTGTATTTTTTTGTTATAAAACGACGGTTCGATAGTGAAGTGCAATACAATACTTATATAACATAAAATGGAAATGGCGAGAGGTATTGTGCTGGCCACAACAGTTTTTTTTTATTTGACATTTTGATTTTGACGTTAATAATTATAATTAAAATTGGTTTATTAATATAAATATTTATTTATTCTTTTATACTTTACTTGTATTCTAGGCACCTTAAAACGCGTTTGCCAAAATTTCGATATGCGATTTTTAGCCCTATCCCTATTTCTCCCTTTTTTCGGTGACGAGAAGTAAAAAACGTGGATACCCAAAATTTACTTAATAAATACTATTTTATTAGTAAACCTACACTCTTAAAGTATCTACCATTTTAATAATCACCACCAACCATCAACAATTCACAGACCTAAGCAATTCTGTACATGTATCCTTGCATATGTGTTGTGTACTTGCGGAGTACAATTGACAGATAAGGATGTCAGTGAACCGCCATCGTGATCGTGACGAATGCCGAGTATCAAATAAAACAGCGGCTCACGGCTCATCCTTATTGTGTTACAGCTAATAGCAAGTGCAAATGTAACACGAAGCAATGACCCCGGTATTTACATCGCAGATATTATTATAGAGGAATTAAACGCAGATATATCTCCCTATAAGGAAGACTATAAATGAAGATATGTGTGTGTGGAATGATGACAATCCTAATGCTTTCAATTTTTGCGCAATATGTGGCAAGATTTATTCATTGTGGTTTGCACCATGAATTTAATTTCAGTATAATGTAATATTATACAGGGTGTCTCTTAAATATGGGGACATGGCTTAACCACAGATTCCTGAGGCTAAAATAAGACGATTTAACCAAACTTGCTTCTACCGGAAAGTGTACCATTTGGCCAGAAATCTGCTTAAAAGTTCTTCGAAAAAAAATTAATTTTGCTTATAATATTCGGACGCTTTATTCGATTTGGATAAAATTTGGTATGGCAGTTTATATGGTTATAAGTCATCTTTTAAGGTGATACTTGTTCTTATAAGTGAACCACTAGTGTATGAAACTTAGGTCTCCCAACATTAATTAGACCGTAACTTTTTAATGACAATGCCGAAAACGTGAAATTATTTTTATTCAGAAAGATACATTCAATAGTAAACTTTTGTCTCTCTGTGTAATTTGTGATATATGTTACGGTTCACACAGAAAAAAATAAAATCTGAGTGTCTGCACTGCTAAAATTTTTAAAATAAATTTAATCTAGCAGTCTATCCACATGTCAAACAAGTAATTTTTAATGACAATAACGAGTTGTCAATCTTCACAACTTGTTTAGGAGTAAGCTAAGATATGTAATCGTCTTATTTATAATAATAGTAGTAAAATACTATTATAGGCCGAACACACGGATGTTACTAATTTTAGAATATTGCGAAGAAAATTTTTGACAACCCGTAAAACAATTGTTACTGTCACTAAAAATTACTTGTTTGACATTTGGATAGACTGCTAGATTAAATTTATTTTAAAAATTTAGCAGTGCAGACACTCAGATTTTACTTTTTCTTTGTGAACCGTAACAGATATCACAAATTACACAGAGAGACAAAAGTTTACTATTGAATGTATCTTTCTGAATAAAAATAATTTCACATTTTCGGCATTGCCATTAAAAAATTACGGTCTAATTAATGTTGGGAGACCTAAGTTTCATACACTAGTGATTCACTAATAATAACAAGTATCATCTTAAAAGATGACCTATAACCATATAACCAGTCATACCAAATTTCATCCAAATCGAATAAAGCGTCCGATTATTATAAGCAAAATTAATTTTTTTTCGAAGAACTTTGAAGCAGATTTCTGGCTAAATGGTACACTATCCGGTAGAAGCAAGTTTGGTTAAACCGTCTTATTTTAGTCTCAGGAATCTGTGGTTAAGCCATGTCCCCCTATTTAAGAGACACCCTGTATTTTAAGGTACTGAAGTTCTACTTTTTATCACTTATATGGAATTTAGTTGCCGAGAGTGTAGGGCCAAGGAAAATAAACCAAATGAGTGATAAAATGGTATTTCACTGTTGAGTTACTAATTAAATTTCATTTGAATATTTAAAATTTATGAAAATGAAAGGAATATTTATTTTTATAGGTTATGTTGACAAATCCGTTAGTTGTTGTCAGTCAAACAAACAAACAAACTTATGTTCAGTGTTGCGAATATCCGGAAATTATTGTGAAGAACACTCAAATTATGTATTATCTTAACCTTCTTCATCGGAATTATTTCATTCGTTGTTCTTACACTTTTTTTGTCATTTTACGTACACATACACTATTGTACATCGTACACCTACCCAAATTATATTATGTACAATAATTATTATAAGGTTGGCAACACTGCATTTGCATGAAATCGGCGTATAATGGACTACTTTGTGACGAATAATAGTTATTTGTTCCATTAATACAAAAATGCATGATTTTGGGACGAGTAAATTGATGATGGAATATGGAATATTTTAGTTAAACAATTGGCGAAAAAATATTATGTTTCATTCATTCAAAAATGCTTATTTGGGACCATCAGAGGCGACGTTAAAAAAATTAGATTTTGGGAGGTTTAACGAAAAAAATATAATTGTTCTTTGTAAGAAAAAATAATTATTTATGCAACAAATGTAAAAAGTATAGTCTTATTTCACGAATTCGAAATTTTGACCGAACACTCGTAGGCGAGTTCGTCATATCCTATGAAATAAGACACTTTTTACTACAGTTACATACAATTTATTTACGTCTGTACTGTAACAAAAGTGTAAAAAAGTGCCGTAACGTTTCATTATTTCACGCATTTCCGTTTAAAAAAATGCATTTTTGTTCACACTTTTATTGTGTTAAAAAAGACACACTTTATAAATCTATTTTAATGAAAAAAAGTATACTTTTTTTAAGAGAAGTAAATAAAAATAATAAATATATAACTACACTCTAGTCATTCTAGGCTATATAAAATAATATGAACAAAATTGAAAGCTGTACGTAATGGAGGGGTTTAACCCCAAAAACCCCGCCATTGGTTACGCCACTAATGACCACATTACATTACCACTACGAGACAGACGACAAAAATTAATGGTCATTAACGGTTAGATATAGTATGCGTACGTGAACTGGAGACTATTGACAGATGTCAAAATTGCGTCTATTAACAAATCAGAAAATATTTACTGTAGTAAGTACGTATTGTTTTATACACTGTCAGTAGAATACAATAAGTAGCAAGAGCTTACTGCATTCAATATTTTCTGGTTTGTTAATAAACACAATTTTGACATCTGTCAATAGTTTCAAGTTCATGTGCACATACTATATCTAACCGTTAATGATCATTAATTTTTATCGTCTGTCTCGGCTATAAAAAGTAATGTATGAGAATACTACAAATATGTCGATTTAAAAAAAAAATATTTTCGTATAAAAATAATTAAAATTACCAAGAAACTTTTGGCCTACAGTAAATATTGTAAATATTATTCCGAGAATTATATTATATGCAGATGTATTATAATCTAAAGTCAGTTAACAACAAATTTTAATAATGAACAACAAAAACAAAAATATTAAAAATTCGTATCTTTTTACGTACTATAATTGATTCTGAAAGTACTTTTCGTAATTCTTAATGAAATACTTAACAATATTTTACTTTTACTTTTCAAAGCGCTATGTCTAAATTTGAACTCGTACATTAATCACTTTTGTTTTCGAAATATGAATTTTTGCACGCCGATAGTTGTAGGTCACAGAGATTGAATTCCAAACAGATCAATGAAAGTAAAAAATAATATTATGTACACTATCTCTTTAAACTAACCTATATTTCAAAGTTTTAAAATTTATATAAACTTTTAGTTGAGAAATATTAGAAGTATATATTTAACAGAAAGCGAACAGCTGTCAATAATTTATTGCGGTAAAATACAACCGACCACTTTAATCTTGTGCCTACAAGAGAATCTTTTGGTAAATCTGACAGACTATCATTTAGTCGACACAAAAAATCGTTAACTTTTAAAATTTTGAACATCTGCTGCGTTTAACCTGCCAATTCTTGAAAAATATTGCAAGTAACCTCAAAAACTCACTAGCACTTTATAAAATACGTTAGAATACATAAAAGATTCATGAATGAATGCATTAAACACGCATGACGTCACAGCAAACATATGTTTTTGTTTTGCTTGCAGTAGGTCGATACGCAAGACGCAAAAGTTTGGTTATATTTCGTGCCATACGGTGGAATAATCAATATTTTAGAAGTTATTTATGGAAATTATATCATAAAAAGATTAATTTTGCTAAAATGTATGAGAAAACACTCACCTTCGTCTAGCTAATTCCATATTTAAATCCTACAGTCGATCGTTTGTTCACTAACACCACAAACAGCACTACACTAGTCCAATATAAAACACGAACTGTTCTTTGAAGCGAACACGTGTTTTAGACAAAGAGAGGAGAATGCTGGCGCCTCTCGCGTTCAATTCTTGAATTAATGCAATGAAACAACACTTTACAATTAGTTTTTTAACGGTAGCACATTATTAGCACATTATAAAATGTCAAATTTGAAACAATGAACAAATAAAAACTTTTGTTTATAATTCCAAGGACTGCTGTGATTTGTATTTTGCGTCTTTTCCATTTGACGTTTAATAACAAACTGATAAGATTATTAAATTGCTTGGCACTTTATCTTTTAGAAAAATGTATGAACTCATATTTCCTTAATATTATATCACTAGTGAAACATAATTACTAAGTAATATATTACGAATATGTTTTCTATTTATTTTTAGATAACAATAAATACAAATAATCGCGGTTTCTACACAAAATTCCTAATCTACGCATCCGGACTAGATTTAATATTTCAGTGGCGTATCTATAGGTTTTTCCAAAGGGGCTATAGTATTAAATAACCCAATGAAGGTGAAACTATTGCAGTATTTATCAATGACATTGAATTTTGTTGAATACGTAACATTTGATATTGAAAACAAATGGCATGCAGTCGTTTTTCAACTGTTTTTTATACTGGCGTTTCCGGTCATACAACTGTGATATTTGCAATGAACGTTGTTTTTTATGATAATTTTTATTAATAACAGCATATTAACACAATATTATTATTGATTTTTTTAAATAATGGAACGACATTAATAACAATTTGTAGGGATAAAACAAACAATGGATAAATAGGGTTTTTGACAACAGGAAATTTGTTAATAAAATTAATAGGATTTTTTTGTAATAGGAAACAGGAAAACATTTTTTTTTTGTCTTTGTTGTATGTAATTAATCAAATAATTTCCATTTCTATACATTTACATATGATTAAAATTACATTTACATGGCAAAAATTGACTGAATTGACTTTAGTAAAAGGAAGTTTGAATGACAGCGGAAATTTTGGTACTGAATAATCAGGACAGGATTAAGAGTAATTCAGAAATATTTTTATTTTAATAATAAATGTACAAAGTAAGATTGCAGTACTTGATGACACTGAAAAAGCCTGAATAAAATTTAAAAAATTATACTTGACACGTTTCACAAGATTTCAGCCTCTGAATCGACCTATCGGTCATTTATCGGAGACTTGCCCACTCAACCAGAACTACAGATGCGTTTCGCTCTTATTGGAGCTCTTCAGTGTGATGTACTGATGCTTTTAGAAAGCACTGAATAAGGTTGAGCGAACGGATGATAAACATCCCAAAAAAATATGATGACTGCAATAATAAGTAGCCACATGCAGAGCCATCTATCGAAAATGCCGCGAGCTTTGGCCAGCAATTAATAATAATAAATGAACAAAGTACAATTGCAATACATACTTGGTGAATAAGTTTTAATAAAATTTAAAAGATCATATTTGGCACGTTTCGCAAGATTTCAGTCTCTGATAAATGGTCCACTCAACCAGAACCATAGACGAGTTTCGATCTTATTGGAACTATTCAGTGTGAGGTACTGTCGCTTCTAGGAAGCACTGAGTAAGAGCTCCAATAAGAGCGAAACGCGTCTTGTGGGTCTGGTTTAGCGGGTCAGTCTCTGATAAGTGACCGAGAGGTTGATACAGAGACTGAAATATTGTGAAATGTGTCAAGTATGATGTTTCAAAAATTATGTCAGAATGGTTAAAAAAAAATCTGATGTGGCCAACACAAAACCTCCCGCTATTTACATACCTACGTATTTAGTAATGCTGTAAACAATATTATGTTCCATTGAATATAACTACTGCTTTATTTACGATTTTCTTTATTATTTAATATGTCACAATTATTAATTTGAAGTGATTAGTTTTTTGACAATGACGTTTGTTTACCTGTCAGTTACATTCATTTGATAATTATTTGAAAAATAAACAGTGTAACAAAGGAATTGTGTTAATCTTAGGCTACGGGATTAAAAAGTATTAATGTATAGCTGTAGAAAATTCAATATTCTTTAATTTTCATAATGGCATAAAATGCGACAAAATGGCATTTAATGGTATTTTTGAAGAAAAAACCATTATGAGCTACAGGTAAAGTGCCATTTCCGGTTATCCGATTTACACCAAAATCTAATGGCTTCTTTTCATATTAGAATAGGGTAGAAATTCAAGGTTCCAGAATTTTCTGAATGATAGTATTTGAGTTAAAGCGAAGACAAAATCCATACACATACACCCATACAGACAACATCGTGAAAATGTAAAAATTGGATTCTAGGGACCTTAAAACGTGGTCATTTACTAAAATCTCGATATGTGATTTTTAGCACGATCCCTATACCTCCCTTACCAAGGGTAGCGGGAGGTAAAAATAGGTATAGGTGGTGGGAGACAAAATATATCATTTAAAACATTTATTTGTCATTTGAAATTAAGGTGCGAAAGTTAAATTAGAATTTAGATCAATTTTTTAAAGTACCGTTGTGAGTGAGAATATGGAAACCAGAGAAAATTATGATTTATAATTTGTCATCTTTTAAATCAGCATGACATTAAATTGATAGTTTTTAAAATGCCCCAGTAATTATTTTGACAGCTTTGTCTGTTTTTAAATCAACAGAAATTAGTTTGAAATCATTCTAAAAGAAGATTGATTGGCAGATTTTAACAAAGCAATCTCAGAAGCTAACCATGAATGTCGTGAACTATTTCGAACGGGAACTGGTAAACGGTGGGCCATTGATTTCGTTGAAAGCCGTTCGAAAAGTAATTATTTTCAAATAGTCCTTTCGTCATCAAACTTCAACCGAGTTATGTATTTATAGAGAGCAGCAGATGCCCTGCAAATATTCAAATTAGTCATGAGCAAGATTTTGGGAAAAGTTGAAGAGGCATTTTTATTTCCAGAATAGGAGTCCTGTAGTGGTAGCACGCACTTTAGAATTCTAACAAAAGAGGCATTTGTTTTTGATTTTCGCCACGAAGCGAAAATTTGGTAGCATGCCTGTCGCCTGCAAGCGTACGACTTGAGGCGAAAGTGTCAAAGTAACGTCATTATTTTCTAGTTCTATTCAAAGCCAATTTATATATAATTTACACATTTATTATATACAACTGTCATAATATTTTTACCTCCCGCTACCCATGGTAAGGGAGGTATAGGGATCGTGCTAAAAATCACGTATAGAGATTTTAGTAAATGACCACGTTTTAAGGTCCCTAGAATCCAATTTTCACATTTTCACGATGATGTCTGTATGTGTGTATGTGTGTGTGTATGTGTGTGTGTATGTATGTATGTATGTATGTGTGTGTGTATGTGTGTGTGTATGTGTGTGTGTATGTATGTGTAGGGATTTTGTCTTCGCTCTAACTCAAATACAATCATTCAGAAAATTCTGAAACCTTGTATTTCTATCCTATTCTAATATGAAAAGAAGCCATTAGATTTTGGTGTAAATCGGATAACCGGAAATGGCACTTTACCTGAAGCTCATAATGGTTTTTCTTCAAAAAATATCATTAAATGCCATTTTTTCGCATTTTATGTCTTATGAAAATTAAAGATTATTGAATTTTGTACAGGAATATATTAATACTTTTTCTATATATTTTGCAGATAAATTTAAAACTAATTTTTTTTATTAGTCCCGAAGCCTAAGATAAACAAAATTCCTTTGTTCATATTTCAAATGAATGTAACTTACAGTAAATGTCACTGTCAAAAAACTAATCACTTCAAATTAATAATAGTGACATTTTAAAAAGAAAATTGTAAATAAATCAATAGTTTTATGCAATGGAACAGTTTGCAGTGTTAGTAAATACATAAGTATGTATTTAAATTAATAAAAATGGATAGGAAAGTAAAGCGAAGGAAGATTGTTGCGTAACTATTATTGTGGTCCGGATGGGGTTATTCGCTATCGAAAATCGGTCACTTTAATATGTTCTTATGTATGAATGCTATGATGATTGTGGACAAGGCGAAAGAAGAATGTTGTTAAAGAGTGAAGTGAGTCAGCTGAGCTCTTACTCTTATCCCTTTTCTTATTGTTACTATTGTTTCCGGGTATTTGCTAACCCCCTAAGTGGGAATCGCGTGATTTTATGTACGTATGAAAGTATGTAAAAATTAAATAGCGGGAGGTTTTGTGTTGGCCACATCAGATTTTTTATTTTAATATTGTAAAATCCAATAATTTCTGAATCAAAAAGCGAATATAGAATTCTAAAGTGCGTGCTACCAAGATTCGTAAAAGTAAAATCGCATTTGCCTGCTTTCTATGATAGAATTCTAAAGTGCGTGCTAGTTAAGTAAACCACAAGGAATTGTAAAAAAATGAAAAATGATGACATTTGACATGTATGTACATACATGACTAGCTGTCATTTTGACATGGGCCCCAATCTGCTTGTCAAGAAAGATCAACAAAGTCACTTGACTGCTCGCGCTCTATAAATTAGTATCCCTTGTAAACGTAGTAGTATATGACGTCTTTACTTTAGTAATATTATTTGATGACGTGCATCGTCTGCCTAATCATTTTCCCCATAGGAGAGAATGGTGAAGTGTATTATTGTTGAAGGAAACAACTTTGTCTATATTTAAAATAAAATACTAAAAAAATGTGAATATGAGTCATGTTTCTATATCGACATGTAGTTGCATTAAACACATATTTTTATTACAACGTAATAGTTGTGCAAAACGGACATATTTAAGAAAACGTATGTAGGTTTGTTTACGTACTTATGTATGTGGTAATTAAATCTTATTTTTATTTCTTTTACAAGTACTTATCTGAAACCAGAAGTGAAACTAGAAAGTAATATATATTTTTTCTTACAATAACATGGTTAGTTATCATTTTTAATCATATTTTATGTGAATACCCAATAAAATGACCTTGTAATATTATTAGTACGAACTACTTAAGACAGTATATATATATAGAGAGAGAGAGAGGTCTGTATATCTTTTTCGCTCTCGTCTCTTGTATCACTTCGGACTTGTGACGTCACAAGTTTTTCTCGAATAGGGCTGTGCAAAAAAATTATCTCTTCTCTCTTCTAAGTATTAAATTTTAAAAGATATTGTTCCTTAAAGAGTCTCAAATTTAAAAATATCACGAAATATCCATTAAATGTTTTACATAAACTTTCATTTAAAATAATTTTTAAAAATGTGAAACAGGCTCATTCTATTAATATTGGAAACATTAAAAAAAATTCATTATATTATTTAAAACAAATGGTAACATACCCCATTGTACTGATATTAAACAGTTATTGTTGCAAAATTTCGCCCTAATAAGTTACAGCTATCATTCCTATCATTACACTATTGTTAAATAATACAATATTTCTCACTATTAATAACGTATTGGGTCCATTACATTTCCTTACAAATTTTTGAATAGATATGTAAATAAAATAGAGCAAAAATTTTAATAAGCAATTTGAAATATTTATTAAATCCTTTCTTTAATATTGTAACTTTCCAATATGGCGACCATATAAAAATTAAACTTTATCATCATAACGCGAAATCAAACAGCGATAAAAATTTGATCACCGCCATTTAATAGATATTTATACACCAAGTGAACTAAGATAATGTTTATTCATGAGAAGAAAGTTTAGCTCACGAGCCCGTAAGGGCGAATGAGTTAATTTCTTCGAGTGAATAAACATTCTTACATAGCTCGCGTGGTTTATACAATATTTTATTCAATTTTGACGAAATAATAATAAAAATCATTATAATATTTAATTTTGACAAAATAAAAAACTAATCAGTTAGTAGGCTGTGCATGATAATCGCCGATGACAGACGTCAAGTCATTATTTAAAAAGGTTTATTGTCTATCATTTGTGTTGAGAAAAATAATGAAAATGACTAATAATATCTAATAAATACAGTAGTGAGTGTTATTTTCGTGCCTGATGTTATTTCAAATGCATTATTTGTTGCAGAGTGAGTTAAAAAAAAAATGTGAGAGTGATTTAAATTTTTTTAATTCACTTGTGTATAAAATGTTACTTACAGTTGTTGCTATAGAGTTAATAATGACAGTTTAAAACGTCAAAATTGAATAAAAAAACATAAAAAGTGCCGTAAAGATGTGTAAATCAAAAATCACAATACCTCCCGCTATAAAAATTTTATTAATTTAAATAAATACCTACGTATTTACTAATGCTGCAAAACTATATTATGTTCCTTTGCATATAACATATAACTATTGCTTTATTTAATATTTTCTTTTTAAAATGTCACCATTATTAATTTGAATTGATTAGTACGACCCTGGCTTTAAACTCACATCTCCTATCCACAAAAACATATTTATTTATTTAACAATCAGCACCCAACAAACAAAAGCTATCTCATCGTTTTATAAACAACCGCCCCTCCTCTTGGCGATCAATTCGGCAACACCGCCCGTTCATTACCCTTGCGTAGCTGCCGTCTGGCGCGCGGTTGCCACATCACTCCCTGATCACGTGCCGTGCTATCGACACTGGAGTAATGATTCATCACTGACTGAATGGGATGCTCGCTCACAGGGATGATGGGGTGGATATGGACAGGACACCCTCTGTCTGGGATGACATTGTTGCCAGACGTGATCCCCCCAGGGGTAGTAATGGAAATGGAAGGGGGAGGGAGGGTGTAATTGTTTTTAATAAATGAATGAAAAGGGGGATGAGTGTTTTTGTTATTAATAAATGCAAGGGTGGTTGAACATTTATAAATGGCAGATATTATTGTACAGGTACAAATGTAAATAAAATGTTGACAATGATTTTGTCTCTTTGTCATCATAAATGCAATTTAGTATAATAATAGTAGTATTTTATTCTATCGACAAGTGGACATAACATGTATAGAATAGTCAAAAGTACAAAGGTAATAAAAATTACATAATAGTTATTTATGCAACAAAATTGTAAACAGAAACTTTATGACATGAGGTTAAGCATTTCGTGACGAGGTTTGCCGAATCACGAAAATTATTGACCGAATGTCATAAAGCTTGTTTACACTTATTTTATTAGAAATTTAACTTGAACAATAAATACCGAGTTCCCAGTTGATAGATAATAGATCTGAAGCTGAATATTGCAGTTTTGAGTTAGTATTACCAACATGAATGTCCAGAAAAAACTAAATTTAAGTACGACAACTTCAATGCCACACGATGGTGGCAGCTCTGTAATTTGTAAAGTAAATAAAATACGAAAATCGTTTACTTTATACACTGTCCGCAGTATATATAAATACAAAAGCCAGGCTGTTCTTTATGCCCATATTCATAGTCTATGCTCAATCTCGTATTTGCGTATTTCTTCACCAACCATTACTACAGTCGTTCTCGACCACAAGCATATCATATGTTTCATAGTCGAAACTTCGTGAATTCTCGGTTTTTTAGGGAGGATTTTAGAGAATTTGTAATAATTATGTTGGTATATTTGTAAATTTTAATAGTATATTTGACATCCACATAATGTCACAGATCACAGATAGATATATGAGTCATATCACGGATATATCTTCTTGAAGCAACCCTATTTCATAGTTTAAGGCTTCTTCTAGCATGTCTACAAATTCTAAGAATTCTAGATTATTTTCATGATTCATTATTTAACTTAAATGTCATATGTGTTGGAAATGACAGTTTTTACCTTCAGTCACCTTTAGGTAGGGAAGGTATTGTCTTTGGTCAAAAAATTCGGTGGTGAGTTTTTAATGAATAAGCACGTTTAAAGATCCCTAGAATACGATTTTACTAATTTTACATTGATGTCTGTATGTGTGTGTGTGTGTGTGTGTGTGTGTGTGTGTGTGTGTGTGTGTGTGTGTGTGTGTGTGTGTGTGTGTGTCCGTGTGAGTGTGTGTGTGACAAATTTTTCTCCGACGATAACTCCAAAACTACAATTCTAAAAATTATGATTCTTTCGTATTCCTTTTCTTTACAACCATATGAAGAGCTGATTAGATTTTGGTTATAATTGGTCAACCGGAAGTACCCTTATTTGAAGTTCTTAACAGTTTTTCTGGAAAAAACGCAGTTAAATATCAATTTTCGACATTTTATGATTAATATGAAAGAAAATCATATTCCCTATACGATTTGATTATACATTTTCCTTCATATTCAATAGATATAGAGTTATAGAGAGATTAAGAGAGGTTAACTTTCAAAAATCAGTCAGCTTTGCAAAAATTATGGAAACAGCAGATATATTCAAAAAATTCTAATTGACAGATGTCAGTGTCAAGTGCAAAGTATAGGATCAGAAAGTAACATAAGTGACAGAATGTCCTTTGCAAGTGACTTGCAGTTTCAATGCCGGGAGTACGAGGAAGGCTAAAGAGAAGATGGAAGGACTGTGTAGCAGAATATTTGAGAGAGGAAGATTTGTGTGAAGAAGATGCGTTGGATAGGAATAAGGAAGTGTGAAGTGCAATTTACAGAATGTACATTCGTGTTATAATTATATTGGATTTATAGAACCTTTTCAAAGGAACTTGCAATATGGAATTTGTAAAAAATAGTGTGTTCGTGTTACAATTTTTACAGGATATATAGAATCTTTTCCAAGGAACTTTTGGTATCGGATTTGTACAAAATACATCGATTTGACGGAAGGTTTTGTGCTGGCCACAACAGATTTTTTTTTATAAATATTGATCAAGTCTAGCTAAAATTTAGAAAAATCATCAAGCATTACTTGAGCATTACTCAAGGTTGCTTGGAGCTCGCCTCAAGTAAACCTTCGATCGAAGATCGAAGTACGAGTGAAGAAACAAGTAGCGACTATGAAACGAAATCTGGTACTCAAGGCAGACTCAAGTATGAGTCGAGGCGAAGTACTGACTATGAATACGGGCATTGATTGTGTATTGATTTATTTAAAATGGAAAAATAGAACACCATAGGGCCAATTCTGTAATTGTTGCTGTATTTTAATTTTTTTAATTATTTCAATCGAAAAAAAAGTGACAAGGTTAGCAATCATTGAAGGGCGTAAAATACAAGAATGGTTTATTTGTAAATGAGAATTTATTCACTGAAAAATATGCATCTCTTAAAACAGACAATATCTCCAAATAAAACACCACCCCAACATTTCATCCCTTAACAGCGTTAGTATTGATTTCCATGTAAGATTCTCAGCGTTGCTGCAGATCAGTGAGATAGTTTACTAGCCCTAGGCTGTCCCAGTCATCAACCCTGCAATCCTGCAGTCCTGCGTCTCGACTGCTCCTATGTACACAGTACACAACAGAAGATTCTACAAAGTTTCTCGTCCTATCACCATTGTAAACTAACTTTAACTCACAGGCTCATGATTTATTCACTATCTGTAGATGAGTGTTTGTTCTTTAAGAATATACAGTTGGAATATAAGAAATGTATTGTAAATTTAGATGTTTAAAAACATGTATCTTTACATGAACTAGAGACAAGAAGCTAATTTTATTTATGAAGCATGTAATTTATTTGTAATTGAAGCATTTAAGTATAAAAAGGATTAATTGCCAAAACAAATATTATATAAGACATTTTCTTGAAAAATTGTTTTGTGCCAAGTCCAAAGTTGTTAAAATGGAGTAATTGCCATTAAATTCTAGATGTTGTTGAAATATAAAATCGAAGAAAACTAATTTCAGAAAACAAGGACGATTTTTTAAGACGCCACAAAATTGATATTTTTTGCTTAAGAAAAAAAATATTGACAGATTTAAGTTCGTAATGACATACCATTTGACAAAATCTAGTGTGAAAACAACATCTTGTATGTGATGTCCTGATGTCCGTTATCATTAATGCATTTCTGGAGGCGTTCTACGAAGTTTGCAAACACTCTTTCCAATATCTCTCTGTTAATTTGGATGAATGAAAACGTTATACTACCTAATAAAACCTTAAAAAGCTGTATTATATAATGAATCCTAATGGCATTGGTAAGCCTAAATATCCAAATTGACGAATGACACCGCATATTGGATATGATGCTGGCCTAAATATCTGTCTTAACCCGGCAGCGGGCAGGTGGGGTGTGGTACACCCCAGTCACTTTATAATTGTCGCCATTTTTGTAATAACGGCCGTACACAATCATCTAGCCATCTACCTTTCGCAAATATATTGGTCTGTCAATACGCAACAGGATTCAGTCTCAACTAAATTGCGAAAAGAGTATCATCAAATCAAAGTGACGTGGGATGTATTAAACCCCACCTGTCCATAAACGTAACATAAAATCTCTGAAGTGTACTGATACCAATATACTTATTTTGAAATTTCAAAGTATATTTTATATATCTTTTATATATTACTGAATTTTATTTAGTTTTTCTGGGGAACCGGGTTCGATCCCGACCGACGCCAAATATTTCCAATTTTAAATGGCACAAAAGTGACCCCTGTGGTGCACTATCCACGCCAACAATGAGTGCCCGTGAGGTGACGCCTGGTAAGCGCCCACACGGTAAAATATATCGTCATCATTACCGATGTCTACATGTGTTGTAGATACTGGCACACCCAGAAATGGGTAATATGCCGTGATGATATATTTATTTATTTATTTATTTTCTAAGTGTAGTATATCATATTTTGAAAAAGATCAGGCGCATTTGTTGGCCACGTAGAAAGAAAAACATACTGAAGAGAAAGTCAATATATAAAATTTGTGATGATAACAATGAATAACCACCGCAGAAAAAATTAAATTCAAAGCAAGGTCGCTACACAGAATCTCTTAGGGCGAGAGATTGAAAAAGAAAATACCTCTGCAAGTCATGTCAAACATATTTATATATGTAGAGCACGCGATAATTTACTATGAAAGTGCAGCACATTTGAATCTTCATAAATTCTCTGTAGCTAAAAGCAACTTAGTAAATGTTTTTTTAGATCATAGATTCACTTTTCAAGATTAAGAATGTTATTTATTTTTGTTTGTAATATTTATATATTTCTTTGTTTTTATAATATAATGCCAAAGAATATTTTCAGTGAGTGTTTATGTTTTATTTTATTTTTACATAAATAATGAAATAATTTTATTGTTTCTTATTTCCATTGCACCAGGAACTTCTAAAACATCAACAAATATAAAAATATCTAAAAAAAAAATAAAATTACCGGATGTTTCATAAAATTAAAATGGGGTTTGTCACACCCCACGTGCCCAAATTTGTAATTTTTTTTCGACATGCGATTTTTAGCACGATCCCTATACCTCCTCTCACCAAGGGTAGCGGCAGGTAAAACTTAGTAACAGACAAAATATGAATTGCATATTTTGTTGTGGAAATTTGTAAAATTATATTCATGCTAACAGAAATTATAATTTCATTATATCCATAATATGTACATTGTGACAATATCAACTCCAATTATTTGTTGTAATCAATATTTCAAATTTAATTAAATTACTACAAATAATTGTATTTAATAAAGTTGTACTAATAATTGCGCTCCAAAATAATCATTGCAAAAACGTGAAACGTGCACCAGCCCAAAACAAAAAAAAATGCTACAGAACAAAAATAAGTATATCAAATTTAACCAGTGATATAACTCGTCGAGGGCAACAATATTTCTTAGACATTTTTCTTAGTAAACCTTCTAGATATTGTGTTAAAATTAAAAATCATCAGTTTTGTAAAAAAAAAATCATTACCTGCCTAAAAATACTAATAAAAGTGAGAATAGGGTCCTCCACCGTAGTAACAAATAAGAACAAGGGTCAGTTATATTAAAACTACACCTTAAAACTGTATATTAAGGACTATCAAAGTTTAACAATAGTTATTACTTTCTAAAATAATCGAGTTTTTATTACCATTTCCTCATCTCTATATTTACGTCACACGTTTATTCTATTCCAAATTCTTACTACTTTCAAACCTTCTGCTATCGCCTTTTTGAAATATGGAATCTATTTACAAGTACATAAATGCAGAAAATAACAACAATAAAACAACAGAAATAAACCAAATAATACTAGTTTAAATTTATGATGCCATGACAGATTACAAGCGTTGGTATGAAAGTAAAAGATATGTTGAATGACATACTACCAGTGATAATCTAATCTTGGACTATAATATATACGTAGTATTTTTATTAATTATGACATTAAATTACTTATTATCCACCCATATTTCCAATTACTGACCACAAGGGTTATTTTAACATATTTATACATTTTATAAGTGCTGATGGGGTCCCGTGGCCGCGAACCTGGGGGAACCGGGTTCGATCCCGACAGACGCCAAATATTTCCAATTTCAAATGGCACAAAAGTGACCCCTGTGGTGCACTCTCCACATCAGCTATGAGTGCCCGTGAGGTGACGCCTGGTAAGCGCCCACACGGTAAAATATATCGTCATCATTACCGATGTCTACATGTGTTGTAGATACTGGCACACCCAGAAATGGGTAATATGCCGTGATGATATATTTATTTATTTGTAAGTGCTGAAAAAAATAAATTTGTGAATTCAATTATTAGCAAAATCCACCGTTTGAGAACAAAATCATCGCTAAATCTACGACACAGAATATTAAAAAACATATTACGGCTTAACGAATAACAAAAATACTTTCTAAAATTACATATCACTTTCAGTTTAGATGAAGTTTTGTAAAAAAAATATAGTGGAGGACCCTATTCAAAATATGTTACTACGAAATATTGTTGCTCTCAACGGGTTCTGTCAATGTCACTTACTTTTTTCTGTTTCACCAGTATGTGTCTTGAAATTGGAAATATATTTTTCCAAAAAATAAATTGCGATTTCGAAAATAATTACTAATAAATATTACTGCTCTTGCCGAGTTCTATCAGTGGTTAAATTTAATGTACTTATTTCTGTTACCCCCTGTATAATAGCAATGGTATGTAAAATATTCAGTAAAATTCGATAAAAAAAAATAACAGAATAAAAGAGATTGTGCTGTTAATAATCCCTACGATTAAATGTTAAAACAATATGGCGGGTAGGTACATTAAAATTTCTATTAGTTTTTAATTAAATCCACCGGACAAAACAAGTGAATATTTTGATTATTAAACGTTTCGGACAAATGAGCTACGCATAGTGCACGGCTATATTGATTTTGGTGTGAATAATATATCATTACTCCTAATGAAAATTACAAATTAATTAAAGGATAGCCTGTTGCCCATAATAAGTGTGGTAAATTTTGATTACTTATTAATTAGTCTAATAAATATTCATGTTTTGCATATTCAATATCCATTGTTTTAATTTTAACTGAATTTTTATTCTTTTGTTCAATGAATTTTTTCGATGCACGAAAAAAGAATACAATGACACAGTTTTTTGTTTATTCCAATGTAATGTTTACTGCTCGCTTGAAAAATGCAATTTATTAAATTTCAAACAAATACATTTTTATTTGAACTGCAATAATAATAAAAAATAACGAAATGAAAAAAAACGAATACAATACTTTTACATTATTTATTTTTATATGGAAATTTTCAGTGTTTCCAGGGAAAAATATAAATGATTTACAAATTTATTCAAATGAAAAATAATATTTTGCAGTATTTACATAGCGATATGAGATTTTTTTTATGTTTTTTGTAAGAGTTTAAATAAATATGACGCTTCCCTTATTGCAAACAGAAAAATTGTTTTCATTTGTAATATTTACTTTAATTATATATATAGGTACGCATTAACAATTTATTTCTAACATTTTTATGCAGAAAATTTTGAATATTTAAATTATTGACAAATTAACATAATTCTGTTCATATTTAGTACAACTGATTTGAATAAATGTAATGCTGGTTGCGGAATTTGAAATTTTTATTGTAAACAGGTAAAATCATATCCCCAAATCATTCAAGCAGCCAATGCACGTCATTAATAAAAATTGAATAAAAGTAACTAGATGTGTGACGTCATGTACTTGTACGTTTGCAGAGGTTTTAGAATTTTTATGAAAGGAGTTATACAGATTGCAATCTGTATTATCGACATGCTAATGAACTGTCACTTCTACAAAATAAATACTATATTTTAGTCAATGTCCATTTCTATTTATATTATTTTATAATACCAACCTTATTTATACTTATGTATGCCATATAAAGACAATAAATAAAAGTGAGCTGAATTTCAAAGAAATATACCTAATTCTTGTGATTGATTAGAAGTGCTACCTTTGGCAGATTCACAGATTTTGTGTTTGCGTTAACGGTCACGTTGCGTCGTTGCGTTGCGTTTAACGTTCCTTTATTATAAATAGGCCTTTACAACACACAAAAAATGTTTCAAACACGATACAAATATTTTTCAAATAATAACTTTGACAGTACGAACATACAAATTATCAATGTTGCCAACTATAGTAACAAATAAACGATTAATATGAAGTAGATGTACATTATTTATATGTTATTCATGTCATATACGATAAGTAATGAACTCTACTATTCATCTTAATAATAATTATATAAGGCCATACACTTTTTGACGGTTAAAAATAAAAATTATTGAAATTTTATTTCATTTTTCACTATTAGTGATTTTAATGCATTAAGGTTTTTACACTAAGTGATGACGTGCATTGGCTGCTTGAATGATTTGGGTATACTTTCATAATTTCCTGCTTCCCTAATTATTTTTGGAAAAAAATGCTTAAAATAAAAGTTCTAGAGTATAAAATCTTGCATATGAAACAATAAACAATAGTTTGCATGCTTTGTAAAGGCAGAAATTAGGTATGAAAATGTTGAAAATCACCCCAAAAATAGCAATAGCCATGGAATATTATCTTATAAAAGAAATTAATGGTCATAAAACACTTTACGAGTTCTCTGTATTTTCTAAACACCAAAATTTAAATAATGTAGGAAGAAAAATAATATGTAGATGTTTCATATTAGCTTACCAAATTTTTCAGTTTGACATTTTTATACATATTATACAAGAAAATACTGAAAATTATCGATAATATGAAACATATTTCCAAATGGCAAGACATTATTATTGGTGTATTACTAAGGTTTGCATTTAAGTAAATTAGCTTATAGATTAACGCAGCCAGTTTTGCGAGTCAATTATACTAACAAAATATTATAATTTTGATATATTTAAGAAACTGGTAAAGTTTCCAAACTAAATTAGCAACTAACCCGCATTACATTTTCCCCTACTGTTTCATATCTACCCCATATAAAATACATTATAAGAAAAATTTAGTTTAGATACAACTTTTCTACTAGCAAAGTTCACATTATCTTTCACCTTCCGTCACCTTTAGGTAAAGAAGGTATTGTCTTTGGTCAAAAAATTCGGTAGTGAGTTTTTAATGAATAAGCACGTTTTAGGGTCCCTACAATACGAATATACAATTTTTAAGAAGATGTCTGTATGTGTGTGTCCGTGTGTGTGTGTATGTGTGTTCGTGTGTGATAACTCCAATACTACAATTCTAAAAATTATAATTCTTTCGTATTCCTCTTCTGTACAACCATATGAAGAGTTGATTAGATTTTGGTTATAATTCATCCACCGGAAGTACCGTAATTTGAAGTTTTTAACATTTTTTCTTAAAAAAAAAGCAGTTAAATATTATATTTTTGACATTTTGTTATACATATTAAAGAAAATACTCTTCTCTATACGGTTTGATTATACATTTTCCTTCATATTCAATAGATGTAGATTTAAAGCGTTATAAAGAAATTAATCAGCTTTGCTATTTATCATGGAAACAGCTGATAATTTAAAAAAAATTTTATTGACAGATGTCAGTTGCAAGTGCAAAACCAAATATGGAAAGTATAGGATCTAAAATTGGTATGTCATAGTGTTCCTCGCAAGTGACGTGCAGAGAAAGGCCAAAAAGAATATGGAAGGATTGTATCGCAAAAGACTTGAGAAAGGAAGGACTGTGTGAAGAAGATGCGTTGGACAGGAATGACTGGAAGAGAAGAGGAAACAGCGACCCCTAATAAAATAGGGGAAAGCTGAAGAATAAATGAAGGAAGTGTCAAGTGCATTTTACTTAGTGTACGTTTTTGTTATAATTTTATTGGATTTATAGAATCTTTTCAAATGAACTTTTGGTATGGAATTTGTAAAAAATAGTATGTGTTCGTGTTCGATTTTACATGATATTATATAGAATATGTTCTAAGAGATTTTTTTTAAATCATGTAACAACCGTGCTTTTAAAATGATGATAACGTAGCTGCATGGTACAAGTGATAATGTGAATGAACTGGACGTTTCTGTGAGAAAATTCAATGTGTGAAACTGAACCGAAAGAAGATTCGACTGAAGTGAACACAATGAATTTGATGAAATTAATTTGAATAAATTTTATTTTTACGAACAAGTACTGTAGATTGTGCTAAATATTTAAAAGTGCGTAGTTTCATAATATTTTTGTTATAGGAGTCCAACTCTATGTATGCCAGTGACAGCATTTACAGTCTTTTTTATGCGGAGAGGAAATTTGGGTTTCGTTGTCAATTTAAGTGAGAGGCGTTCCAAAGGTTTATTGCCATCCTTTGGGTTTCCTTCCATAAGACAGACTATACAAGGCCATCCATAAGAGTGTCTATAGCCTGGCGCACACAAGGTCAATGTCAAAGAACAATTTTTTATTTAAATTAATAGCTAATTGTTCACATGAATAATAATAAAAAAACAAATAGTACATATTAAATAAATTAACCTAAATGACAAACTGTTAAACATTTGTTAATTTGTTTGTTTTAATTCCATGGCTATCACTATTTTTGGGGTAATTTTCAACATTTTCATACCTAATTTTTACTGTAAAATGCAGAATTAATTTTGCTTATTTTTTCTTCAATTAATTATGAAAGCAGAAAATTAAGATAGTATGATTTTACATGTTTGAAATCCTGTATTTCACATGAAAGAAATAAGACAGATCACACGTGGTATAGTATTTTATATTTTTATGAACTAATATTTTGGCATTGACATTTTGTTTGTCAATTATTTACATCTACAAAAAATATATCATAGTATTAATATCACGCATTCTCTTTATTTGAATACACATTAAATAATAATACATCATTATACCTTTTTATTTATTAATGACTGTATCAATTTACTCTTAAATGATCTCATTATTGGCAATTTTTTTTTATTGTGGATGACGTTTACCAAACTGTATAGGAAAACAATTTAAAATCGTTGTGCCAACAGCGTACATTCTGTGTTCTGTAAACTATTCAATCCAAGATTATTCGCTAATATTACGGGAAGTACGTAAGGGACTTTTCTGTTTTTTTTTTTAATTTTATTCAATTTTGACGTTTTAAACTGTCATTTTTAACTCCATAGCAACAACTGTAAGTAACATTTTATTCACAAGTGAATTAAATTTTTTTAACTCACTCTCACATTTTTTTTTAGCTCACTCTGCAACAAATAATGCATTTAAAATAACATCAGGTACGAAAATAACACTCACCACAGTATTTATTAGATATTATCTGCCATTTTCATTATTTTTCACGACACAAATGACAGACAATAATGTTTTTTAAATGGATGACTTGACGTTTATCATCGACGATTGTCATGCACAGCCTACTAACTGATTAGCTTTTTATTTTGTCAACATTAAATATCATAATGGCTTTTATTATTATTTCGTCAAAATTGAATAAAATATTGTATAAACCACGTGAGCTGAGAATGTTTATTAAATCGAAGAGTTTAACTCACTCGCCCTTACGAGCTCGTGAGCTAAACTTTCTTCTCATGAATAAACATTATTTTAGCTCACTTAGTGTATAAATATCTATTTTAGTAACAGAAACGGCAAAAAACAATTTGCATTAATAAGGCAGTAGAATAGAATAGAAGATAAAATTCATATATGTATGTACAGCCTTAACAAATAATCCTGGATTGAATAGTTCTCAAAATATCCGTCAGGTGGTGTAGTGCTTATTTGGAATTACCAATATCATGAACCTGTTCTACATATTGATTCGTTTGTCGATTGTCACTTGTCGTAAGTCGTTGCTTATTGCTTTCTACAATAGTCGCAAGAGTCGTATGGTGTCGTAGAGAACTGTCACTTTTAAGTGAGGTTATGGATATTATATCTTTTCTAATTTATTTTAATTTAATTACTATAAGACCTCAAATAATGAAACTACGACGGCTGATGCAAAAGAGAAGACAGAAACATACAAGTCTATGGTGGATAAAACTCATATTATCGTTAGGCACCTTCTATTCTACTAATATTATACATATTTTGTACATTAATGGAAATTTGTCCCCAAATATCTTTTTTATCTTTGTATATTATGTTTCTTTTATCATATAAACTCTCTTAAGGCGTGTTTCTTCGGACTGTGATTATGATTTGTTCAATGATTCCTTCGAATCATGATGAAATTTAATTCCAAAGAAACAAAATTAACTCGATCGACGCAAAACCTACACAATGTCGAACAAACTATCGGCAATCGTCAAATGATAAATGAACTGTAAGTAATAACCAAATCGAATTGTGCTGAAGCAGAAATAATATTAGAAAAATCGAAACCACTGAAATATATATTAACTGGAATGCGCGTACGAATCGTGACTGTGAAGCATATTGAAAGCCTGCTGCTGGAGTAGTCGGCAAACATCGAGACAGTTCGTGAGTAGACGGAAATTATTTCGTGTGGCGCATGTTTAAATAAATGAAGCATAATATAAAAACAAAGCGATCAGCTATGATACGAGTTATTCGGCTAGGTTCGGTTCGGCACGAACGTGCGCGAACAGGACCAGCCATTATTGTTCAATGAGGCTTCAATGCAGCGTATGCTTATGCGTATAGGCAGAGTATGCGAGTTCCAGTTAGTATATATTTCAGTGATCGAAACCAATAATGTATGTTGAATCTAATGACTCAAGTTCTAGTAGTTCGGATGATTCTGATGTAGACATAAATTTGCACATTCCAATATTTCATTGCTTGCTTTTTCCGTCATTTTCAAATCTTTTGTTATTTCAATCACAATGATCATGCGAAAAGACTCATTCAGAAGGGAAAGGGGAATGGCGTGTTGTGATCACAAAATGAAAGAGTGGGAATAACGAATAACGAACGAAGAAACAATTTTCTTTTTTATCATGTTCACTTTGTTCAATTTTATAATGAATCACAGTCCGAAGAAACACGTCTTTACACAAACATCCATGCCTTAGTGGGATTCGAACCCAGAACCTCGAGCGCACCCATGACTAAGAGGCGATGCTCTAACCATTGAGCCACCGGAGCCGAAATTATTGTAGAACAGGCCTTATTTAATGTACAAAATTTACTATAGGTGACACTTGTACTATTTGTTACTAAGCTATGTCATACTACTACAAAGTTTCCTCTTATTTTCCCGTTGTATATTCTTTTTCTCAGCATTATAGTCATCGTCATCATAGAATTCCCTATTATTTCCTTTACTATCTAATACTAATACCTAACCTTCTCTATCGGTCCTTGGCCTATAATATCTCCCTTCCTCTCATAGAGACGTTAGTCTATGCAGGTTACACTAGTTTACGTTACTGTTACCGGTCAGTAGTTACATAGAAAGAAAAACCAAGAGAACATATAAGGAAATAACACATAAGAAAACAACTCGTGTTGTTTATGACAGTCTCTTAATGACGTCGTAGTTAAGGAATTGAAATGAAGGAAAATACTATGATGTTGAAGTAAACAGAAATAACTATTTATAATCTTTTACTATCTATGAATAAAGAACATGGAACTTAAGGCGGATTTATGCAACCATTTTCATTTACATTTACATTTTAATTTAATTTTCATTTAATTCTCATTTATAATTTTTAAATTAACCTATTCATAAAAAAATATATAACAAAAATAAATGAAAATGAACGCATGCGCACATATAAAAATATGCTGACAGATGATTAACGTTATAACCCGACTTTCATTGGAATAAAATTTATTAATAAAAATATTCAACAATAGTGACAGCGAAGAAGTTATGAGTTTAGTTTTAAACGTGTTATTGTAATAAAAAACCGTAAAAAGAAACGATATAGGAGATACATAATGACAACCAGCTGATCAACTCAAATTCTCGTCCCTGTCATGTCGTACACGCATGCGCCATTTATAATTTTCATTTATTAGATAAAAGTTGGACATCTTTAAAAATAAATGAGAATGAGAGATAAATGAAAACGTAAATGAAAATGGTGTATGCATGGCTACATTGGTTTACATACATCTTTTAAATGAAAATTAAATTAAATTAAATTAAATGTAAATGAAAATGGCTGCATAAATCCGCCTTTAAAGAGATGTAAAAATAAGAATTATACCAATAAATTTGCTATTGTCAGTAGGTTTAACGTACGTAGACCGGGAATAGCATATTTACGCTTGTTTTCAACATATCTGTGCGATTTTGACCCTTACTGCAATGCGAGAATCAGCTGGAACCTTATAGTCCACCAGTTAAACACTGTTATGTTACAGTTGACCAACTCTAAATATATACTTGATTATCCATAACATAAATAAAACAATTTAAAACTAAGAAAACTATGAATCAAATTAAACACATATGTATCTCGTCAGAAGACAAAATGGTGATTGATAACGATGGATGACGCTTGTTGATATTGAAAATTTATTCGTTCAACTGCACACGTATGTAACACATCTGGCCGACTAAACGATTCCAGCTGATTTTGACATTACAATAAGGTTGAAAGTCGTCAAGAAGATTTGGAAAGTCTTCTTACGGCAAAATGCATAGCACGTCCTTGTCTCCCCTCTATTCATGGTCTAAGGATACATACTAGGTGAACAATTTCATTTCTTAAGACTATGTGAATTAGTTTTTTATGTATTGTTTACGACATATTAATTTTTTCGTAAATTTTCATCGAAATTACTTTTGTAGCTATTGATTTCAGACTAGACGGTTTTTTAAGTGCAATTACTCAATATTAATAATCTAGTTACTGGAAATGCATAAATGAAATAGAAATACATTATAATAGATTTCATAGCGTGTAAATTAAATGCATGTTTTTATTGTAGTTATTTGTGTTTATATACAATATAATAAACATAAAACATGGAATTAGCTTTTCAAGATTGTTTTGTTGAATTGAAACTACAATTAAATTAATGAAACCAATATTTAATATTATTCAGACAAATGTATAGTGTAGGCTTTTTATATATGGTTGATTGTAATTATAATAATATTTTGTATTACGCATACCTATTTTGTAACTTTTGTTTTGGGAATCGCGAGGTAGGAACAATTTTACAGTTCATAGATCGGCCAGCAATCATTTGAACAAATTACTTTTAAATCCTCCGTATTAGTACTATATACTGGCCGTCAAATAAATACGAAATGATGCTCAATTTTTCCATTCTCCCCACCATGTTCCTTGCCCTGCGGTGTTGCCGCTTCTTCATAACTTAGCATTTTCAACATGACCAATGAAATTGGCAAGAGTGTAAGAAATCTGCAGTCCATATTTATTTGACGACAAATCGTAGTTTTGGTACAAAAGTATCTGAAGTCCATATGGACTTACTTACTTTACTATTGTAATAAAAGATGGAGCTGATGTTAGGATACTTTGATATTCGTAAATTTACAGGCGCTAAATTTAAAATGTGGACTTGGGATCGTTTTACAGTTAAATACATGAGCGAAATTGTGATTTGTCGTAAATATCTTATTTTCAGTAAAATATGGATTTTTGTACCAAACCGACGAAATATAATCGTTGCTACTGTGAAAATTTTTGTGTTTCACGCAAATATATAGTTTTTTTTCAGTGTACTTTATATGTCTATGAAAGTTGAAGATTCCTTGAAACTAAGGCAAAAGTTTTATTGGGGTTCCGAAGGACCGCAGTTGCACAGTAACATTCTTATCAAAAATGTTATGCTTGCTTTTACAATAAATGTTTATTACTGAACTGAGCACTTGGAAATGCCAAACTGTAAATGTATAGTTTCTCTCATCGAAACCCTAAGGATCGCAATAAACAGTTTAAAGGAAGGTATTTCATACCTCATATAATAGATATTTATACACCAAATGAGCTAAGAATTTAACTCACTCATCCTTGCGGGCTCGTGAACTAAACTTCTCATGAATAAACATTCTTAGCTCACGTGGTTTATACAATATTTTATTCCATTTTGATGAAATAATAATAAAAACCATTATAATATCTAATTTAGACGTCAAGTTATAATAATAATAATAATAATAATAATAATAATAATAATAACTTTATTACCCAACAGAATCTCCAATTACAGGATAAAGAATAAGATAAATAAACTAATACAATCAAATACACAAAAATTAATACATATAAATTTACAGATAAAACATAGGACAAAAAAAGCATTATTGTGCCTTGAAAAATAATAAAATGGCTGACAATATCTAATAAATACTGTGGTGAGTGTTATTTTCGTGCCTGATGTTATTTTAAATGCATTATATTGAGTTAAGAAAATTTGTGAGAGTGATTTAAAAATGTTTAATTCACTTGTGAATAAAATGTTACTTATAGTTGTTGCTATGGAGTTAATAACGACAGTTTAAAAAGTCAAAATTGAATGAAATACATCATAAGAAAAATTTAGCTTTGATACAACTTCTCTACTAGTAAAGTTCACATTATTTTTTTTGTAAATCACGTAGCTGATGCAAGTGATAATGTTAATGAACTGGACGTTCCTATCAGAAAATTCAGTGTTTGAAACTGAACCAATAGAAGATACGACTGAAGTGAGACATCTATGAAATTAATTTGAATAAAATTTATTTACAGAAACATGCGCAGCAGATTGTGTTAAATATTTATAATAAGTGTGTAGTTTCATAATATTTTTGTTATGAGAGTCCAACTCTGTGTTATAAAATTCACAAAGCAGTCTTATTTATTTATGAGGGGTGGATATTTGGGTTTCTTTGTCAACTTAAGTGAGAGACGTTCCAAAGGTTTATGCCTGTATGGCGATTCTTTCGATTTCGATGAGACGGAGTATACACGAGTTACAGGATTGTATTGATGATTTGGAGATCTTGGGTTCAAATCCCATGAATTTTTCACAAATATTGTCTTTCATGTTTCACACACAAGTCTGCGAATCATTAATTCAAAAATATTATTTCACATAAAAGGCTTGTTTATGGCTAAATTTACGACATTTTGCAATAAACCACACCTACATATTTGGGAAAAGATTTAATGATACATTTATTCAAAACAAGTTTATTTTGAAATCTTGAATGCTTATGTCCTTAACCTTTACCATTTTCCAGTCGCAAATAAATTATTATATCATACAAAACACTCCTAAAATAAACAAACATATAATATATTCACAACTATAAATACTAGCACATTTCAAGAAATCAAGAAACTTGTAAATGTTTGTTTCCAGCATGTTTGATAAAAACAGCTGAGTTTTTCCAGCATTACGTGTGAGAGATCCTTTCTCCACACGTGTAGCGGACAATTAGCAACGGCAACCTCACGGCTGCACGACAAATTGATTTGGTAATGCTGAAGACAAATCATTCAACCTTCAAGCTGATACAAGCCAGAGATATCTTTATGAGAATTGTAAGCATATACACACGAATTAATTATGCATAATTACAGCTGGAAGTGTTTTGAAATTTTCTCTACAAAGTTACAGAGGATGTGTCTGTATACATATTCAGTTATGCATTTTTATGAAAGATAAATTTTTAGGAATTTTTCAATTCAGATTGTTACGAGAGCCGGTTGCCTAGCAATTTAATGAGTGACATTGACAAAAAAAATTTTGATCAATGTCACGAGATAAATTAGCAAAAGGCTCGAGTAACATCAAAAATTTTTCACATATCAAAACTCACTTACTTGTAAAAATACAGTATCTTATTGGATTAAAGGGAGCGAAAATTTTTTTGTGAGATTGTTTTGTCAAAATCAAACTTGGTAACTAGGTAGAATCCTGAATTTGGATTGGTTTATAAATGTATGAGTGAAATAGTCATTTTTAAATTTGTATGATTAATGAGGTTATCCTCCTCCATTATTTTTATTTCTTTATGAACTTTATTCGGGGTGATGTTGGGCCGGAATATTACTTTCCATCACCTTAAGTAATGAAGGTATTGTCTTTGGTCAAAAAATTCGCTGGTGAGTTTTTAATGAATATGCACATTTCAGGGTCCCTAGAATACTATTTTACTAGTTTTACAATGATGCCTGTATGTTTGTGTGTGTGTGTGTGTGTTTGTGTGTGACAATTTTTTTCCGGCAATAACACCAATTCTAAAAATTATGATTCTTTCGTATTCCTCTTCTTTACAACCATATGAAGAGCTGATTAAATTTTTGTTGTAAATGGTCAATCGGAAGTTCCCTTATTCGAAATTCATGATAGTTTTTCCGGATGTTTCGTGATAATTCCGCTGTATGGTGGTTTGTGTATACACTATATTGCCGGTCGACATGCCGCGTCGTTTTATAATTGCGACTTCTCAAAAATATGAGTTGTTTATTTTTTCGGTAACATCATAGATGACAATTCATTATGGACTGACAGAAATTTGAGGTTATACGTCATTTACCTGTCAATTTTGAAAGCAGTCATACCACCTATAGAAAACAAAGCGCCGGAAACTAAAGGCCATAAGAACACCGATATATAAAAATTAAATTATTTTAACGTTTATTTCAACAAGTATTATATACCTAAACTGACTTTTATACTCACTTTTATAGACATATTGTTTATTAAAAAAAAAGCTTAACAGTAGTAAGAATTTGAATGCAGTAGTTGTTACGAGCATTACAAACTAATAACTTTTTTCAAACTATGACAGTCCCTATCCTACAGTAGTTTAGGGATGAGTTTTAATTTTATTTTCTAATTTAATTTATTACTATGGTGGAGGACCCCATTAAAATATGATAACTTCTTCGATTTACTGTGGCATTACGAGTAACTGTGCATAACTCGCCAAGACTTGGTCGAACTAAAATGGTCATACCGAAAACTTAATGACAGAAAATTGTTAAATTTTGTAATAAATTTTATATAACATGTTCAAAATTGCGAGTAGTTAAAATTTCATAATTAGTAAAAAATGTAATAATATTAATTTTGTGAATTCAACATTTTACTAGAAAAGGTCGTTATAACAAAATTTAGAGGTTATAATTTGGTTTTTGTTCATGTTAATTATACATTTAATATACTTTGAAATTTGTTCATTTCCCATTACTCATATTCTGTTTCCTAGAAT
Organism: Ophonus ardosiacus; assembly: GCA_943142095.1. Taxonomy (NCBI): domain Eukaryota; kingdom Metazoa; phylum Arthropoda; class Insecta; order Coleoptera; family Carabidae; genus Ophonus; species Ophonus ardosiacus. The sequence goes on from OW964835.1 coordinate 7,527,413, forward strand.
TTATTAAAATTAAAATTTCTAAGCATTAATAATTATTGAAAACGGCATTTACAAAGTTTATAACATTTGCAGTGTGATATTTAAATGGTTTTCTACATATTCTACAGTTTAAAATAAATTCTGTGTTACTTTTTTTATAACTATGATAGTTTCTAGTTCCAATAGTGCGCCATTTTGTCCTATTTTACAAAATTTATAAACGAAACTAATTACAGGAAATATCACGAACGATTAATATAACTCTACAAAAATAGGTAATTGTATGACACTACATGATACATCAATGTCAAAAGTTTCAGGAAGCTCACTAAATAATGAACAAATGCCCAAAAACATTTATAGAATGCTACCATGAAATTTGTATGAAGGTCTTCTAAAGATCAATAACTTTTGTTCTAACTTTTTATACCATGACGTAACTATATGAGCCAGTTCAAATGATATCATATAAAAATATAGATTGATTAAATTGATATTAAGTCTTACTGCGGTGTGAATCACAGAAAGAAACTAATGTTGATTTATCGCTTTTTAATAGTTAATGGTTAGCAAACAACAAATTTAATTTATTTGCACAACTTATAGTGGGCGACTTACAAAGTATGAGTATAATTAATTATTATTACTTTCCGTCACTTTAAGTTAAAAAAATATTGTCTTTGGTCAATAAATTCGGTGGTAAGTTTATAATAAATAAGCACGTTTTAGGGTCCCTAGAATACGATTTTAATAGTTTTACGATGACGATGTCTGTATGAATGTGTGTGTGTGACAAAAATTTCTCCGGCAATAATTCCAATACTACAATTCTAAAAATAACAATTCTTTCGTATTCCTCTTTTCCACATCCATTTGAAGAGCTGATTACATTTTGGTTACAACTGGTCAATCGGCTTTTCTTCAAAAAACGCAGTAAACTATCATTTGAAAGAATATCTTATTACAGTTTCATTACACACTTTCCTATATTCAACAGATATAGAGTTAAAGAATTATAAAAAGATTAACTTTCATAAATCAGCCAGCTTTGCTAAAATCATGGAAACAGCTGATATATTCAAATAATTCTAATTGACAAATGTCAGTGTCACGTGTAATTTGCATAGTGTATGTTCGTGTTATAATTTTTTGATTTAAAGAATCTTTTCTAAGAAACTTTCGGTATGGAATTTGTAGAAAATAGTATTTGTTCGTGTTACAGTTCTAGTGGATATATAGAATCTTTTCCAAGGAACTTTTGGTATGGGATTTGTACAAAGTATAGAACTGACGGAAGGTAGGTAATGTACTGGCCACATCAGATTTTTTAAAATTAAACTTGAAAGAATGACATAAAACGATCAAATATCTTGCAATAATTGCCGGAAAACTTAGAAACGCCATCTTTGCAATAGCAAAATGCACAATATGATGCCAAGAACTACCGAAATATCCAAAATACAATGAAACATAAATTGTCAATACCAAAATCACCGTTCACTACATGAATGACATTAATATTCAAATAATTCAAATATTAGAAAATGATTTTAGTTACCGCAGTTACAGTGCAGTTTCTATTTCATTTTTCACTATTGGTTGGACGGAGATAGCGTACACTCTTTTGGAAAACAAACGATAATGAGATAGCGAATAAAAGTCTCATATATGGCATGTACTCGTACGTACAACAAAGATGCTAGATAAAAGTTTAGTAATTCTTACATCAAAATTATCGTTAATTTTGGCGCTTTGATAGCATTTAGCAGGAAGTTTATCCAGTTAATTCTAAACTTGGATTACGTAGTTCTCGATATGTTCTATCATCCTATCAAATCCTTTCACAAAATAAAAACACGTGACAACAGAGTTTATTGTTTTTCCCAGCCAACTATTTAACTGGATTCAAAATTTTTTTAATTTAAACTTTCCTACATTCATTTCAATCAAAAATTCATTTAAAAATGTCATTGTATTGTTTAACTTTTATTAATCAAGTAATGAAAAATTCCATTTTAATCAGTATATGGGAGAATAGTTTTGATTCATATATGAGTCAGTTTTAAATACGCGTATATTTTACAACGTATTTGACACACCTTTATTACGAGTTGTTTCGTTCGTAGAATGGTGATACTGATAAGTGTACTTTACTTGGTAGCTTTAATTAATGGGATACAACTAGAAAAGTATTTACATTTTGCCAATTTGGATAATGGGAAGGGCTTGTATCTATAATGCATGTGTGTAACTGCTCATTAAATCATATTTTATGATAGTAATAATGTTGTTGATATGATGAGAATTCATTTACATGAACAAGGAATGTTAAAAGATAATTAAAGGAATTAATATGGAAATTAAGATTTTGCTTTTAAAATATAGGATGATTTTAAAATCTCAAAAAATGGTTATATACTTTAAGTTTATACTTATTTAACAGGCGTTTTTACTTCCTTGTACGAAGTAAAGGAAGTATTGTAATCGCAAAAAATTTCGGTTTCCAGATTTCAACGGAAATATCTATTTTGACCACCCCTGAATCCATTTTGACTAAATTAGTTAAAATTTTGTATTTAGGACTGTTATAACATCTAGTTCTGCACCTCCCTTTTTGGTCATTACATAACTTTCGGAAGTAGGACATTACTTGAAGCCTATAATAGATTTTAATGAAAAACTATATTCAAATATAATCCAAAACTTTTAAAATTTGATATATAATACTTTTATATCAATGAGAATAACATAATAGATTTTAGTTAAAATGGTCTACCCGGAAGTGGTACTTTACTTGAAGCCTATAATAGATTTTAATGAAAAACTATATTAAAATATAATCCAAAACTTTTCAAATTTGATATATAATACTTTTATATCAATGGGAATAACATAATAGATTTTGTTTAAAATAGTCTAACCGGAAGTGATACTTTACTTGAAGCTGTTATCAGTTTTTCTTGAAAAAAATTGTGTTTTGATTTTAATAATAAATGCTTCAAATAAAAGTTTTAGAGAATTGCATTCTGCGTCGAAAACATCAAGTATGATTAAATTAGCTCTTTGTATAAGCAAGATATGTAAATTAAAAATTATGTACCTTTTAAATAATAAAATAAATATATCACGGCATATTACCCATTTCTGGGTGTACCAGTATCTACAACACACACATGTAGACATCGGTAATGATGACGATATATTTTACCGTGTGGGCGCTTACCAGTAGTCACCTCACGGGCACTCATAGCTGGTGTGGAGAGTGCACCACAGGGATCACTTTTGTGCCATTTAAAATTGGAAATATTTGGCGTCTGTCGGGAACGAACCCGGTTCCCCTAGGTTCGCGTCCAGACACTCAGGCACGCGGCCACGGACCATGTATGTTTTTTATGCAAAAATAATTCAAATATAAGTTGTAGAGATGTAAATTCTGCATCTAAATCATGTGATACGAATATTCTAACTCTTCATATAAACGTAAACATTAATTATAAAATGGTTGATTACTGTGATCGACTGATTGCAGGACGGTAAAATTGGAAAATAATCAGACACCCAGTCACATATAAATTATTTATTTTCCGGCCTAAGTTTCGACTGTGACAACAGTCTTATTCAGGGCTAGAAATTTACATAACTGACTATTTCTAGCCCTGAAGAAGAATGTTGTCACAGTCGAAACGTAGACCAGGAAATTTATATGAGACTGCGTGTCTCATTATTTTCCAATTTTTCCATTAATTATAAAGCTACAATTTTTTGAACTTTTAGTACAGGTAGCCATGGATTTAAGATAAAAAATAAACAAATGCGTTTTGTTTAACTGTCAATTAGAACTAAACACTTTACCTTTTTGTGTTTTGTGTTAATTTACTACTCTAATCAAAATTTCGTTATAAATAACAGTTAAAAATAATGCAGTTGTTTATTGTTTTGTCATAAATCCATGGTTGCCTAGTCTAAAAGTTCATAAATACTGTAACTTTATAATTAATTTTTACTCTTATATGAAGAGCTAGTATTTTTGCATAAAATAAATAGGTAACTTTCAATAAATAATTGTTATTAGTTCCAAAGTTCCGATGTTAATTTTTTTGAAGCTTTTGCCATTGCACTGGCGTGTAGTGCCTCTAAATGGCCCACAAAAAAAAAAAATAATAATAACTGCTTCATACCATATGGGCTACTTGCGTGGTACTGAAAATCCGATTTCTATAACCATATACGTAATGTTATGTTGAAAACATATATAAAAATATAAATTTTATTTTTAAAAAATTATTTGTTTTTTAGTAAATTAAGAAAGAAAATTTTCTGTGACATATTGAACTCGAGAAGGAAACAATGTTTAAAAATGTTACGTATAGATGACATGGTGTGCGAGAAAGTGTTAATTTGAATTTGACATTAGTTTTTCTCTCTCTCTCTGAGCTCTCAAATATATTAATTACTTCACAAATAAACACATAAATAGTTACATGTAATTAAAAATATTGATACCAAAAAGACAATCTAAAATATCAACCTCCAAACTACTGTTGAAACGTCAAACAGGAGATCTACATTACCCGTACAAACAAACGCTATGGCTTTACGACCATTCATTGGTGCGGCGTAATTTTACGTCATACATGGCGGGAATTCAAATAATCAAATTTCATTATTTATTTTCTGGCTAATTAATAAAAATTTTGTCAAAAGAAAAAATATGGGTAGCAAGTTTTTACCTGCTCTTCAAAAATATTAAATAAAAAAGGTACGCAAGTAGCCCATTATATTGGAGTTAGTCTAGGTGGCGCAAATAATCTTTGGATGTAGAAACCTAGCTTAATGCTAGAGCAAAAGTGACACATATTAACGCATTAATGCGAAAAAGAATGTCATTTTGATATTCAAAATGATAAACAAAAAATTAAAATTATCAAATATTGAATGTAAAGAAAAATATTTCCTTACGTATGGATATACGAGTAGATCGTCCTTTCGAACTCATCTTTGTAACCATGGTCTCACCTGAAACAAAGAACAAATTATTAGTTTCACAATTCATAAAATTTAATGTCGTATACTGCAATTTATTAGAAATCTATTATTTAAACTGCAATAAATTGCAAAGTTGCTATAATCACAGGTTGCAAATAACAGGTATTGGAAACTCATAAATTTACAATGAATCAATTACAATAATAACTTTATTTGCTTACTTAGACTCTTAGAGCAATGGATAAGGTGAAATATTATTTAATAATTTCTAGGTAAAACATTTGCGTATGGATATAAGGAAATCACACGGTAAATTCCCTTACGAAGAATATAGATAATATATTAAAATAGAACGTGAAATAGGAATAAAATCTAAATAAATTACAAGAACATTATAGATTATAATATATGTACTATTATTATCAAAAGAAAACCACAATAAAATTTTACAAATTATGTAATTAACTACTTTCATTCTTCACAGAATTTGGATATTTTTATTAATATCTAAAATTCCCATTTTTACCTTCTGTCACCTTTAGGTAAGGAAGGTATTGTCTGGTCAAAAAATTCGCTGCTGAGTTTTTAATGAATAAGCACGTTTTAGGGACCCTAGAATACGAATTTACTATTTTTAAGATGATGTCTGTATGTGTGTGTGTGTCCGTGTGTGACAAATTTTTCTCCGACGATAACTCCAATACTAAAATTCAAAAATTATAATTCTTTCGTATTCCTCTTCTTTCCATCCATATGAAGAGCTGATTAGATTTTGGTTATAATTGATCTACCGGAAGTACACTTATTTGAAGTTTTTAACAGTTTTTCTTGGAAAAACGCAGTTATACATCATTTTTCGACATTTTGTGATTATCAGTATGAAAGAATATCTTATTCTCTATACGGTTTCATTATACGTTTTCCTTCATATTCAATAGATACAGAGTTATAGAGACATTAAGAGAGATTAACTTTCAAAAGTTAGTCAGCTTTGCTAAAATTATGGAAACAGCAGAAATATTCAAAAAAATTTAATTGACAGATGTCAGTGTCAAATGCAAAACCAAAGTTGAAAGTATAGGGTCAGAAAGTTATATGTGAATGTGATAGAGTGTCCCTCGCAAGTGACTTGCAGTTGCAGCCTCGCCTCAAGATTGGAATTTTCAATGTCGGAAGTACGAGAAAGGCCAAAGAGAAGATGGAAGGACTGTGTAGCAGAATATTTGAGAGAGGAAGAATTGTGTGAAGAAAATGCGTTGGACAGGAATGAGTAAAAGAGAAGAGTAAGAAACAGCGACCCCTAATAAAATAGGGAAAGGAACTTTCGGTATGGAATTTGTAAAAAATAGTGTGTTCGTGTTACAATTTTACAGGATATACATAATCTTTTTCAAGGAACTTTTGGTATGGGATATGTACAAAATACATCGAATTGACGGAAAGTTTTTTTGGGTAAGCGCCCACACGGTAAATATATCGTCATCATTACCGATGTCTACATGTGTTGTAGATACTGGCACACCCAGAAATGGGTAATATGCCGTGATGATATATTTATTTATTTATTTTAACCTCTCAATCCACAATATTCCATTTTACGCTCTTAATACACAAATATCTATTAATTACAGAGGGTTTACACTTTTACACTTAAAGATGTAAAGGACGCATAATACTAGTCTATAAATCCAAACTTTGTATCTTATTTCCAATTACAAACTCAAATGCCTTCTTCCACTTCCACTAATTTCAACTCCATTTTGAATAACACCATCCAAGTCGTCATATAATATTTCAAAACAATTACTCATACAATACCCTCAAACACCGAAATGTTAATAACTCCACAGTTAAGCACATATGTCACCCTTTGCACCCTACAACACACTCGTACAGTCTTGCAAGGGTTGTGTTGTATCTGAATGCATCAAGGCCCTTTCCCATGACATATCTAACTCGTTTGGATTGCCGTTAAGGCCTAACGGTAACGTAACATAACTCAGGAAATGTCAATGTCAATATAAGGTAGAAGGTAAAAACCAAAGAAAATATATGGACTAGAAGTAATCAGTAATAGCTGATATGGTAAATGGTAATGGTAAATTGATACACAGAAGAGGAAAGAATGCTAGTACATGAGATACTAAGTAAGGTTAGGTTGAAATGGTTATTGTTATTGAAATTTAACTGTATTAGGAATAAATTTACTGATATACCATAGTGCTACATTACATAGTTTGAAAACAAAGTATATTTATAGTGCCAGAGAAAGATGCAGTATATATTTGCAAATTATGATACACTGGAACGGTTAATGTTCTTTAGGTAAAATCAGGAAAGTGTTGTTAGAAATATACATAAATTTATACGATATTAGCCATAAAGATAGCACCAGATAAAAAAATCTGATGTGGCCAACACAAAACCTCCCGCTATTTAATTTTTATTAATTTAAATACGTACCTACGTATTTACGAACGCTGCAAACTGTTCCGTTGGAGAAAACTATTGTTTTATTTACTATTTTCTTTTTAAAATGTCACTATTATTAATTTGAAGTGATTAGTTTTTTGACAGTGACATTTACTGTCAGTTACATTCATTTGAAATATGAACTGTGTAACAAAGGAATTGTGTTTATCTTAGGCTTCGCGACTAATAAAAAAAAATATTTTTAAATTTATCTGTAAAATATATAGAAAAAGTATTAATATATTCCTGTAGAAAATTCAATAATCTTTAATATAAAATGCGAAAAAATGGTATTTAATGATATTTTTTGAAGAAAGTGCCATTTCCGGTTATCTGATTTACACCAAAATCTAAGGTCTTCTTTTCGTATTAGAATAGGGTAGATACAAGGTTTCAGAATTTTCTGAATGATAGTATTTGAGTTAGAGCGAAGACAAAATCTATACACATGCATACATACATACATACATACACACATACAAACATCATCGTGAAAATGTTAAAATTGGATTCTAGGAACCTTAAAACGTGGTCATTTACTAAAATCTCGATAAGTGATTTTTAGCACGATCCCTATACCTCTCTTACCAAGGGTAGCGGGAGGTAAAAAATTAATTAGTCTCAAATATAAAGAAGAATTTAAAGAATAAATTACACGATTAATATTCTCTATAACTTATATTGAATGTATAAATTATTTATGTATCAAGCTGAAATTCTATTTTTTATCACGAATACGGAATTTATTTGCCGAGGCCCTTAGGGCCGAGGAAAATTAACCATATGAGTGATAAAAAGGAACTACAGTGCCGAGGTATACTAGTTTTAAATACCAAATTTGAAAAGTTTAGGATCATATTTTAATAGATTTTAAGAAAAAATCGCCACACACACATTATTGTAAAAATCAGCATCAACTACCCGGTGCTTTAAAACGCAATCTGTGTAAAATCTTCGCCGTACATGATCCATTTCGTAAATGTGTAAACTAATATTGATTTATAGAGCTGCATACATAGCAAAATTTAAATCGGATCGTTCTATACATCTAATATTTATGTATGATGGAAAATATATTATTTTTACACACTTAAATTTCTTTAGAATCAAATATTTACTACTACATTCTCCTTAACACGGTTTCATTATTAATTTTAATGTAATTGCTTCGTGACAGTGACATTTGTTTAAATATGTCAAAATTGTTATTAAAGTATTCATTTGTTTGACGCATAGGCAAGATGATGTATAAAAATAAATAAATAAATTAATATATCATCACGGCATATTACCTATTTCTAGGTGTGCCAATCTGCTTTGTCGCAGATATCGGTAATGATGATGACATATTTGTACCGTGCGGGCGTTCATCAGGCGTCACCTCACGGGCACTCATTGCTGGCGTGGAGAGTGCACCACAGAGGTCACTTTTGTGCCATTTAAAATTGGAAATATTTGACGACTGTCGGGATCGAACCCGGTTCCCCCAGGTTCACGACCAGACACTCAGGCACGCGGCCACAGGACCACAAATTATTTTATAAATTTATATTTAAAGTTATTTACTAAATTCTATTATCTTAGAATTGAAGATTGTACCATTGTATTCAATTTTTATTAGTGAGTTACTGAAAAATTATAATAAATGTGTTTTTCTTTTAAGTAAAACTATTAAAAGCTTGTATAAGTGATACTTCCAGTTATCAGATATTCACTAAAAACTAATGAGCTCTTCCCATATTAGTATAGAGTGGGTATACAAAATTTCAAAATTTTTTGATTGATAGTATTTGAGAAATCGTGTCCACACGATCCACACACATACATACACACATATACACACAGCATCAATGTTAAAAAGTTAAAATCGGATTCTGGGGACATCAAAACGTGCTTATTCACTAAAATCTCTATATGCGATTTTTAGCACGATCCCTACACATCGCTTATTAAGGGTAGCGGGAGGTAAAAATTGGTCACAGCCACCATACCCTATACCTCAACCCTACCTCGCAAACTTAATAAAACCCTTCCATACATCTCTCCGAGCATCTCTCCTTTCCACTATCCTTCGTGCAGTATTGATGAACCTGTCAGAAAGAAAAAAAATACTCCCACCGCTTTAGTCCTCTCTTCTCATTGCGATTCTACGCACGCCATCCCTACGTGGACCACACACTCACAATGGAATAGACAAGGATAGACTATACACGCACGCACATGTGTGTGATGTATGTACTAGGTGCACTCTGTGTGGCGATTGTGAATGAGGTTGTAATTGTTACATATTTATCAGATGGAGAGGTTCAAGAAGATATTGTGTGCAAAAATGGAAATAAAAGGAAGTGGAGAAAAATATGCAATATTGTAGTAAATGCATGGGTGGGATGAAAAATTCAAAATCTTTTATAAAAGATGTCTATCAAATAATTGAAAAAATTCCAGGATTTTTTCAGGTATTCCAGGTAAAATTTTCAAAAATTCCAGGTTATTTTAAATATTAATAATAAAGAATTAGTTTACCGAACACAGCCGAAACTTAACGAACAGACTACGTTCTTAAAAAAATGATGAATAAATTTACACAGTGTTAGAAAATTAAATTTTAGAATGGCTCAATTTAAAATGAAATACAAAAAAATATTACAAAAAATTGATTTTCAAGGAAATCAAGGACCATTTTTCATTCTAGGATATTTCCAGGTATTTAAGGTATTCCAAGTCGGAGACAGCCTGTGTATATACAGTTTCGGACATAAATAGAGAGACTTTGTAGGAACCAGGGCATCGAACCCGAACCTGAACCGAACCAAAACCGGAACCAAACCGTAACATTTTAGGAAACCCAAACCGAGAACCGAACGTCAGATATATTTTTAATTGAACCTGAATCGAAACCGAACCTAGTATTAAAATTCAGATTCGGGGTTCAACTCCGGTTCAGGTTAATTTTTAGTTCGACAAGTAAATACAGCCGATAATCGACGTCTTAGGCGTCTGCGTTGCTGTCTGGGCTGACTTTTCGTGAAAATTGTGTTCGTTTCTTGTTGCGTTTTGCGTAAATTCTGGCTCTCATTTTACATTATTTCGAACCTGAACCGCGAACAAAACCGCAAATTTTATTAATGCTTGAACCAGAACCGCACCCGAACCCATCTTTCAAAAAACAAATTAACCTGAATCTAAACCGAACCCAGGTTTTGGCGGGTTCAATGCCCTGGTAGGAACCAATAAAAAATGCTCCCTCATATTTTAAATATTGAATATCGAGTTGAATATATTTTTAAATTTCTTAACCCTTAAGTACTTGCGCCAAATTTTTTTACCTTCCGTCACCTTTAGGTGAATAAGCACGTTTTAGGGTCCCGAGAATACGATTTTACTAGTTTTACAATAATGTCTGCATGCGTGGCAAAAATTTCTCTGGCAATAACTCCAATACTACATATAAAAAGCTGTATAGATTTTGGTTATAATTGGTCAACCGAAATTTAAATACCATTTTTTTGACATTTTATGTGGTAATCAATATGAAAGAATATCTTATTGTCTATATGGTTTGATAATACATTTTCCTTCATATTCAATAAATATAGAGATTAACTTAACATAAATCAGCCGGCTGTGCTATAATCATGGAAAAAGCTGATATATTCAAATAATTCTAATTGACAGAACAGTGCCAAGTGCAATTTACATAGTGCATGTTCGTGTCATAATTTTATGGGATTTATAGAATCTTTCCCAAGGAACTTTCGAAAAGGAATTTAATGAAAGTTAGTACATGTTTGTGTTACAATTTTACTGGATATATAGAATCTTTTCAAGGAACTTTTGGTATGGGATTTGTACAAAATACATAGAATGGGATCCTCCACCATAACAAAAAATAATAAAATGTACACTTAAAGTACTACACAATAAATAACGATGAAGACAAAAAAATTAATAAATACTTTGCGAGTTATTTGAATTTGTTTTCAGTGCAACAGTATTGCTATCTTTCTCGCGTAGCCTACTATAGAAACTGATGCGAGAAAGATAGCAATGGTTTAGCTAAAAATAAAATTTAGTTAAACCTCAAACAATTATGACTTTTTAACACCACGAATTACTTAATATTAAACAAACTTTCATTTAAAATAACAAGAAAATAAGAGTGGAGGACCCCATTGAAGGAAGGTAATGTGCTGGCCACATCAAATTTTTTTATTCATCACTAATAGGATAATGCGGTTTCAAAATATAAATTCGGTATGAAATTTTCTGTTGAAATGTTTAAAACAAAAATAATTTCTGTTTCTTAAGCCATTCATAAAACGTCTCGACCTTTTCATCTACCTACGTACATATTATCATTTAATAAATACAGTTCGTTAAACTGTAATATTTTTTTCATGTTCTAGTCTAGTTTACTAGTTTTAATATAAATGACCTATGTTCAATATCTTAAATAGAAGTTCAATATCCTAGGTTAAATTCCAACTATACCATTCCACACAATATATGCAAATCATTTTTCCAATAGAACAAATCATCTCCTGTCTGATATTCCTCTCTTCATATTCCTAACACCGTAACACCTCTTGATGGAAATTGCAAATAATGTGGCCTAACGTTCCTGTGTCCCCAATGTACCGGGTTGAGACATGAGACTAAGGTCTCAACACGGGATTTCATACATCACACCTATAGGCCCGGTACATTACCCAGCTAATGAGATGCAGAAGAGAAAGAGATAGATTGATGAGAATATTGGAAGAGGAAGGAGAAGAGGTGTATAGGGTGGAAATAGATGACGATTAAGATGGTAATATGATTAGTGATCTTTAGTATTAGCTGTCATCTTTAATTGTTTTTTTAACTCCGTTAGTCGCGCATGTATTCAGCAGATAGATGCTTCGTATTTCTACAGATTTTTCAGAAACAGGTAGAGCTAAAATGACGGGGTTTTGCGTATACCTTGACTAATGTACCGTTCATTGTCTTGTAAAAAAGGATCCTTTTAAATTCCGTGTTATTGTTTAATAGATACATTGCGACTATTAGTGTTGTTACAACAAGTGTCATTCTCTCTTATTCAGTGTTTTCATAAACAAGTGGGCATATAATTCACTGTTATTTCTCTATTCTGTACAAATGCTCTGTAACACTATCTTTACAGGCTATGTAAGTTACAGAGCTCTGTAAATCGTCCCCCTATAGAGCTACAGTAACAGCTATTCTTTATTTGCTTCTATAATGTTAATGTTTAACCATATAACTTGTATTTAGAGTGTAGCTAGTATCATATTTTTTTTGTTCAATTTGACGTTTTAAGTTCTGAAGTTTTTAAGAAAAGGCACATAATGCAGAGTTCATCGCAAATGTAAGTATAATTTTGTATTAAATATATTTATTAAATATGTATAAATTTGACTTATGTGGATAATTTATGTAATATATCCTCAAAGGTATGTTTGCTTGCAATAAAGAAAATGTAAAGAATAAAAGGAAATAGTCTCTTAATACGACGAAGGATCAGTATGAAGAATAATTAATTTCTTATTTATTTGTATTTTCCAACTGCTTTTATGAACTACTACAAAATAAATATAGAGCTACTAACATCTTAAAATATATATACATACATAATTTTAATCAGTTATTGCAAAATTAATCTTTATTATCCTTAAATGAAATGGAATTCCTGTTTAGTCCGTCTAATTCTCGTAGCATGAACTTTGATATTATCAATTACTTCGAGAACCAAGTTTTTGGATAGTAGGAAATAATTGGTAAAATGAATACATTTCAAATGGATTATGCGTATCTCAATATTCGTCGTTCAAGGCGCATTATTATTTCTACGTTAACAACAATAAAGTATGTATAGGTTACTATTACAAAAAAATTCTTAAAACTACATTTCACGTTCTTCTTCCAATATTAAATAAATATATAATGTTACTATCCATGTTAACATGCTAATTTAAATTTCGACAATTTCAACAATTTTTAACAATTGTTTTTCACTATTGGTAAGTTAATTTATAAAAACTAATGCCCAGTTTCATATCCGCTTGTTAAATCTTAACAATTTGTTAAATAATTTAACAACTGATTAAGTAGGAACTATTGTTTCATCAACAAATGCTAGATTTAAACTATGGTTAAATGGTTTGCTATTTTGACAACAGTCTCGGGTCTTGTTAAATTTCTAACCAGTTGCTATTTATGACATCTGTCACATATGTGTAATCAGAACAAAATATTTGTTTTGTCCTTTCCGTTAAATTAATTTGCAACAAGAAAATTAATAAGTACAAGTTGCATTAGCTGTGTAATTTAAAATAAAAATATATTCATTACATTAATGTCATAGGAAATATTATGCAACTATGTTTTCGGAATCTGATGAGTCTGAAGACGAATTTTTTGAAATTGATATTTGATTTCTGCGAAGAGAAAGAGTATTCAGAAATCGAGGAAATCCTTTTGAATTTTTTGATAATGTACAATTTAAAATGAGATATCGACTATCTAAGGACACCGTTCTGTTAATTTTGGATCATATGAAAATTTGACATCATACACTGAAAGAAATCAGCCAATTGATCCAATCAATCAGTTATTATTAACATTAAGGTTCTATGCAACTGGTACTTTCCAGTTATGACATTTATTATTAATAACTATGAAATTGGTTTTTATATTACTAAAAAATACAATAATTCCCTAAACAAATTTTAGCATGCATGTTGACTAACAACAGTTTAAAATTGATTTGCTAATTTCATGAACATCATAAAAATTGAACAAATTGTTAATTTTGAAAAGTTGTTAAATAACACAAGATTTAACAATCGTATATGAAACCGGGCATAATTGTTTCATTTCTGTTATAGTTACATTGGGTGGAATTCAGTGGATTGTATTAAGATCTGTATTAAAACTTGTATTGAGTATATGGCAACATTGTAATATTTTCCACATGTATCAATGATATTTAATTGTGATTTAGAAATTTTACCACAGGGAAAAGTAATACAGATATCCTTTAGTCAAATGAGGAAGTATTATTGTAAATGGATGGTGTAAAAGGAAACTCATTATTGCAAAATTAGGTTAGAAATATGTCAAATTTTATGCGTCAAATATTTCATACCTAAATGTTAATGAATTTTAAAATATCTCAACCCCCGTTTTGATCAGTTTTGACATTTGTTCTTCTTTTCTTACTTCTGTTAATAATATTTTTTTCTTTATTTGATCCTTTGGTCTCTCACTTTTTTCTGACAGGTATTACAAAGTTTCCAAAATATTTTTGACAAAGGACAGTTTTAGCTTAAAACACGCTAATACAACCCACTGAATCTCACCCATTGTTATTTTCTTAATTATTCTGAAGACTTGAAAATGGTCGTAATCACGACCGAAACGTCTTTTTGGTTTAATAAAAATTACTCATCGTTTGGAAGCTTTTATTATCCAAGAATTCTAAATATTTTATTATCAACCATAGCTTTAGAAAATTTCAACCTAAAATTACTATATTTTGAGAATAATTATTTCCTGTTTGTTCAAGATTTTGTGTAAGTAAACAAGAGGTCCTTCTTCATGCATTTAGATACCTTTCCGAAAAAAGTTCTAACTCAAATACCCAAAATTCTTTCAGTGTCTTCACATTCCTGCAAACTACTAAATTTCAATAACCCTTAATTCCCCTAAAAACACCATCTTGTTTGCAGTTTACTCTTCATCCATCTTCTTACATCCAAAATATCTCTGTAAGCCCAAGTTTTCCATCCATCTCTCTCTAATCCACCTCGCCATCTCTTTCTCTCCATTAGATTCACCGTCCTTGTCTGCCATCAGCTGATACAATAGCTCCATCCTTGTCTCGACGCCATGTTTTCGTCTCGACGCAGTGTTGCTGTCTTTGTCTGTTGCTGAAGGATGACTATAGTGTTATCTCTGTCTGTGTCTATTGGATTAAGGAGTTTGGTGGTGGGGGAAGGCAGATGACACTGAAGAGTTCAAAGGCCTACTAGAGTTATTAGCATTTCCGCTTGGGGTACAACGCTAGCGTGAAATTGCTACTACTGAATTAGGGAATTTGGAGTTTTTGTTTTGGATAGTGATGTTTGTTTTGGATGCTAGGAAATAGATTTGGGATGTATTGTTATTGTTTTGTATCACGTCATTGCATAACATGATCAGATGAATATATTGAGCATGTTATTGGATTTTAGAAATTTATATTGAGGAATGAAATACACTTACGTGCATAGAAATCAACCACTTCGCAGTTCTGATTTTTTTGAGAAACTAAACCTGAAATTAAAAAATCTGTTGTGGCCAGCACAATACCTCTCGCCATTTCCATATTAGGCTATATCAGTTTTGTTTTGCACTTCGCTTCCGAACCGTCGTTTTATAACAAAATCTTACAAAACATTACCCAAAAATTGTTTTTTATTATATTTAACATGTCTTCTGCACTCATATAATTCTAATTATATCTATTTTTCATTGTATGAGGAAGTTTCTAAATGTCAAATATTGTTCCAATTCATTAGCCAGATTGGCGGTATTTCTGATGGATATATGCATTTTACCACAATTTTACTTATAATTTCAAATATTTAATTAATAAAACAATAAGAAAAGTTAAATATACTTCCCAGAAAAAGCTATCAGAATGTCACTAAAACTGTTGATATTTGACAATGACATGTGTCATATTATAAACATTGGAATTTGTCAACTGGTTTTCCTTAGTGCCTTGGCCTCTGCGATTAGTTTACTCTATAAATTATAGAGTCTTTATCTCTAAATCTATACAAGATATAATAAAATTTTTAAGTGTATTGGATGGAGAATTGTATGTTCTTCAATATTTAATAAAAAAACCTCCCAAAAATTTATATTTAGAAGATTTTTTCTAAGAAACTACTACTTCCGGTTGTTCAATTGTTACCAAAACCTTTTCAGCTCTTCCCAGGAATGTCAGATTGAGGAAACTGCAGTTAAATATTTTTTAAGTCTTATAGTTTTTGAGGAATCGTGACTACAACATCCAGACATACATACACACACACACACACATACACACACACATAGACATCATTTTAAAAATGTTATAATCGGATTGTAGGACCTGAAATCGTGCTTATTCAATAAAATCTGGATATGCGAATTTTAGCATGAATCCAATACCTCTCTTAGCGAGAGGTAAAAAAACACTTATGCTGTATGAAAGATCATTGATTACGCTTTAATATGAGCCTTTAATAAAGTGCTTATTTTTACTTTCCGTCATTTTTAGGTAAGGAAGGTAAGTATATAGGGTTTTTAATGAATAAGCAAGATTTAGGATCCCTAGAATACGATTTTACTAGTTTTATATGATGCCTCTGTGTATGCGTGTGTGTATATGTGTGTGTGTCTGTGTGTGTGTGTGTGCGCGTTATTTTTAACTGTGATTCATAACTAAATTTGAATTAGAGCAGTATATTAACACAAAACACAAAAAGATAAAACGTTTTAGTTCTAATTAACTTCCGTTACCTTTAGGTAAGGAAGGTATTGTCTTTGGTCAAAAAATTCGGTGGTGCGTTTTTAATAAATAAGCATGTTTTAGGGACATTAGAATACGATATGACTAGTTTTATGATGATGTTTGTTGTTGTGTGTGTGACAAAAATTTCTACGAGGATAACTAATACCACAATTTAAAAATTATAATTCTTTCGTACTCCTCTTCTTTACATCCATATGAAGAGCTGATTAGATTTTGGTTATAATTGGTCAACCGGAAGTTGCCTTATTTGAAGTTCTTCACAGTTTTTCTTACAGTTAAATATAATTTTTTTACATTTTATCTGATTATCAATGAAAGAATTTCTGATTTTCTATAGGGTTTATTATACATTTTCCTTCATATTCAGTAGATTATTAGATTAAAGAATTATAAAGAGATTAACTTTCATAAATCAGCCAACTTTGCTCAAATCATGGAAATAGCTGATATATTCAAATAATTCTAATTGACAGATGTCAGTGTAAAATGCAATTTACATAGTGCATGTTCGTGTTATAACTTTAATAGATTTATAGGATCTTTTCCAATGAACTTTCGTTATGGAATTTGTAGAAATTAGTATATGTTTGTGTCCCAATTTTACTGAATATATAGAATCTTTTCCAAGGAACTTTTGGTATGGAATTTGTACAAAATACATAGAATTGACGGAAGGTAATGTGCTGGCCACATCAGATTGTTTTCAATCACTTCCACACGTATTAACTACGTAATAATTTTTATTTTTAATCGTGTCGAAATTTTGGAAGAAAAGAGCAATGAACAATGAGTAATTTTGGTTTCGATAATTTATGTTTAAATTCGTATGATCTTAATTAGTTTAGTATAAAAATAAGACCTATAAGAACTCTGCGACTAAGCGACGAATTAGAAACAAATGTAAACAAAAAAGAAAAAAAAACATGGTACTATTATATGAAATAAATAATTGATATATAAATTCATAATTTTGGAATTTATAAATAAATCCTACATAATAATTTTCCAATTTGATTTATAATCATAATATGTATAATAAATCAAGCAAGTAATATAATAATAATTTATGAACTTATAAAATATGTAAGAGAAAAGTGGCTATTAATAGAAAACCATCAACATAGTTTCACACCGTGTAACACAATTATTCACTTGTTATAAAATTCTCCATGGAGACGTAAATAACTTTTCCTTTCAACAAGAATTTGCTTACGTACTCATTATCTCTATTCACTAAGATTACTCTCTTACGTAACGAGCAATATTCTTTACAGATATAATTAACAACAATTAAAACAGGTATTAAATCCACACGTGACATTGGACGACTGTAAACATCTAATGCAAGGTATAGTATGTTCAGATATTATACAAGTCATAAACAAAAAGAGGAAGAATTCAGTCTCAGCACCGGCGATAATATGCATACGAGATAGCACAAAAAATAATGAGAAATAAGATATTTTTTCTATTTCGGTGTTCTTACCAGTCTATAAAAGCATTGTTTATCACTGAAAACACGACGTTTAGAAGATCTATAAGAGTTCTATTTGTGGCGCCTTTCGTGTTGTAGAGTTGGTAGTCATGATTTTATAACTGTCATATTAATGAATAATTACATCTACATCTAACTTCAAAATGTCAAGTTATTGGTAATATTTCAACATATTATTTGTAACGTGCAGTATTTTCTTACAATTTATATAAATTATAGTTAAGATGTGAATACGGCTCTGTGCGAGTGAAATTGAAGTGTGGAATGTGCGCGGTAGACGAGTACGCAGTGTAACGGACAACGCAAGAACGCATATCCAGAGAAGAGACTCACGAGGCCGAGCAAACAGCGGCACGGTGACGAGAAGACCTGCCAACCGTCCGCCTTCGAGGTCGAGCAGGTATCACGGTGACGAGAACCTTCCGCCACAAGGTCACTATGCACACCGTATTCCCTAATACACACAATACACTAATCAGTTGTCAAAATTTGAAATTTCAATTGTTAGCGGGAAGCGCTACCAACATAAACATAAGTGACAAAAAAACACCAAGTCAAACTTTTGACGTAGCATTTTTTAAAAAATTAATTGTAAAATTACCTCAATAGAAAAAATAGTATAAAAAACATGTATCATAAGGCCTGTTAACGCACGCGTCCTTTGTAAAACTCGCCTACGGCTCGTTTTCCAAACTTGGACTCGTATGTTAACAGATTGCCTTATGATACTTGTGTTTTAATGTACTATAAAAAAATAGCACTTGCCATGTTTTAAAAGATTTCAATCTCTGAATCATCCTCTCGTTCATTTATCAGAGACTGGTTCACTCATCTAGAACCACAGACGCGTTTCGCTCTTCAGTGTCATGCACTGACGCCTCTAAGAGACATTGAGTTGGCTGAGTAAGCGAATGATAAACATCCCCCAAAGATAAGATGACTGCAGAAGCAAGTAGCTACATGCAGAGCCATCTATCGAGAAAGCCGTAAGCTTAGCCAGCCAAATAATAAAAGTAGGTACACTAAAGTACAAAATAAGAGCAAAACGCGTCTGTGGATCTGGTTGAGTGAGCCAGCCTCTGATAAATGACCGAGAAGTTGATTCAGAGACTGAAATAGCTTTCCGAGCCCGTGAGGTACGCTTAGTAAATGTTCAACTGTAATGGCCGTTTGCATCGCATCTACTTGAGTATAAATTAACATTAAGCAGAACTTAAATTTTAAAAATGTATTGCATCGTTTGCTAAGTTATATTTAAGGTACACTTATTTTAAGCCTCAGATTTCTGTGGTTTAAGGTGCACTTAACCTTTAAGATCAACTTTGACAATGGATGTGATTGATTTCTATGATGATGAATTTTAATTTTAATCGAAGTTTTACTAACTCTAGTTTATCGCAAGCAAGATCAGAATAACTTCTTTAAAGGAGAATCCAAATATTTGTTACTTTTAATACCAGATTCTCCAATGATGAGTACTTTGCGCTAGCGTACACCTACCAAAGTGCACAAATTTTATTACATAGTTCTAGAAAGTGCATCCCTATGCCTATGGTGGCGTTACAATATATAACCGCACCGTCTGCTTTCATTTATATGTAATTTTTATTCTTATTTAAATTGTTCATTAATAAAACAAGCATTGATATTAATAATAATAAATTTTGCAAGTCTTAAATCCTAAACTGTTAAAATAAATCCAATGAACTGTCAAACTAAATGCCTTCCTGTAATACCTAAATCAAAAACGTTGACTTTTTAACCAAATCCTATTTTTAGCTAGGTAGAACTTAAAATTTACATGTGCAACAGAATAAAATTTAAGGTGAACCGTAACTTTAAGTAAAACTTAGCAAAGGAGAACTTAAGATTGCATCGGTGCAAACGGCCATAAGTCTTTGAAATCTGCGAATAGAACTGTTTAAAATACGTTCAACATACAAGCTCCAGGTTTCCATTCTCATAAAATATCTATACCTTTTAAATGTTTTATCTTTAGTACCAAGGATTTTATTACTACCAGGTATGTACTATGTTTTGCGAAGGATGGTAGATCGGAATTTTCTCTTCATTGAAAATTCTTCTTGATGTACAACCCTCAACGAAACAGTATTTTCGACATTTATACATATACCTACATTTGACAACATTTACTAAGCATTACATCAAGAGCTCTGAAAGCTGTTATGGAGAATGTACCACAGAGGTATTGTAAAGGCGCTGCGGGTAAGGTTAGAATCTCGGCCTACTAATCACTAACATCAATATATCAACAAAAACAGAGGAGTTGTCGCACTTTCTACATTTATACACCGTGATGAAATGTGAGCATAGTATACCTAGACATGTAATTCCCCAGCTGTCAACAACACAACGAACGCAACAGACAACAAATACTGAACGCGGTCGCGACCTTTCAATATTTCAAGAACATATTGGTAATATTTCTCTACAAATTGCTTGACTGATTAACGTGAAGAATTCGAGTGGTAAGCATTAATGAAATGCCAATATTAATTGTCCTCCAGCACACAGATGTTAATAAAATTAATGCGAGCTATCATTATGCATTATAAAATAATATAGTATCGTAAATTTTAGTGTCAGATGCTTGTAATTTAGAATTTATAGGTTTTGTGTTTATGTGCCTCACAGCCACAGAAGTTTTAGAATGTACAAGGACGACGAATCGATTACATATTTTGGCCTAATAATTTTTATTTTATTGCAACCTGTCTCAAATTGTTTGCGATGTTTTTTTTATATCACTGAGCTTTGACCTAGTTCCTAGTTACTCATTTATTTTTATAAAAAGAAGAATGTCATGTACGTTTTATGAAGTACACAGCAATCTATTTATATTTTAAAGGTACTGTAAGAATGGGGCTCTTTTTTATGATTTCTAAGTAATAAATTTTAAAAGATATTGGGCCGAATTCAACACTATTCCTCAACAAATGAAGCCTATCTAAAAATAACAAAATAAAGAGAGACATGTATAGTGGGGGACACCAAACTTGATCTGAGGGGTATTCCATAGACGCCGTCAAATAATAATTGTTACAGTTACTTTGTGTTTCTAACTCATTTATGTACGCTTTTGATCTGAGTGTAAACAAGAACTGATACGAACAGCAATTGCACAGATCAACTGCCAATATAAGAAAGGATGCGTAGCTTTAAAACTTATTTCAGCAACAGTTATGCTGGATTTATACAGCGTAAGCTGTAACGTAACGTACCGTGCTCTAACGTAACGTAAAAAATAAAACAATGCAAACAAATGCGACAATTTATACAGTCGTAAGCCGTAACGTGACGTATCGTGCTCTAACGTATTAAAATCCCAAAGATCGCCAACTTTTATCTTTCTACGTTACGGCACGTTGCGATACGTTGTGGTATTACGAAAATTATTACTTCCCTATGTTATTGTTTGTTTTTATGTGGCTAATATGTGTTAAAGTTTAGCTTAATATATTATATGGAAATAAATATAAAAAATACTTCATTACGAATAATCTTTTCTTGTGGACTCTGACTGACATGAGTGACATGTGTCATGTGTCAAAGTTTATATTAGTATTGTAAATGATTTTAAATGGAAATATATACGAAATATAGTGCATTACGAATAAACTAACCTGTTAAATACAAATTTGTCGTACAATTATATCGACTGAGCATGAGCATACTTTTTACGACAAATCATGGTAAAAGGTCTGTATAAAATAGCTTAAAAAATTCACACGTTATGATACGTTACAATATGCCAAGGCACTGTACGTTACGTTACGGCTTACGCTGTATAAATCCAGCATTATATGTTATTAGGTATGCGGAAAGTAAATTAATTGTATTTCGTGTGGATTTAAACGGAGCGCATATATTAGACAGTGATTTGTGCTAACATATTTTGCACAATTCATCTTTCGTGTCCCGTACTATAATAATACATTCCATAGTTACTAGAGACGATCACTAGACTAAAGAAAATTGCTGAATTCGGCCCATTATCCCGTATCCGATTATATTTGTGTGTGTGTGTGTGTGTGTGTGTGTGTGTGTGTGTGTGTGTGTGTGTGTGTGTGTGTGTGTGTCGATTTTGGAACCACGGTTTCTCAAATACTATAAAATTTAAAGGCATGGCCAGAAGAATCTACTACTTTCTATACAGTGTCCCACACTCTATGTTCAGTATAGGGTCTTATGGAGTACCATGTTGCAATATTTACCTTCTGTAAATCTACAAGATAGAATGGGCAAAATAGATGCCCAAAAAGAGATGAAATATTCTAGGTACTTCATTGAGTGTATTTATGACTGGTGTACTTTCTAAACAGGTGGTGAAAAGAAAAAAATGTCATATTGATGAAGAATATTTTTTTATGTTTTACTGGTTTTATGCTATTTATGTCGACATATTATATGGTGAAATTTATATTTTTTTATTTAATTTATATCTTCTTATTTGATAATTTACTAATATTTAGGCTTGATAGAAATACTACTTATATTTTACATAGTTCATAAGTCTTTATTCTTTCTTTATAATTTCCGATTTGAATTTATAATATTTTAATATTCTAATCTCTAATGCATTTGATCAAGATTAGTATGCGGGGCGATTTTAAAATATTGTATTGAAATATTACTTATTACAGGTACAAATAGCTTCAGCATGTTTTTTACACGCCGGTTCCAACGCATCTTTTCGCAGCCCTGTATATAAAACTATTTAGAACTGCAGACAAATTTCGTGTGAATACCAAAAGCCCTTGGGTAAATAAGAGACCCTCGTAAAACTTAAATTGTACAGTGTTAATTAATTTTGGTATAGCAATGAAAATTTATGAATGTTTCAATATTACATTACATTGAAAAATTGGCAACATGGTACAGAATACGTCCATAAGAATAACATTAGCGATCTCCGCTACACTGAAGATAGAGTGTGGGACACTGTATAGAAAAAAATTCTTAATATTATTTTTTGAAAATTTGATATTACAAATATTAAAGAATATAAAAATAAAGTACCTATTAATAAAAAATTTCATATATTTTATGATCCTGTTTCGGTCATATAGACTTAATATTTTTATTTTCATTCCTATCTAATGGCCAGTTGCATCACTCATAGTTAAATTTTAATTGTGGATTAAATTGACAATATAGTATCGAAACAAAATTTCAAATGAGTTTTTAAATATTAGTGTCAACATTTCGATACGCACTTTTTTTGTTTACCTGTAGTTGTTTTAACTATAAGCGGTGTAACTGGCCATAAATGTCACAAATCGTAGTAAAATTCGTAAACTCTACATTTTACTGCTCTGATTCAAACTGTAATATGTAAACAAATAAATTAACAGGTTTTTCTACTTCAATCAAGTTTCTATTTCAAAGTTGCAAGTGTAACAATCCGTTAAATGATATTATAACGTTCAAAGAATACTTTTTAAGTACACTTCAAAGTACATTAATTTAATTTACAATCTTATTTTTTGGCATCAGTTTTCGCCTTGAAACTAATGTAAGAAGAATTTTTCATTACTAAGTAGGTAGAAATAAAATTGTAATCATAAACATTAAATACATCAACATTTTGGTATGTAACAATAGCTTAATCAATAAATTGTAATCATACTATTAAACAGTTTATATTCCAATAGTACCTACCTAATATAAAATTTTGTAATTCCAAGAAATTATTGATCGTTAAAAGAATTTAAAAAAAACTGCTTATCTCTAAAAATAGTAAAAATATTTCCTAACACTAAAATAGTATATTGTGTTATTAGGAGTAAAAGTGATCCTTTGTTTGGCAAGCATTAAGTTTGAACGACGAGCGGCAGCGTGTCGAACAATTACATGCGAGGCACACAATGGCACTTTTACTCAGAATGACACATATTTTTTCTTCAAACATACGTATTTAAATAAAATAATTACAACTTGACGTTACAATAATTTTAAATATTTTACGTAAAGAAAGTTTTCCGATATCAATTGCTCTGTTGCTATGGATACTTTCGTATTAGTTCACTTTTTGTTATAAACATTCAAAATTTTCACCTTTTGTGGTTTAAATAAAAACTATGCAATTTTATATTCTCCTTATGTGCAATTGTATCAGAATTTTAAGTATTTCAAACATCTTTTAAGGTCTATTAAAATTAGTAATTATTGGCCGTAATTAAAATTAAATAAAGCACTTTCGTGAAAGACATTTTTGACATTTATATATACCTGTTGTCAAAATTATTATAGAAAATATTTTTCCTAAAAGTTCCGTTTCATGACTCATTATCGTTACTTGTCTCGGCTAATTTCCATGTTCATCATGAAAGATCTTCCCCACATAATATAATTGGTAAATAACTATTGTCTTTATGAAGAAAATTAGCCATAAATACACCCTAAGAAGTTTGTGTTTGTACATTTTAGCACTCGACCTGCGTTCTCGGATTTCAGACTGTACCTCGAAAAAAAAAAAAAATACACATTTCTCTCTATTGATGACCATTTAATTCATTCTGAAATAATATTTAACACCGCGGTAATCATAAAATATTACGTACCTATTCGTATTGACATCTTTATTGAAGGATTCTAACCTAACATATCATTCTGTCTTCTATTTTTCGTTATCAGCTCTTTGTAACTATTAAAAATAATTACCACACATGTTATTAATTATTACAAACAAACAATTTGTTCATTTTGTTATCATAAGTGGAATTTTTACACCTGGAAAGTGGTGATAAGGTTATCGCGACGTTTTTCATCCGTGGTGGGTGTTGTTTATTGATGTCCTAATTCTATTTCTATAGTTAATGTTTATTACGTGAAAAACAACCGTACTGCCATAAGGAGTGAGTACTTTCTTTGTTGGCATGCTGTAATTCATAGCAATCGCGTGGGTAGTTGTTACAATGAATTGCAAATTGGAAAGCTACTGAAGTAGTAAAGCAAAATATATAAATAAATGTTTTACAGTGTTTCAGTCAATTTAAAATTGTAATATATGTATAAAAAGCATGTTTTAATGTGCCAAAAATACAAATTTGTGATACTTTGTTGGTAATTTCTTACTTGCCCGGAACTTGGAAATGAAATTATAACAAATAGGTGTTCCCTAAAGTGTCCTATTTAGCACTGTAAAATTTCATTTCTTCTCTAATCTAATGAAATTTTATTACCTACTAGGACTAGGCCATTGATATTGGTGATAGTGGTAAAACTTTGTGACTAATGGGGTCATTTCACATTTTCTGATTTATTTTTTTCTTGAAAAAATAGGCCAAATTAAACATGTATGTGTATGTTTCACATCTTACAAGTCTTTAGAATCGGAGATATGATTTTTTAAAAGTTGCGTTTAATTTCAAATATTTCAACGGCTGACGACACATATTCACGGATACGACAGTCGAGCTCTACCGGTTTAATTTAGAACTATGATTATTTGGTTTGGTATTTATTTAAATAAATGGTTTATTTACATACCTATACTGCACTAGTACTTTTAAAGAAGTAGAAAGTAATAATAATTTTCTTTCTTGTATATTTTGCTGTCAGCTGTCACACTTTTAGGTTAGGTTACTGTTTCATGTTGTGAAGCGTGTGTGTGTGAGAGAGAATTGTCTTTGTGTGAGTATGAATTTGTGTCGTCACAAATTTAGTCCGTGTTTAAAAGCGCGAAAGTTTATTAGCAAATTTATGAATGAAAAGTCGCATATTTCAAATTATTTTCTATTGCTATATTTATTAAATGAGATGGATTTTATGATTTTATAAAAAAAATCGACAATTATTATTTTTTTAAATGATCCCATTGAACGCCGCCATGTTGGAGGATTTCGGCACAATTTTAGCTGGAGATTGAAACCTTCCTACCTACTTTAAAGTTAAAAGTTACGTGATCTTATTGGAAATTTTCCGACAAATTCGATGGTGTTATTCGAAATGTTCTATATCTCATTGCGAACATTTGAAAATTCACATTTCACGGAAAAATCATCTCAATTAAATGTCTTCACAATTTTTAACTTTAACTGCTCATATCTTTGTACTTATTAAAAATATCGTTCTGTTTTTTAAGATTATTATTTATTTATGTTTTATATAATAAAATATCATATTTGTTTCTAAAATGAAGAGAAAAATTATAAAAACTAGCATTCGGACACGTTTGTTTCGGATTTTGCAGCACAAGAAACACTAAGCGAGAAACTTTTCGTCCTTACGAGATAGACCCTAATATGTAGCGACAAAGTTGTAGTAAATGAATTAAACAAGTTTTTTATTTGAATTTTTTTCCAAAATTTACACCGGTTTCGAAAAAAAAAATCTGATGTGGCCAACACAAAACCTCCCGCTATTTAATTCTTATTAATTTAAATACATACCTACCTACGTGTTTACTAACGCTGCAAACTGTTCCATTGCAGAAAACTATTGCTTTATTTACTATTTTCTTTTTAAAATGTCACTATTATTAATTTGAAGTGATAAGTTTTCTGACAGTGACATTTACTGTCAGTTACATTCATTTGAAAAATGAACTGTGTAACAAAGGAATAGTTTTTATCTTAGGCTTCGCGACTAATAAAAAAAATTATTTTTAAATTTATCTGTAAAATATAAAGAAAAAGTATCAATGTATTCCAGTAGAAATTCAATAATCTTTAATTTTCATAAGACATAAAATTCCAAAAAATGGTAATTAATGGTATTTTTTGAAGAAAAACCATTATGAGCTTCAAGTAAAGTACGATTTTCGTTTATCCGATTTACACCAAAATCTAATGGCTTCTATTCCTATTAGAATAGCGTAAAAATACAAGGTTTCAGAATTTTCTGGATGATAGTATTTGAGTTAGAGTGCAAACAAAATTCGTACACATACACACATACACACACACACACACACACACACACACACACACACACACACACATTCAGACATCATCGTGAAAATGTTAAAAATGGATTCTAGCGACCTTAAAACGTGGTCATTTACTAAAATCTCGATATGAGATTTTTAGCACGATCCCTATACCTCCCTTACCAAGGGTAGCGGGAGGTAAAAAACGAACACAAATATTTTAAATGAAAGTTTATGCAATATTTTTCATAGTAATAATAAAAATAATATTAATTTATTGTTATTTTCGTGAATAATTTGAAAAACAACCTCCCACTCCTGTGAAGTCGGAGCACATACATAACGTCATTCATAGCCAATAGGAAAACAGTTTACGTTATTTATATAAACAAAAGTAGGCGACAGTTTGTCACGTGTTAAACTATATGTACTCTGACGTCACAATCTGTTTTAGATCACGTGACTTTAACACAATTTTCAATATTTAATTGTAAAATATTTATGGATATTTCATGATATTGTCAAATTTCAGGCTCTTCAAAGAACAATATCTTTTAAAATTTAGTATTTAGAAGTCATATAAAAATTCTTCCAACAGCCCTATTTCCATGTCTGGGTGAGTGTCAAATAAAATAATAATCAATAAAGTTTGGGTTTGGTAACCACAAAAAAATTCTAAACTTTCCGTTTGAACAGGACACCTCCAGTCAATTGAAGCTTAAATATTTTCAAATTTAACTTACCACAGTAATGTTTTAAATTTGGAGAAACGAATAAGAAGTTAACGACTCACCTGAAACAAAAGAAGAAAAAAATTAAAATGTTGTTACTCTCAGTATAACACTTATTTGTTTGATTTTTTCGTAGCGATTATACGTATCAGACACTTTTGTTAAAAAAAATTCAACGAAGCCAATTTTGGAAAACAAGTCGCGAGACGAGTGCGTTTACAGGCCTTATGAAACATGTTTTTTGTACTATTTTTTCTAGTAAGGTAATTTTACAATAAGTATTTTAAAGAAATAAGACTTTTCAAAAATATGACTTGGTGTTTTTCTTATCAGTTACCTATGTTAGTAGTGTTTTGCGCTAACAATTTGACAGTTTGTGTATTGGGTGTTACAAATTTTATCTGATTGTGTACATTAATACAAAGTATCAAACAGTGCTCTTATAAATCTTCTTAACGACGTGTTTTCAGTATAAACTTATAAGATCACCAAAATAGAAAAAAAAAAAAATTTAAATCTGATGTGACCAGCACATTACCTTTCGTTAATTCTATGTATTTTGTACAAATCACATACCAAAAGTTCCTTAGAAAAGATTCTATATATCCAGTAAAATTGTAACACGAACATATACTATTTTTTACAAATTCCATACCGAAAGTTTCTTAAGATTCTATAAATCCAATAAAATTATAACACAAACGTTTCTCAATGGGCTACTTGCGTACCTACCAGAGAAAGAGAAAAATGAACTAATGTCAAATTCAAATTAAAACTTTCTCGCACGCCGTGCCATCTATTGATAACATTCTTAAACATGCTTCCCCTCCCCAGCTCAATATAAAGACGTCACAGAAAATTTTCTTTCTTAATTTAGTAAAAAACAAATAATTATTTTAAAATTAAATTTATATTTTTATTTATGTTTTCAATATAACATTACGTATATAGTGACAGAAATCGGATTTTCAGTACCACGCAAGTAGCCCATTAGAATTATTTGAATATATCAGCTGTTTCCATGATTATAGCAAAGCTGACTGATTTACGACATTTAATCTGCTTATAATTCTATATATCTATTGAACATGAAGGAAAATGTTTAATCAAACTGTATAGACAATAAGATATTCTTTCATAGTAATAATCACATAAAATGATATTTAACTGCGTATTTTCAAGAAAAACTGTTAAGAACTTCAAATAAGAGAACTTCCAGTTGACCAATTATAAACAAAATTTAATCAGCACTTCACTTCATATTGATGTAGAAAAGAGGAATACGAAAGAATTATTATTTTTAGAATTGTAGTATTGGAGTTTTCGTCGGAGAAATTTTTGTCACACACACATATAGACATACACACATACACATACATCATCATAAAATTAGTAAAATCGTATTCTAGGGATCCTCAAACGTGCTTATTCATTAAAAACTCAGCACCGAATTTTCTTTACCAAAGATCAATTACCTTCCTCGCCTAAAGGAAACGAAAAGTAAAAACTAATTTAGACATTTATTGAACAAAAATTAAAAATTAACCGAACAGTATGTTGCAATTATAAATTATTATTGCCATTTAATTTTTATAACAGTTTGCTACAAAATATTTATTGTTCTTACATTAAGCAACAGATTATATTGAGGTTATAAGGTGTTAATAGTAATTACGCAAAATTTTAATCCACAATAATCTTTGTTTTATTATAAAAGTGCTAACCATTACGCCATTACTGTCCATAAAAATGCTTTTTTACGTTTATTTGCTTGTTAATAACGCCGAAACATTTTTAACAAGTTCCGTTTAAGATAAAAAGAGTAAATATCATTATCTTCAAAAACACACCGAGTCCATTAGATTTTCGAGCATACAGTTATTTCCACTTTAAATTTAAACTGTAAACATTTTGACTCATCTCTTTAATGTTCTCCATTCATTTAAGGTCGTACCATTTGGAGCGAAAGAAATCGGATGAAAAGTTTTAAATTTGGGTAAATATTTTCTCTTTAGACAAAGTTTCCCCGTCCCGCTGTACAGTGAATGAATTCCTTAGCTTATTATTATTGTCGTGAATGTTTAAATGGAAACATTGGAGGTTCAATAGCCTTGTTATCGAAGAAGGCGTGGAGATCTGGAACTGAGTTTTCGTTGCTGGGTCTACTTCCTTTATTGATTGAGGTTATCACGCATTTTCATAACAGTCTAGTTTATGTGTCTTCAAGTCGGGTCAATATTTACAGCGGTCATACCTGTCGGAAGAGATGAAATTTGTGGAGATAAGCTTGATAGGTTTTCTTATAATTACAGGACGTAGATATGGTACTTTAATAATTGAAGTTTAAAGATTTCATAATAAATCTCAGAGTATAAATTTCAATAAATAATAATATTCATTCGTCATTGATATAGTCCAGTCAATGGAAACCAAAAAAGACCTTTGCCTTACTAAAGGTGACGACAAAACGATATTAACATATGCTATTTTGGTCGGGACGGGGATGAAAAAAACAAATTTATGACCTTGGGAGGCTGGGCGTGGGCCGCCATCTTGGATTAAAGGTTCAAAAAATGAGCTTTAATTTCTCGAAAAGAATGGCCAGTATGAAAATTTTACAAGAATACAAAATTACAGCTAATATTTTTTGTACAAAAAGGGTTCTTGCATTTTTTACTCAGGATGAACTCTCAAAGAGTTATGCTGAAAAATATTTAACCAGAATAAAAATTTATGAAAGAAAACTGAATCACTCAAAATATAAACAATATTAAGGTATTTAATATTTAATTTAATAGGTTCTGTTATTTATAACAATTTACATTCCTCGTGGCATCGAAAGATGTAAAGTATCGATGATTTTTAAATCATTTTTGACAACGCGTTCCTACAATTTCATCAACCACTCTGATCCGGTTATAGATACGATACCGCGGCACAGAATAAACATGTATACAGAAGCGACAGTTAGAGAGAGAAGCGAAAATTAGAGAGAGAAAGAGTATGCCAACAAATTTAAAGGGCTAATCGGATAAAATCGGATTGTTTCGGCATATCTTCGTATCTTACGATTCTTTGTTCTTTTCATTATCTCGACGAGAACATTTTCCATTAGGGGTCAATAATAAAAGTATATTAAGACACACAAATTGATTTCTAATAAGAACAAATATGTTATATTTTCAAAAAACGATAGGAAAATTCGTTATCATAAGGAAAATCATTATATTTCACATATTCTGGAAGAGCTGTTGTCTCAGCTTGTCACGCCCATGTATTTTAAGGTTATGGCTAATTCAAGCAAACCAAACACGTCTTCTCACTTTTGACATATGTCATTTTGTGAACTGTTTGTGAATTTTAGAAGTGGTGTTAGTTTCTAATGAAATGGATATATATGAAGAAAGTACAATCGGGAGGACTTGTTTGTTCATATAAGGACTGTATAAATAGATTTAAAAAATTGAGAAAGGGAAATGTAAGTTTTTTTCGTTTCCGAAAGATCCAGAAATGTAAGTTATGTAAGACGACTACCATATCATGTAAAATGTATATTCATTTAATAAATATAGGTGTAATATGTGGCTCAAGGCCTGCGGAAGAGAAGATTTGATAGAGAAGGATATATGGGACATATTCATCGAGTCTGACGTTTGTGTTTCCCACATCAAAGATAGAGAAAATGAATTTGTAAAATTCAGGTATTTGTTTAATAAAAATATAATTATATGATTATTTTATCTCATTTCTGTTTAATTCGTTAATAAAATTAAAATTTTAGTACTTTTACGTTCTAATTTTTCTTTTACCATTTAAAATAATTTAAATTTCGCGCGTAAATTTGCCAACAAATTTAAAGTTCAAGGTCATAAACGTAAAATCGCAACAAAAATGGTGCCAACAAGGAGTGTCGCTTCTGTATAAATGTATTCTGTGACCGCGGTTTGAAAATTTTAATTCAGCTTGAAATTCTCTTTCATGTCGTGTATTACACGATTTTTGCTCAGATAAGCGATTCGCGATTAACAAAAATCGTATATCCAGATTTAGTGAACAAGTACGATTTAAGGTAACTAGAATCCGATTTTAACTTTTTTATAATGATGTCTGTGTAGTGTATGTGCGTGCGCACGCGCGCGTCTTTGTTTGGACTAAAGATAAAGACCAATTTAACTACGTATTCCTGAATCTGACGTTAATGGGAAGAGTTGCAACAGTTTTGGTAACAATTGGACAACCCGAAGTAGTACTTTCTTTATAAAAATCTTCTAAATATTATTTTTTGGAAATTTATGTTATACAATTATTAAAGAATATAAAATCTTCTATTCGATACATTGAGCATTTTTATTATACATTCTATAGATTTAGAGACAGGAAATTGTAAATATATAAAATAATTCGTTGTAATGAATCTCACAGCCCAAATAACTTCATGGAACCCAGTTGAAAAATTAAAATGTTTGTAAATGTCAGAAAAATGTCTGTGTCAAAAATCCAGATACATTACTGAAAGCTTTTTCTGGGAAGTACATTTAATATTTCTTACTAATTAAATATTTAAAATTATAGATACATATACACATTAGTAATATGACCAATCTCGTCAATGAATTTGAAGAATCTCGAACATTTAGAAGAGTAGGAGGAGGAAACTTATTTAAAAAATGAATTAAAAATATAAAAATATATGAATAATAGATGCAATTAGAATTGTTGAATGTAGCAGAAATGTTAAATACAATATGATCTCATATAGCCTAATATGGAAATGGCGTTGTGGTTTACAAAACTTATGCTCCAATTTCTAGCTTTTCATCTAATTATTGTTTTGTTGCTGACATTTGCTGTTGCATGGCAACTCTTCAACTTTGAGAATGTTTCTGTTCTCGGAATCACTAGTGAAATTTATCGAGAATGTTTTAGTTCTAATTTCATTTCAATGATTTTGAAACACTTCACTAGCATTACGCAAAATTTTCTCACATCAAGTAGAGTCAATTTCAATGTGTGTAAAAGCATTAATAATAAATTAAAGTTTAAATATACATAAGTAGCGATTAACTTGTAGGTAATTGCCAATTCTAATTTCTAAATACGCAACAAAGATTGGCCTACTTGCTGTGTTGCGAATGACATAAACAAGTAGAAAATACTGTACTATTCAATCCACACCTGAAATGTCAAACTTGAAAGCAAAACTGTCAACATGTTTCACGTTTTGTTTGCGCACCAACTTCAATTAGCCACACACGTTATAATTATTTGTACGATTTGTTTTCTTGCTTTTCTGCAGTTACCGAATAGCATATTAAAGAACAAGTTTTATAAGACATGTTTTTTTTCGCAAATATTTAGAACACAAGCCTTGGCGAGTTCTCTAATTGACAAGTGCGAAAAAAGTCTTATAAAATGAGTTCTTTATACTATTTTTTATATTTTGCGCATTCTACATACTAAAATATTTTTAAAAAACTGCTAATATTAAACCGAGTTAATTTAGGGAAACCTGTAAGTGAAATGTTTTAGTTGGCAACACTGAATTGACCACATTCAATTATAATTTAAAGGTTGTCATTTCATATTTGTGAACAAATTTAAGGGAATTGAAAATTGAAAATATTTGTGAAAAATTAAGTGTAATCATGGAATATGAAATCATTGGGGTATGTGACCATAATCGAATATCAATATATAAGTCATAATATATAAAAACAAACTTCTATAGCTTCTCATTATAATAATAAAAACTAAACCTTAGTTTGTAATAATATCTGTGACGTCAGTAGGGTAGAATGGTAGAAGAAGACAGTAAGACTGAGATAGATATGTTGTGATAGGTAGTGTTTCACAAGACAAGATTTCTTGTCTTGCTAGGCTATTTCTTGTCTTGTGTTACTCTTGCCAGCAAAAATCTTGTCTTGCTTGCAAGACTCTTGCATATTTCTTGTCTTGCAATTTCATATCAATAGAAACAACATATTTAAATCGGAAGGGATATTTTACTTGAAGCTGTGAAGAGATTTTCGTGAAAAAATGTATTATGCTATAATTGAAAACTTTTCAAATCTTGTATTTAACACTTTTATATTAATGAGACCGACATATTAGATTCTTGTTCTTGTTAATATTAGTAAACCTAAAGTGGTACGTTACTTGAAGCTCTGAACTGATTTCCTTGAAAAAATATATTAAAATATGATAAAAAAACTTCTCAAATTTGATTTTAAAACTCGTATATGATTTAAAACAACATTAGATTTTGAGTATATATAAGTTGGATGTGGTTCTTAACTAAGAGCTCTTAACAGATTTTTTTTTAAAAAAAAAACTTGATGTAATACAAAATTTTTTATTAAAAACTTTTCTATTTATTGGAACAACAAATTAGATTTTATTTACAAACGATAAAGTGATATTTAACTCCAAGCTCATTGCAATTTTAAACATCGAATTAGCGGGAGGTCATGTGCTGGCCATATCAGATTTTTTATCTCTAAACCTATAGAAGGAAATTTAAATCAGATTGAGTACTTAATGCTCTTTATTATTTTTTGTACTATAAATTTTCTAAATATAATATTTAGAAGATTTTTTACGAAACTACTACTTCCGGTTGTCAATTGTTACCAAAATTTGAATTATAATATTGCAAGAGTGCAAGAATGCATGAAAATACTAAAAAATCTTGCTATTCTTGCACTTTTCTTGCAGGGCAGATTCTTGTCTTGTCTTGCAACGAACTATATAACTCTTGTCTTGCATTTTATGCAACAACAAGACAAGAACAAGAAAAATGCAATACTCTTGCGAAACACTAGTGATAGGTTATGGAATGGCGAACGTGACAGCTGCTGTCACTTTCGCCTGCCACAATATATCTATCTCAGTCCAACTGTCTTCTTCTATCATTCTACCCTACTGACGTCACAGATCCCTTCTCCAAAGTTTTAATAATTCTTTTCTCGTAAACTACGAATAATTAATCAATTTAAAAAAATACGAGTATTTTATATTTTGGTCTAGTATCATATATGTATAAATCAAAATTTAGTCATATACCCCATTGCACTCCGCCTGAGCGATCCCCATACCTCCCTTACTAAGGATAACGGGAGGTAAAAATTAAATTAATAAATTACAACATACTAGACCATTTCAGAATGATGTCACCTGCCCTCCACAGGAGTGATTTTAACCTCACTTTTGAATATTTTTAAAAATTATTTAATTATATATCTTATGATAAATATCGAGAAATTTTAATATTGATACAATTCATTAAAAAAATTAAACCATAAATTTTTCCATTGCTCCATCATTGAGTAAATTATGTATGAAATTTATTTCTGA
The DNA here is from genome assembly GCA_943142095.1 of Ophonus ardosiacus. NCBI lineage: Eukaryota > Metazoa > Arthropoda > Insecta > Coleoptera > Carabidae > Ophonus > Ophonus ardosiacus. The sequence goes on from OW964835.1 coordinate 7,562,887, forward strand.
CAGCTGCCCCTCACGAAATTCATTTGTTCTATACCTAAAATTTTATCTGTCAAAATTCGTTTTAACCTATAACTTGTGCAAATTTTATGGATGTGCCAATAAATTTGTTGTTTATTTTGTCGGTTTTGTTTATAAATATGTAATTATAACATATTTTATTATTGTTAAAGCTATTTTGTTGTAGAAACCCAGTGCTTTCTGAAATTTTTCTCGGTTACTATATAATAAATTTCTAGTGTATTTCTACATTTCATTTCTTGAATAGAGAAACGTACAAATTATATATTTCACTAATTACCCCAAAATGAAGGTAACAAAGACATATTTAATGTACTCGTATTTACAAATCCCAGTCTTGAGTAGACGTCGTTTGTCTGACATGCGATAGTGCCATAGTTCATGTGGACAGAAAATCATTAGTTTTGCGTGAAATAATGGGAAAAATTACGGCTATTAAAGTTAAAGAAATCCTTGGCGATAAGGACAATTAAGTTTGAAATGATTGCTGAAGAGATTTCAATGCGACACGCGGAAATCTGAGTACCACGTTTTATTTTTAGAGACTTTTACCACTTTGTTTGCTACTTCAAACGAATTTCTAACTTCAATATTTAACATACGTTAAAAGTTTTTCCGAAGGACAGTGAGGAAACAAATTTCTCAGATGATTTAGTCTAAATAATTTATACTTTTTGAGTGCGCTAGAAATGGAAGTAAGGTCTGGTTTATGATGAATTTAATTTACAGAATTTACAATTCATAATTTAGATTTTTAAATATAAACTCACATAAAACGCATATGATGATTGTGAATGATTTAAAAATTTAGAAATTCCAAATTTAGATTTGGAATATAACTGTATTTTATATTTCCAAATGTAAATTTCAAATTCGACCAATCACATAGTCTATGTTCTGGTGACACAGCGGTTGTTATCATACGTTTCTGTAATTTCAATGCAACGTGAGATAGCAAGGAATTAAATAAAGGAACACTCATACGAGTACATTTGATAAATTGTTCATTATCTTGTTCTTTCATGTTCGGAAAAAAACTATGACAATGCCCGTTTACATATCTTATGATGCGATTATGGTCATTTCTGTAAACATTACTTAATTTAAATAGCTCTTTAAATCTCAAACTTAAATTATTTATCTTTGTGTTATTATGGTCAAACAAATTTAATAAGTTCATTTAAAGAATGAAAGATAGCTGTGCAACTAACTTCACTATTTATAAACTGTCAAAAATTTAAATGTTTTGTTAGGTTAGGTTTTTTATAAGACGAAGACGGAGATACGAAATAAAATAAAATAAATGGTCTGAACCATAGGAGAAAAAATTTATTGTGGCCAAAACTTTAAAATGGAATTGAATTGCATCTTTCTGTCTTATTTCTTGCTACATTTTGTACGTTTGGGTTTGTTTCTTTCTTTATTACACAAATCAACAATAGTAAAAAAAAAACATTCCCGATATTATTATTCATTAGCGTTTAACAAATGCATAGTGCCTGAGTGTCTGGTCGCGAACCTGGGGGAACCGGGTTCGATCCCGATAGACGCCAAATATTTCCAATTTTAATTGGCACAAAAGTGATCCCTGTGGCGCACTCTCCACACCAGCTATGAGTGCCCGTGAGGTGACGCCTGATAAGCGCCCACACGGTAAAATATATCGTCATCATTACCGATATTTACATGTGTTGTAGATACTGGCACACCCAGAAATGGGTAATATGCCGTGATGATATATTAATTTATTTATTTATTTATTTATTTATATCGTAACCTAAAATTTGAACTAGAGAAATATCAAAATACGACAAGCAATGACAAGCCACATGATAGATACTGATTGGTCAGATTCAGCATTTCAAAATTGAACATAACCAGAGACAAAATTGTAAATTCTAAATTAAAATTTATAAATTAAATTCATCATAAACCAGCCCTAAAAGAATGCATAATTTAGATCCTTTTATCTGAATTACCATATCATATTCTGAAAGACGTTTGCGATAAAAACTACCCGATGTTTTTCTAAGTGAAAAACAATTTTCTACAACATTTCCTTTGTAGGATAAGGCCAATCCTCCGAGATTTTATAAACTTATCTGCTCCTTGAACAAATCAGATAACATAACCTTTGTTCTTCTATCACCTTGGCCTGTGCATTGTTATTCTGATAACTATATCCTGCATCAGCAGAAGAAATAACCTCTTTATTGAAATCAATACCCTTCTTCATTCCATAACTTAACCCAGTTCACGAGGACCTTCAACTCGTTATAAATTCCACAAGGAATAGCGCACAGAAATACCTTTAATCCGTTTTTCAGAAATATTTTTCCAATTTTCATACATATTTTCATAAGATATAAATATACTGTTTTACAAATTTCATTAGTTTTTTACCCATTGTAGAATTACAGAGATTAAGAAAATCAGTTAAGGATTTATTTTTGATCAAAAATATGAAAAAATATCGCAGAGATAGAATATTTATTTAGGATAAAGAGTTGATGTATGCTCAGGGCCGGCTCAAGATATATAAGCGCCCTGAGCCAAATAAGATTAGAGTAGAGCGTCACCACCCGTTACAAAAATTATTTCTAATTGTTTTGGATTTGAAAGAAAAAGAAAACTTAAAAGTTGATAATATATAAATTATAATCATTAGCAATAAAAACACTATGAAATTTACAAAATCAACATAAAAAAATCTGTTGTGGCCAGCACAAGACATTCCGTTAATTTGATGTATTTTGTACAAATCCCATACCAAAAGTTCATTGGAAAAGATTCTACATATCCAGTAAAATTGTAACACGAACATAATACAATTTTTTTCCATACAGAAAGTTCCTTGGAAAATATTCTATAAATCCAATAAAATTATCACATGAATATACATTGTCTATACTCATATATAAATAGTCTAAAAATGCGTACACTTACGCAACATTTTTTTTACAATCAAATAATATTACTACCAAGTTTATATCTCTACCCATTTTTGAATTATTGCCCTAAAAGTCAATATACCCCACATTTAGATAAAAACTTCAAAATTTTCAAAAAGCTAATTTATATGTATCTAGATACTTCTCAATGCGATGATTCCAAATTTTGAAACCGCAGGTCGATATCTCGTTTCGTTCTCGAGATATTTAGATTTAAAATTTTGCTCAAAACTGCCCCCAAAAATGGGCCGAGATATGAATTTGGCGACAACACCATTCGATTCTACGAGCAAAATTACATAAGTACACCAATTTTCAGAATTTTTGAACACCGCATACAATCTCTATAGCAAAATAACTGAAAATGGCCAAAAATCGCAAAAATCTGAGGTGTACCTCTTACGATTTTTTCAGATTTTCGGGGGTTTTTAAGCTTTCATTCATAAAAAATAAACTGGTTGGACAAAAATTATGAAAATTGCTATACATATGTATTTTTGTTTTTAGAATCGAATGGTGTTGTCGCCAAATACATATCTCGACCCATTTTTGGGTAATAACCCAAAAATGGGCAGTTTTGAGCAAAATTTTAGAACTAAATATCTCGAGAACGAAACGAGATATCGACCTGCGGTTGGAATCAGCGCATTGAGAAGTATCTAGATACATAAAAATTAGATTTTTGAATTTTTTTTATCTAAATATGGGGTATGTTGACTTTTGGAGCAATAATTCAAAAATGGGTAGAGATATAAACTTGGTAGTAATATTATTTGATTGTAAAGAGAATGTTACGTAAGTGTACGCATTTTTAGAGTATTTGAACAACAATACCTTCCTTACCTAAAGGTGACGGAAGGTAAAAATACACATCAGAATTTAAATCTAACGAGGATCCAAGAATGATTAATTTATATTGTAACTTTCCGTGCCTTTACTATCGCAAATTTATGTATCATTTCTTCCTGACTTGATTATTTCGCAATGTCATATGTTAAATAAATTACACAATTTATTTACACAAAACTAACTTTGAGGGGCTCCAAATTTAATAATACAGGACAGTTATGTATTATTATATATTAGTCTTTAGTTTTTATATTTTTTGGGCGCCCCAAAAAGCCAGGCGCCTTAAGCCAGTGCCTAAGTGGCTCACGTCTTAAGCCGCCACTGTGTATGATCACGAATATTATACAGATTTTCCAAAATAATATTCTTTCTGACAAAAAGGACAATATGCACAGGTTGGAACAAATTTGAGTTCCGTATAGGAAAAACTTTCTTTATGGGCTAATTTTTTGAGTCAACTTTAATATGCACCACATGAATTTTCGATCGTCTTTTGTTTTTGAGCTACAGGCTAAAACTTGATTTTCGCCTATTTTGAAAATACGTCATATTTCACTTATTATAAAAGATAAAGAAAAATAATTAGATAATTTTTACCTTCCGCTACCCTTGGTAAGGGAGGTATAGGGATCGTGCTAAAAATTACATATCGAGATTTTAGTAAATGACCATGATTTAAGGTCCCTAGAATCAAATTTTAACATTTTCACGATGATGTCTGTATGTGTGTATGTGTAGGGATTTTGTCTTCACTCTAACTCAGATACTATCATTCAGAAAATTCTGAAACCTTGTATTTCCATCCCATTCTATTATGAAAAGAAGCCATTAGATTTTGGTGTAAATCGGATAACCGGAAATGGTACTTTACCTGCAGCTCATAATGGTTTTTCTTCAAAAAATACCATTAAATGCCATTTTTTCGCATTTTATGTATTATGACAATTAAAGATTATAGAATTTTCTACTGGAATACATTAATACTTTTACTATATATTTTACCGATAAATTTAAAAAAAAAAATTTTTTATTAGTCGCGAAGCCTAAGATAAACACTTCCTTTGTTACACAGTTCATATTTCAAATGAATGTAACTGACAGTAAATGTCACTGTCAAAAAACTAATCACTTCAAATTAATAATAGTGACATTTCAAAAAGAAAATAGTAAATAAAGCAATAGTTTTCTGCAATGGAACAGTTTGCAGCGTTAGTAAATACGTAAGTATGTATTTAAATTAATAAAAATTCAATAGCGGGAGGTTTTGTGTTGGCCACATCAGATTTTTATATTATTAAAGTTGTCTCAAAAAATTGGTCCATAAAGACCTACATCAATTTTCTGTAGCGTGCATAATAACAAACTTTTTCTTATTCCATCCTGTATAAAATATTGTTGAAACTCTATCCTTTTTCTTTCACCACCAGATAGATAACCATACAAAATCCAAATTACCTTCATACTTAATAACAGATAGAGAAACTAAAGATAATTACAACATACTAATTCATATCCTTCCCAAACATTCCCATTTTTTATATCAAACTCAATAGCTAGTCCTTCACCACACAAACCAACCTAACCTATATCACCAAGAAGGCAGGCTTAGCATATGTCGTTTTCAATCTTCCTCCCGTCACAGATAACTGAAGGGTTAAATATTTATCATCAGAACAGTCCCGAGAGTGAATGTGGGAGTGAAGAAGGCACAGTCACGTCACCAGCAGATGTTGGGGTTAAATTAGTAGGAAGGAACGAACGCAACATAGAGGGAAATGTCAGAATTATAGGTTAGGTAGTGTAGGTTAGGTTCAACAAGGAAAATGTAGGGTGGATGGATTGTGTTGAAAGTGAATGTGCTTTGAGGAAAATGATTGTGTAAAAATTATAGTACTGTTTGTTTATTCCATGTCAGTAACTCGCATAAGAGAAGAAATACGGAATGGCTATTCTCTTTGTTTCTGTATAATTTATAGTAAGTATTATACATGTTTAATAACAATAGCTGGTAGCACTAGTCTTGTTTTCACTAAAATGCTACAGATTTTTACCTTCCGTCAAAAGGAAGGTATTGTCTTTGGTAGTGAGTTTTTAATGAATAAGCTCGTTTTAGGGTCCCTACAATACGAATGTACTATTTTTAAGATGATGTCTGTATGTGTGTGTGTGTGTGTGTCTGTGTGTGTGTGTGTGTCTGTGTGTGTGTGTCTGTGTGTGTGTCTGTGTGTGTGTCCGTGTGTGTGTGTGTGACAAATTTTTCTCCGACGATAACTCCAAAACTACAATTCTAAAAATTATGATTCTTTCATATTCCTCTTCTTTACAATCATATGAAGAGCTGATTAGATTTTGGTTATAATTGGTCAACCGGAAGTACCCTTATTTGAAGTTCTTAACAGTTTTTCTTGAAAAATCGCAGTTAAATATCATTTTCGACATTTTATGTGATTATCAATAGAAAGAATATCTTATTCTCTATTCGGTTCGATTATACATTTTCCTTCATATTCAATAGATATAGAGTTATAGAGAGATTAACTTTCGAAAATCAGTCAGCTTTGCAAAAATTATGAAAACAACACATATATTCAAAAATATCTAATTGACAGATGTCAGTGGCAAGTGCAAAACCAAAGTGGAAAGTATATGATCTGAAAGTGATATAAGTGACAGAGTGTTCCTCGTCAGTGACTTGCATTGTTGCATTTGCGGCCTCGCCTCAAGATAGGAACTTATAATGCCAGAAGTACGAGAAAGGCAAAAGAGAAGACGGAAGGACTGTATAGCAGAAGATTTGAGAGAGGAAGAACTGTGTCACGAAGGTGCTTTGGACAGGAATGAGTAGAAGAGAAGAGTAAGAAACAGCGACTTCTAATAAAATAGGGCAAAGTTGAAGCAGGAGGAAGTGTTAAGTGCAATACATAATGTACGTTCGTATTCGTATTAAAATTTTATTAGATTTTAGAATCTTTTCAAAGGAACTTTCGAAATGGAATTTGTAAAAACAGTGTGTTCTTGTTACAATTATACAGGATATATAGAATCTTTTTCAAGGAACTTTTGGTATAGGATATGTACAAAATACATCAAATTGACGGAAGGTTTTGTGCTGGCCACAACAGATTTTTTTATATCAGAAGGAACAATCAAAATTTATTAAACAGAAATGATAAGTCTCACTATGGGCAAAAAAATTGACTGCCGGGTTCAGCAATAAACTATAAATATCGTAATTATGACAAAGCAGTATATCGCTCACTGCTCGTATTTTAACTCTGGATGTCAACGGGGCCAACGGGCTATTATTTGCGCCCTCTGTTGAAATAAATAAAATAAATATATCATTACGGCATACTACCCATTACTGGGTATGCCAGTATCTGCAACACATGTAGACATCGGTAATGACTATATATTTTTACCGTATGGATGCTTACTAGGTGTCACCTCACGGGCACACATAGCTGGTGTGGAGAATACACCACAGGGATCACATGCTTACTGTACTCTTCCTTTATATAAATGCTATTTTTGTTTGAAATAATTTCTTTTGAGAATGAATAACGTAGTTCCAAAAATTATTTAAAACAAAAAATGGCATTTATGTTAAAGGAATAGTAAGATTATTTTACTATACAGAACACACAACACTCAAAGCAGATAGAAGTATCAGGTGATGCATGTCTTCATTCCAGAAGAGAGGTGCAAATAAAGGCCCGTTTTATCCAATATTATAGAGCAAACTGTAAGCGTTATTCCGCTAATTACAACGTTTATGGTTTTATTGCTGGACTCGACAGTCAATTTTTCTGACTATAAGGGCTACGATAGACATGATTGCAGCGCCGCCAAAGGAGTTTGAAGGTACCAATTTACCACCAACAAAAAAAAAAAAACGCCCCCTTGACAATTTTTGAAAGAAAATTTGTACTTGATTCGAATGTTTTCGGGTCTAGCGTACGTCCTAAAAATATCTACCACGTCTAGTAATATGTCATAACACAGAGTTAATATCTATTTGATAGGTTATATTCTAGACCCGCAATTAGGTACTTTATTTTATTTTTATGTAAATTGTAACTTTATGTATGAATAACACTTTTCATGATAAAACTATAATTATTGCAAGAAAAGTGTAATTTTATGTAATTAATATAATTTACTGTCATTACGGTAGTAAAATTTTAATATACGTAAATTATTATTAAAAGTAACACCTGTCTGATAATAATTCATGTACATAGACACATTATGTATATTATATTTACATGTATGAAACTCATCATTTTTAATTAATCATAAAATAATATTTTAGGGTCTTTCAATGGGATTTTATTGATAAATTCTTAATAGACCAAAACGAAAAAAGAGTTTTCTTAAAATAACATATTTTAATAATGTATAGGGTGTAAATCGAGACAGCATAATTACTGTTTTTTATTGCATTTAACATGTGTCTTCTGCACACATACAATTCTATTTTCTATTTTTGATTGTATGAGGAAGTTCCTAAATGGCACAGATTCTTCCAATTCATTAACAAGATTGGCGGCATTTCTGATGGAAATATGCATTTTACCTACAATTTTAAATATTTAATTAATAAAACAATAAGGAAGATTAAATATACTTACCAGAAAAAACTTTTTTAGCTCTTCCCAGGAATGTCAGATTAAGGAATTCATAGTTAAACAAGTCTTAAGTCTTAAAAGTTTTTGAGGAATCGTCCCTCCAACATCCAAACATACATACATACAGTAAAATTTTTGAAAGAAGTCCGATCAAGGCCATCTACGAATTTTATCTATGAATTAAGATTCTGTCAAATTTAGTAGTGTCTTTTACTTAGTTTTTATGAGGGTACATGATATCTTGTGTACCTCATAAAAACTATATAAACGACACTACTAAATTTAACAGCATAAAATCTTAATTCATAGATGCAATTCGAAGATGGCCTTGATCGGACTTCTTTCAAAAATTTTACTGTACATACATACATACACACACACACACACACACACACACACATCATTTTAATTCTAGGGACCTTAAATCGTGTTTATTCACTAAAATCTGGATATGCGAATTTTAGCATGAATCCAATACCTCTCTTAGCGAGAGGTAAAAACAGATAAATATCATTTTTTGACATTTTATGTGATTATCAATATGAAAGAATATCTTATTGTCTATAAGGTTTGATTATACATTTTCCTTCATACTCAATAGATACTGAGTTGAAGAAGTATAAAAGATTAACCTTTATAAATCAGCCAGCTATGCTATAAGCTCGGAAACAGCTGATATATTCAAATAATGGGGGATTACGGCTCAATCGAATTAAAGGAAAATAGTAAAAAAATTCGAATGTATATGCTGAATAATGAATATTAATAAAAAAATGAAATGGTATAATTGAGATATTTCGGAAATAAAGGGTTTTTTGTTGCGCTTCGACACTAATATGAAAATATTTTGATTGGCGACCGAGAGACCACCTATACATGCATTACAAATAGCATGTTAGGAGGTGGGGATTACTACCAATGGAAGTTAAGAAATTCAAATTCGAAAGGAGGGGCTAACATTCCTGTACAGCAGTTTTCAAACAGTTTTTATTTTAACATAAATTTCTTGCATTAAACTTAATAATTTAAATACACCTGTAATTATAAAGTATGTAGACTTATAGAGTGTTATAATATTCATTTATTTTTATCTAAATATAACTTAAAATAGCATATATTTCAAGAACATTTAGGTCCATGATGAAAACAGTTTGATATAGAAACACATAAATGTGACGTCACGTCAATCTTTTCAAAATTCGGGAGACCATAATTCGCTTAATAATAAGAATTTTTTCACCGGATTTTCATCAATAGTCTTAGTTTTACTAATATTTTCAGATGAAATTATAAACCCCCATTCTAATTGACATATCAGTATCAAGTGCAATTTATATAGTGCTTGTTCGTGTTTTAATTTTAATATATAATATATGAATTTATACAAAATACATAGAATTGACGGAAGATAATGTGCTGGCCACATCAAATTTTTTAAATCTTATAACTAGAAGATTTACTTCAAGAAATACGATAACTAAAACACGGGTTATCTTCTTCCATGCACCATACTATACTTATTATTTAATATGTAGCTTGCAACTGACAATAAATTCTTGCTCATAATTGGCCATTTCCTGGCGCCTGTATGCCGCTCTTGTTGCTGCTGGCACGAACTACATGCGTCATGTGAATGTAACAAGTATATAGTGGGTGTATATACTGTATATAGTTATAGAATTCACTATGCAGTGGCAGTACACAATGTACTATACACAACAAGCGGGCAAGAACAGCTGTTTGACAATTACCTATGTGTGACGGTAAATACGTAGCGTGCATATTATACAGGGCTTACATGATGAATAAATATGTGCTGGTGAAAACTAAATACTAAATAGCAAAATAGCGGTAGGTACGATGTTGTTGATAAAGCAAATTGCATGAGGTAAATGCACAAAATTAAATAAATATAGCATCAATGTTTATTATTCTTTGATGGATTGGTCAATAAGCTGTTTTTTGACATTTCAGTAATCAAATAGTTATTTGTGCATATTAAGGCTGAATATGTGATCTGTTCGGCAAGAGCAGTGATTCCAAAACAAACCTTCACATAGACGTTTAACATGGGAATTTAGTTTTTGGTAAATAAAAAGTGTTCAGCAGGAAATTAAGCCATGGTATTGAACATGATAATAGTAAATTCCATCTTGTACATTATTTAATGTTAATTATTTTGATATTATTGTATAAATTGCAAGAAATTACAATAATTTTCAAATAAATAATTGTTTCACTTTTTACCTTTCGCTAAGACAGGTATTGGAATCATGCTAAAAATCGCATATTAAGATTTTAGTGGATAAGTACGTTTTAAAGTACCTATAATCCGATTATAACATTTTTACGATGATGTCCGTATGTGTCCGTATGTGTGTGTGTGTGTGTGTGTGTGTGTGCGTACGTGTGTGTGTGCGCGCGTACGTGAGTGTGTGCGCGCGTACGTGTGTGTGTGCGCACGTGCGTTTGTGAGTGTGTGTGCGTGTGTGAGTAAGTGTGCGTGTGTGAGTAAGTGTGCGTGTGTGTGTGCGCGCGTGTGTGTGTGTGTGTATGTGTGTGTATGTTGGAACCACGATTTCTCAAATACTATAAGACTTAAAAAAATAATAAACTGCAGTTTCCTCAATATGACATTTCTGGAAAGAGCTGATTAGATGTTGGTAACAATTGGACAACCGGAAGTACTAGTTTCTTTAAAAATATCTTCTGAATATATTCTTTTGAAATTTTTGTTATTACAAATATTGAAGAACATAAACTTTTTATCAAATCTTGTATAGATTTAGAGATAAAGGCACTGTAATATATAGAATAATCTAATCGCAGAGACTAAGGCACTAAGGAAACCAGTTGACAAATTTAAATGTTTACAACATAGTAAGGTTTATAACATAGTTTATAAATGACAGATGTCAGTGTCAAAAATCAACAGATTTAGTGACATTCTGATAGCTTTTTCTGGGAAGTACATTTAATCTTTCTTATAGTTTTATTAATTAAATATTTAAAATTGTAGGTAAAATGCATATACCCATCAGAAATACCGCCAATATAGTTCATGAATTGGAAGAATCTCTGACATTTAGGAACTTCCTCATACAATGAAAAATATATATGATTAGAATTGTATGTGTGCAGAAGACATGTTAAATACAATAAAAACAATACTTGGGTAAAGTTCTGTAATTTTTTTGTTATAAAACGAAACGACGGTTCGATAGCGAAGTGCAAAACAATACTTATATAACATAAAATGGAAATGACGAGAGGTATTGTGCTGGCCACAACAGTTTTTTTATTATGCAAGATGAAAAGATTTTCAAATGTCAGCGTCGCGCACTGGTTATAGCACAACTTCCTCTGAAATTTCAAATTGAGGTTAATTATTTTACTTTTTTTTTTACACAAAATTGTTGAACTTTTAATCATTTGTTTTATATTTCCTATTACTGTCATTTAAAAATAATAATAACATTGTAATGAACAAAGAGAAAATAAATGACAATAGTTGATTACAATAATCAAAAATATTGATATAACAATACATTATATTTTCTTTAGATATCAATAAACAATATTTTTTATGAATACAGTGAAAACTTAATAAATACATAAATTTATTATAGTTCAGTTATTTTTATTAATATCACAATGCATTGTTATTATATCAATATTTTGATTATTGTAATCAATTATTGTCAATAATTTTCTCTTTATTTATTACAATGTTACTATTATTTTTAAATGTCTGTAATAGGAAATATAAAACAGATTTCTAAAAGTTCAACAATTTTCGTGTAAAAAAAAAAAACAAAATAATTACCCTAACGGGAAATCGAATCTCAATCTGAAATATCAGAGGCAGCTGTGCTAACCAATGCGCTACACTGACATTTGAAAATCTTTCCATATTGCATAATTGCATATTCGAATAACTGAAAAAAGCTATTCTCGTAGAAGTCGACCAAATTGACAGAGCCATGTTGGAAAAAGTGTTTGCAAACTTCGTAGAACACCTCCAGAAATGCATTAATGATAACGGTCACCACATTCAAGATGTTGTTTTCCACACTTGATTTTGTCAAATGCTATATCATTACGAACTCAAATCTGTCAATAATTTTTTTCTTAAGCAAAAAGAATCAATGGGGTATTACACCATTTTTTTTTATAATTTTATCTGAAAATATTAGGAAAACTAAGACTATTGATGAAAATCGGATGAGAAAATTCCTATTAATAAGCGAGTTATGGTCTCCCGAATTTTGAAAAGATTGACGTGACGTCACATTATTTATGTGTTTTTATATCAAACTGTTTTCATCATGGACCTAAATGTTCTTGAAATATATGCTATTTTAAGTTATATTTACATAAAAATAAATGAATATTATAACACTGTATAAGTCTACATACTTTATAATTACAGGTGTATTTAAATTATTAAGTTTAATGCAAGAAATTTATGATAAAATAAAAACTGTTTGAAACCTGCTGTACAGGAATGTTAGCCCCTCCTTTCGAATTTGAATTTCTTAACTTCCATTGGTAGTAATCCCCACCTCCTAACATGCTATTTGTAATGCATGTATAGGTGGTCTCTCGGTCGCCAATCAAAATATTTTCATATTAGTGTCGAAGCGCTATAACAAAAACACCTTTATTTCCGAAATATCTCAATTATACCATTTCATTTTTTTATTAATATTCGTTATTCAGCATATATACATTCGTATTTTTTTTCTATTTTCCTTTAATTCGATTGAGCCGTAATCCCCCATTTTGTGACGTTCTAAAAAACGTCCCTCCTTTCTGCCCAACCTGTATATGAGCAAGAAATAAGACATTTCATACGTTATTTATACATGTACATATTTAACCTCTAAGTTACTGAGAACTTTGCTATCATATCCTTGTTTTATAAACTGGCTAAGTGCTGCTGTCTCTCTAGAACTCCATTACTGCAGTATGACTTTTTGGCTCTGCACCAGGGCATCTGATGAAACCACAACAGTCTCTGTCTGAGCTTCTGGTCTCCATGTCTGTGTTTACATTTATTTTTAGCGCAATGAATTATTTCTGAAACTAGTTTTGCCCTATCACACGTGAGCGGCGAAAGCGAATCTAGATCAGTATAAGAGTATGTAAAGGAAAAGTAGCGTTAATCACGCTATAGGTATTTAAAAACGCAAATATAAAAGGTATATGTGAGTCAGTTCGTTAAAGAATGAATATTTATAAATATTTCCTTATGAGATAACAGTTGTAATAAGGTAATATCGCTATTTGAATACTCTAGGATAAAAATCCAGTAAAATTTTCAAAATCGTAAAAAAGTGTTTTTTCTATAGCAGATGCTAAACTGTGCTTTTATCTACTCAAAATAGTAGATAAAGTAGCACTTTAACCGCAAGGGTAGATAAAGTAACATTTTAACAGCAAGGGTAGTTAATAGTTATTTATGATATGTGTGGGGAAGTTTGTGAAACGAGGCGAAGCCGAGTAAAACAAACCCCACGAACGAAATAAAATCACTTTTAACACGAATATCATACACTATTTTTCCTACGACCCTAGTTATGTATTAGTAAAATCTAAAAATTATAGAATGACATTTATGACCGGTCATGATATTCTAACCTCTACTTCCAACAAAATTCTAACCTCTACTTCCAACAATACTGTTTTAAATTCCAATTCTTCAAGCGCCTTGCAAGGAATTACTATAAACAATTGTAATAATTGTACTATAACAATAAACGTGTCAAAATAATGTGTACTTCTAATAAAATACCTATATAAATAATTTCAGTACAAAAATAAATATAAAATGAAACTACATTTACTTATGAACACTAAATGTAACTAGATTTAGTTATATTTTTAACCCTAAATGTAACTAGATTTAGTTCTTTTTTAACACTAGTGTTAAAAGTAAATTTGTTTTTTACTTTTACGAGCGAAAATTTGGTAGCATGCGTGTCTCAAAATATTCGCCTGCAAGCGTACGACTTGAGGCGAAAGTGTCAAAGTAACGTCATTATTTTACCACATTTCTATTCAAAGGCATTTTAATAGTATAAAATCCAATAATTTCTGAATTAAAAAGTGAATATAGTATTCTAAAGTGCATGCTATCAAGATTCGTAAATATAAAATCGTATTCGCCTGCTTTCTATGATAGAATTCTAAAGTGCGTGCTACCACTACTGAGGTATTTTCAAAATATGCGAAAATCAAGTTTAGCTCAAAAACAAAAGACTATCGAAAATTCCTGTGGTCCTTTCAAAAAATTGCTCAATAAGTTTCAGTAGCTTGCATAATAAGAAAGTTTTTCATATAAGGAACTTGAATTTGTTATGTACATATAAATATTATTGTTTCTAACGAGTGTATAACAAAAAATATTGTCAAGTAGGCTGGCAATAACTTACAGACTTAATTATCAATACACTTAATGTTTAAGCGGCTGACATCCAGACTAAACAGAGAAAAATTATAATAATTTCAAAACAGAATTTTGGCTTACAAAAAAAAAAAAATTAAGAAATATTGATATTGAAACTATAATTTAAAGTTTATAATAAATTTATTTGCTTATTACTGTTCTGCCCTCACAGTCTATTGAAACTCACTTAATAAATTTATGGAAAAGTCGGCTTAAAAAATCTTGTATATCACAAGTCCAGAAACTTCTTTGCGAGTACTCGTATTTAAAAACCACGTATTTCGGCTCAGCCTGTCAAAATATTCTCACACGCAAAAGTTCTGTTTCTAAACTAGTGATACAAGTAACTATTGTTCGGAGCTTTAATTTCTTTTGCGATTATTACGATTATCAAATACCGGAACTATTGTGAAAAAAATGTCATGCTGAACAATAGGTAGCACGCATGATGATATTTTTGCAATAAACAAAATAGATATGAGTAAACACTTACATATGTAGCATTCACATATGAATATATTTATTCACATTCGTTTACATACACACTATTGTATTCATATTTAACAATTAATTAGTTATAACTCGTATAACGAAGACTATAAAATGTATCTTAAATTGGTACATATAAACAGTCAGATATGTGCTTGCATACATACATACATACATACATACATACACACGTAAAAATATTTAACAAAGAACTATGTATAATAAAGATAATCATGAAATAATACAAAAGAATTATTTTATTCTTTGTTAAATTATCATCATATTTTTATGGCAAAATTAACGAAACTATTTAAACTAGATTAGTTTAATATGTTTAACCTTCGTTTTTATTGTAACGATCTATTGTTTTACATATTATAATTGAACTACTTTTTGTATTTATTTTTTAAAAAATAAAAAATGTTTTTGTTATATACTCCTTAGAAACAATAATATTTAATGATTATTTAATTTTTTTCTAAAGCGAATGAAAAAAATCTACAAAATAATAAATAAATCATATGTACATAACTGGGTGGAACAAATTCAAGTTCCTTATATGAAAAACTTTCTTATTATGCAAGCTACTAAAAATTATGGAGCAATTTTTTGAAAGGACTTTAATAAGCACCACAGGAATTTTCGATAGTCTTTTGTTTTTGAACTACAGGCTAAAACTTGATTTTCGCTTATTTTGAAAATACCTCATAACTAGCTTATTATGGAGAGATAAAGAAAAAAATCTGTTGTGGCCAGCACAAAACCTTCCGTCAATTCGATGCATTTTGTACAAATCCCATACCAAAAGGTCCTTGGAACAGATTCTATATAATATCATGTAAAATCAAACACGAACACATACTATTTCTATTCTATAAATCCAATGAAATTATAACATAAACACACACTAAGTAAAATGCACTTGACACTTCTTCTTATTCTTCAGCTTTCCCTATTTTATTAGAGGTAGCTGTTTTCTCTTTTCTTCCACTCATTCCTGTCCAACACATCTTCTTGACTCAGGCATTCCTTTCAGTCTTCTGCGATACAGTCCTTCCATATTCTCTTTGGCCTTTCTCTGCGTGTCACTTGCGAGGACCACTATGACATACCAATTTTGTGATCCTACACTTTCCATATTTGGTTTTGCACTTGCAACTGACATCTGTCAATTAGAATTTTTTTAATGTATCAGCATCAGCTGTTTCCATGATAAATAGCAAAGCTGACTAATTTTTGAAAATTAATTTCTTTATAATGCTTTAAATCTACATCTATTGAATATGAAGGAAAATGTATAATCAAATTGTATAGAGAGGAATATTTTCTTTAATATGTATAATAACAAAATGTCAAAAAACAATATTTAACTGCGTTTTTTTAAGAAAAACTGTTAAAAACTTCAAATAAGGGTACTTCCGGTGGATCAGTTATAAACAAAATCTAATCAACTCTTTATATGGATGTACAGAAGAGGAATACGAAAGAATTATAATTATTAGTATTGTAGTATTGGAGTTATCGTCGGAGAAAAATTTGACACACACACACACACACACACACACACACACACACACATATATATATATATATATATATATATATATATATATATAAAGGTGATAGATAATTACGACTGTAATTAGTTAAGGAAACTGGATAGTGGGTTTTGACAGTCAATTTGTAGGCTTAAGTGTAATACACTCTTTTTAATTTGTCAAGCTTTCGGTTATATTTTTAACCATCCTCAGGACAATTAGTTGAGATTTTTTTGTAGAACATACAGCATTTACAAAAATGTAATTTTGAACATGCACACGCGCATGGTTTAGTAAAATAATGAGTCGAAATAACTGAGTTACATATTAAAATATATATATACATATACATATACATACAGACATCATCTTAAAAATAGTAAATTCGTATTCTAGGGGCCCTAAAACGTGCTTATTCATTAAAAACTCACCAACGAATTTTTTGACCAAAGACAATACCTTCCTTACCTAAAGGTGACGGAAGATAAAAAAGTATAACATGTAATAAATTTTGCATTTTCTAGATTAAAATATTCATTTAAATGATTATATATTTATAACCATAAAAAAATAGTTGCCTACTTTTCCTAGCCTACTCTGTTTACATATTTATTTGTTTACATTTACTTGAAATTCCTTATTTCTTCCTCATTTTCTCAATTACTTATGAAAATTATGTTCTTAACCATCAACAAACATGTTCAAGGCAGTAAATATTAATTAAATTACTCAATTAACTATTTAATTTCATATGCATCTAGCAAGGAATGCTATGCAAGTAGTAGGCAGTGGAAAACAGTTGCCTAACAGCTGTTATGCTCGGTTGTTTCTGTCACAGCAATCTGCGATGATATGCAATTAAAATTCTATTATGATCAGTTTCCTGTACTCAGTAAGGATAGCGATGTCATTTGTTGGTTGTTTGTTTTATGCGAATGGCATTGAATTGTACTCAATGAAGCAATGATGTTTTTATTGTGTGACTGAATATATTATGGACTGATTATACAAACTATGAATGTGGTCGTTAAGAATGAAGTCTTTCTTTTATTTGTACGTATTTAAATATAACAAGTGAATGTGTGTAGAATATTTAATTTATATTTAATACTGTAACCTTTTTTGTCATTGTTATGTAAATATGATTAGATTATAAATAACGCACTATTTATTTGTCACTTTCAATTTTCAATAAACTACAAATAGGTACAGTATTGGCGATTCAAATTAACTTTTCCCGCCATTATATAACAGTGACGTCACAACACTGTATGAACTGTCAATGTGTCATTGAAATAATGAATTTTATGCTTTTTGAAAAAGTTTAAAAACATAAAACTTGTTTTAAATCGCCTGCAATCACTAGAAAGTTTCTTTGAAGGAAAGGAAGGAAATAATATATTTTAGACATTTTTTAGTTCAAACTTCGTCCGCCAGGTAGAGTTTGCTTAACTTGAATCGCGAATAATTTTTAAAAGATGTATGTTCAAGCGTTTAAGGTTATCTTTGAATTATATGAATTAAAAATATAGCTCCGCCCGTCAAATTCAGTAGTGTCGTTTAGTTAATTTTTACGGACGTACCAGTGGCAGCTCTTGTCTTTTCGACCGGAGGGGCGCAGTAAATAAAAAAAATAAGATGATTATAAATATCGTAACAGGGTCCTATACCAGTTTCTTTATTTAATTTTTTTTTCTGTAAAATCAGGATGAAAAAAGAATTTTAGTGCAAACTCGACATAAAAAAATTACGTAATAAACGAGATATGAATTATTAAAATTTAAGACCAACAAACTGTTAGTTATAGGGGAGGGGGGACAAATTTTTTCATGTTTGCATAGCTGAAATATTTTTATATAAAAACTGTAACGATGGTCACTAGATTTAAATTTATTCTTCATGTTTACCGTTGTAGTCTTATGGTTAGCATGTCAGTTTTTTACTACAGTTTGATTATTTAAATCAAAGTTCAAATCCCACAAGTAAAAATATTGTTTTCCATTTTTTATTGGTTTGTATTGTTTAGATTTACGCATACAGTATAATTGTTTGGTTATATTGTATGTCGTTTGTTGTAAAATGTATTGTTGTATTTTGGTTATAGCTGCTAATGTTTATAAAATTGTTATTTATCTGCCAGCTATTGTGTGGTCGAGTGGCTAGTGCGCTTGACCAGCACGCTAGATATCGTCGGTTCGATCCTACATGAAATTGTATTTTTTATATTTTTATTCAAACTTAGCGAGAATTTGCAGGATGACTAAAAACGTGTTTGAACCTTTTTTGATATTTTTAACGGTTTTTCGGGGTATAAATACGAGCTCGAGCGTTAGTTACAGGGAGAGAGTGTGTGCTCTCTCAAGGGAGCGTTAGCTCTCCAACGAGCCTAAGATGGTGTGTGCCGTCTTCTGCGAACCTGGTGAGGGCCAGGTGAGCGGGTTGTGGATGACCTTGGCTGCCTCTGACTCAGTGCTGTTGGTGTGTGCCGGCAGCTCGTGAGAGAGTGCAGCAGGTGGACCGTACCGGTGTAGCCGGTTGTTTTGTGCAGTGGTGTTGGCCGCTGTACGCCGTAATCGCTATTGTCAATGAGTGTTGGTGTGTGCCAACATTGTTAGATTGAAATCGCGATTGTTAATGAGTGTTGTCAAAGTGACAACACTGTAACCGTACCGTGTTCCCGTAACTTTGGTGTGTGCCATTGTTACTCGTCCATAGCGTGTTCCCGCAACCTTGGTGTGTGCCATTGTTGCCCGTTCATTGTTGATCGCGCGTAGTAGAGAGAATATCCTGCAAGTATCGCTGATTCATTGTTACTTTGCTTTGTTATAATTACTACTTTCTCATTTTAATTTATTTTAATAAAATATTAAAAATGATTACAATTGATTTCATTGTCAAAAGCCGAACTCTGTCTCCACTAAGCTACCCGAGCACTTTTTGGCGTTCCAGCCATCCTTTTCAGCAACGCTATGAGAGCGTCCTTTACAGGATCGACCATCTCTCCTTATGCTGTGTTTCCGAATTATTGGCGCCCGAGCAAACCCTTTGACAGCATGGAGAACGAGCAGGGACGTCATTACAAAATGGCGACCGAATAGGGACAACAGCGTCCTTCATTCACTTTTCGCCGTTACAAAACTTATACGTTATATTCACGAAGAAATTATTATTAAGCTTAAATAACATAAATAAGAAGCATTTTTTTAGTAATAAATTATAGAACATTTAAACAGTTTGACAATATTGACACAAAGTATGACGGCGGATGGCGCTAGTGTTTGTTTTAAAGTTTCAATGTTTCAAATTTCTGACATTATTTATTTAATTAATATTCGAAATTGATTTAATTATAAATACATTATTATTGTTAATATTACTAGATATTATAATTAAACAAATTCATCAGCCACAAAATTGTTAAATTTTTTGTTAGGTTATAGATCAACGTGACAGTTCATAATCTTTTAAAGGCGACAGCAGAAGATCCGCGAATCTCCTTTTTAAAATCAGGCGACCAATCAAATTCTTAGGACCTAACGCGTCATACCCAATTAGTAATCAACTTCAATCCCTTTTAATTTGCGCCCTGATCAATATTTAAACAATAGTATATTACATCCGAGGTGGGAGATATTTTATTACAGCCGAGGGCTTATGTATATTACCGAGAGGCGAAGCCTCGAGTTGAGATAATGCGCGAGGCTGTTATGAAACTCCCACCGAGGTTATGTGTACTATTTTATTCACAATCATCCTCATTTTAAATCAATAATTTTCAAAATAAATTAATGAATTATAACCTTTAATTTTATTAATATTTTGACATCTGTCTTAAAATTTGTTTAGCCTACGTAATTATGGGGATTTACGGCAATGTTGCTAGGCAACCCCTACATAAACATTTCCAACCCAAGAGATGGAAGTGAAATTTGTTATTTCCAACCCAAGAGATTGTCATTAAAGTTAGAAATGACGTATTTTCCAACCTCCAAAAGGTTAGGAATCTGTACGAGGTGTGTTCAAAAAATATCGCGAATTTTGTGTTTTTTCAAAAATTATTTATTTATTCATGAATATCTATTTTGTCCCCTTCAAAGTAATCCCCATGAGATATTATACACTTGTGCCAACAATTTTTCCAATCTTCAAAACACTTCAAAAAATCATTTTTTTTTATCTTGTTCAGCTCCTCCTTCGATGCCGTCTTTATCTCGTCAAGCGTAGCGTAACGTCGTCCTTTCATGGGCCTCTTCAGTTTAGGGAACAAGAAAAAGTCACAGGGGGCCAGATCTGGGGAATACGGTGGCTGCGGCATCAATAGTGTGTTGTTTTTGGCTAAAAAGTCGCGCACAAGCAACGAGCAATTGAGCAATTTTGGTACAAATTTCGCGGCGACCCGTCTCATGCCCAAATCATTGATAAAAATCGAATGGCACGAGCCAATCGATATGTTTAGGTCCTCAGCAACTTCTCTAACGGTGATTCGACGATTGGCCAATATCATTTTCTCCACTTCATTAATTTTTTCGTCTGTTGTTGAAGTGCTCGGGCGTCCGGCACGCTTTTCGTCGTTCACATCTTCTCGGCCTTCTGAGAACATTTTGTACCACCGATAAACGTTGCTTTGGTCCAAGGTAGCTTCTCCGTATGCCACAGTCAACATTCGGAATGCATCCGCGCACTTAATTTCGTTTTTCACACAAAATTTGATACAGGTTCTTTGTTCCATTTTTTTGAATAGGTAAAAATCGAAGACGATCCAAAACACGTGCAAGCAAAGCAGCTGTCAACAATTAAGTGAACATTCAAAATGGCCGAGCTTGTCGACATAAGTGAGAGACATGAGTACCAACATAAAGCCACAAAAAGATCGAAATTCGAATATACGTAACCCGCGAAAATTCAAAATTCGCGATAGTTTTTGAACACACCTCGTATATTACTATAATGATTGTGAATAATTGTTTTTACTAATGTTCATTAATTTATGTATATTTTCGTCTTCTTATTTAAAATAGTTAAAATTTGACGATGGTATAGTACCCTATTATGGCCATGCTGCATAATTGTTACTAAAAAACTTAAAACTGTAGATCATAACCTGAATTACTTAATTATTATTAAAAGCTTTACAATATATATCATTAAATTTATATACATCGTTTCGTCCAACAAAAAAGTTTCTTCTGTTTATATAATCCTCTTTCTTCCCAGTATAATCCCCTTCCCTGCTATAAAATCACCAATACCATCAATATTTCACTGTACAATTTCCCTGATTCCTACCCTGTGCACGTACTCGGATGCTACACTCGGAATCTCACACGTTTGTTACCGGAAAACCTTTGTGGTGTGGGATTTCAAGGTAGGATACTAATGGAAGTGATGTTTGATACGTAAACACTTGTGAACACAGTGTATCACTAGGGAAAAGAATATCGAAACTGCTTTCCTCTTCTTATGTCTTCGACCGTAAAAAGTAGAATGTAGTTTGTTTGTTACTAAATGTGAAGTAATCTTTAGGGAAAGAGGTTAAGTTTGAAGTTTTGGAATTTAAGGAAGATTAAAAATTGTTTAGAATTTTCCGCATATTTCCGTATACTGAACTTTATCACTTTTGTTAAAATAACAATGACAATATTTAAATATTTTCCTCCAATGGTATGAAATAGTGAATAGAGACATAGTTTGAAGGTTGGGAACTATTGTACTATTGTATCTTACTTATTTTAGCGTCATCGGGTGACAGTAGGTCTCTTACCGCATACATTATAATCTATTTCAATTAAAAATGGTCTCAGGCGTAAGAAAGACCATACAATTCCAGCTTTTTGATTGGTATAAACGCGAACCAAAACTAGTACTTCCTTAAGAAATTCTTCTATTATTTTTTGAAAATTTTTGTTATGACAAATATCAAAGTTGGAAAAAATCATGATTTTTTTTTATTTTTAAAGATTTAGTGGTGTTATTGTACTTTTTTAATTGTATTAAAAGCAATATAAATATTTTATTTCATAAACGAAAATCTGTAATAAACCCCAAAATATGAATTTGATTTTTTGCATAAATTTAGTATATAACGTACCCACGCGCGAGCGTCTTTTTAAACAATGCATATCTAAATAAAATAGATCAAAACATGTAATCAGTAATCTGTTAGAATTCGAATACAGTTCATATTTTTGTTGTTATTTATAATTTTGTAGTAAATGAATTCATTTTTATTACAATTTGAATCTTTTTTTCATTTGTGATAAAAATCAGTGATTTTTAAAAATAAAATCAGTTGATTTAAATCAGGCCAACCTTGACAAATATTGAAGGACAAAATTCTCCATCTAATACAGTTAAAATTTTTATTATATCTTCTATAGATTTAGAGATAAAGAAAATGTAGAATAATCTGTTGCAATACATCCCACAGTCCAGACTACATCAAGGAAACCAATTATCAAATTCAAATATTTGTAGTTGACTAGATAAATGTCAGTGTCAAAAATCAACAATTTTACTGACATAACTGAAAGCTTTTTCTGGGAAGTTCATTTAATATTTTTAACTGAATTATTATTTAAATATTTAAATTTTAGGTAGGTATGTATATTAAGAGTAATAGTACATACATCCCTAAGAAATACCGCCAATTCCGTCAATAAATTGGAACCAAATTAAACATGAAGAGTAGA
Source organism: Ophonus ardosiacus (assembly GCA_943142095.1). NCBI lineage: Eukaryota > Metazoa > Arthropoda > Insecta > Coleoptera > Carabidae > Ophonus > Ophonus ardosiacus. The sequence continues at coordinate 7,586,503 of OW964835.1, forward strand.
ACAAGATTCTTTATAGAATGAAAGAATAGATATAATTAGAATTATTTATGTATACAAGAAAAGTTAAACTCGATACTTATGTAACGAAACGGAAATGGCGAGAGGTATTGTGTTAGCCACAACAAATTTTTAATAACTGGAACAATGACAGAGATAACAATAAAAAAAATAGGCTTCAAATTTAATGGGGAAGTTTAGCATGGTAAAAATTCTACATGACATACTATTTTCTTACAAATATAACACAAATGACTGCTTAAATTGAAATTAAAAATTAAAATTATTGTTCCATTTATTTATAATTAATATTTTTTGTGTAAACTCTAAGTACGTCACAAGTCAGTTATGCGCAAACTCAGACAGAACGGTGAAATCGAACCACTTGAACGTAGGTCGAACATCATCTCAGTCTCAAATGACTGCACGGTAAAAAATTACATTGATATTCCGGACAAAATTTAGTTAGCTGTATTTTTTTTGTTATTTCAACAATATGTTTTTGCCTTGTATATCAAAAACTTTGTATTTTAAGTTTCCAAAACTAAACCATTTTTGTTGTGTATAAAAAGTATTATTTGCTGTAAAATATTAGTCATGGTAGCAATTAATATTAGCAGTATTAAGCAGTCATTTTGTTACTTTGTTCAGATTACAAAATCATTTTGCAACAATTAAAAATATTTAATCTGTTACTGGGACAAATTTTATTATTTTTTTCCTGTGACATTATATTTTGTAAAGATTACAAATTCCTCTTCCTGCCATATACTTTGTACAGGTAACTAAAACTTTTGTGTAGACAGGGTATTCCCTGTTATACAACATAATTCACTGTTCGTGTTATATATACTATTGTACGTCGTGTCGCAATTGCTTACGCTGTTAAGTTTTGCCTGTCGAAAATTGTGTTTTAAAAGTGCTTGTTTCTTGTGCCCGTCAATAGAAATGGATGATTTTGTAAAATATATTTTAAAACAATGGCAATTAGAGTGTCTTATTGAGAAATTTGAAGGTATGTATCGATTACTGATAAATCTATATAATTTAAGTGACTGTTGTTTCATAAGTTATTTTTTTATATAATATTTGTTACATGTATATAGATTATAATTATAAATAAATAAAATTATTATAATACGCATGTATTTAATTTTTACCTTACTACCTCATTAATGCATTTGTATATCTATCAAAATTAATTAGTTTCCAAACAAATCCATAGTTATTCATGGTAACTTATTTTATTTGTTCGCATAACAAATATCTTTTGTTATATATAACAAAACTGTATTTGTTGCCACAACAATTTTTTACCAGCAAATTTATTTAGGTAACTGTAACAAATATATTTACTGGTCCTATATTGACAAAAAAAAATTGCTGCTGTAACTCATTTTTGGTAATCACAACAAGTTTTTATTTACCGTGTGGTAACCGCAATCGCGTGCGTCAGTGTATAAGCGACATACGTTGTACCAAGCCTCTATCGACGTCATCACAGCTTAAAATCGGCTTTTCCGGAAAATCTGGGCATTTTTGAAAAAAATAAAACATTATTTTTCAAGTCATTTCCCAAGGAGTAAAAGAATAAAAAAAAAAATCGCTAAACTTCCCCATTATGGCGCGTGTAATGGGATATATTTACATTACTGGTTAATGTAATTTAAAAATACATGTATAACTTACCACTTAAATGTTTCAATAATGAAGTGTAAATAATGTTATGAAATTCTGGACTCACCTGAAACAAAGAAAAGAAAGAAATTAAAAATAGAGAAATACAGATGTATCTATTGATAAAAACACAGCAATGACAAAATGAAATAGCTTTTATTTCTCGATCTATGAAATTTCAAAATCCACCATCCATCCTCAACACAAAATCTTTCTTCAAACAAATCTTCCACCTGCGTTTGTATCCTTAGATCTGAGATAATTTCTCTTTGTCCAATTCCAGTGACCATATTCTCTGCTATTTTAGTAGCAAGCAGACTGTTTAATGTTTCCTCTAAGGTCTAAGCGTTCTCAGACAAAACAGCTTCTATTGCCCGCCAGGTGCGTTACGAATACAAAATGTTCACGAACTCTTTTGTCTGTAAGGTTGGTATACCTGTAAGCTGTGTGACAGTGGATAGGAAGAGCATTGTGGAGATTTCGAATTTGGGATTTGGACCAGGTTTGCAAATGGTTGATGGGAAGTTAATGGTTTTGAAATGGTTGGAGAGCGAAAATTGTTTTGCCAAATGCACCTGCAGTATCCACAAAAAATGTGGACCTAATGGTACACCAGGTAGGTCCTGAAGTACACTCACATCACTTTAAATCTTAATTTGCACTTAAGAGCATTGCCGGTCGCTCAGCGAAATCAGTTTTGGAGCTAGTATGACAGTAGTGCAGACAAACTTCTTACGTTCCCCCACTACTTTTAAGATTGCTAAGTTTATTTCTCCCTATCCGCTTTTATATGTGTTTGTCCTTGTTTAAAAGCATAAGGGGAAAACTCAGCCCGTGTTGTGAAGCAAATTGTTGGAGTGAGAAAGGAGATGTATGTAGTAGAGGGGGAACATGTTCTCCTAACACTTTCTCCTCCATAGTCTATCGTTCCGATTTCTGAATAAGCGGCAAAAAGAGGTTTAGTAGAAATCAAATCACAGCTAAACTAAAAGATATAATTTAGATTTTTTTTCACAGACTTACTACTAAAGGTGGGCGCTATGGGGGTGACCCAAACATTTTTGTATAAAGTACAGTTATCGTGTTAAAAATAAATTTTAAAATAGCCATTTTTAAGATGTTTTTCGAACTAAATTTAAATGCAATAGAAATTAATAATTATGTAAAATAATTGGTCAGCCCCATGCATTGATCTATCTACTATACAATGGTATCAAGTTTGAAGTTATAACTTAATATTTACGAGTGTAGTTTGATTTCTACTAAAGTGCTGTTTAGCGTAGCACCGGCAATCGCCTTAAAGTGGAAATGTACCGCATATACTGTAACACAGGGTAAGGGGGAGTACCCAGCTGGTTTACGACGATGACTTGGATGAATACTGCTTTATTTTTTATTTAATTTACATAACTAGACCTGAAAGTGCTACTTTAGTAATGACACTTTCAGGTACAATATTACTTTCGCGATCCTGAAAAAAGAATAAATAAAAATTTACCTATATAAATTATGTATTATTTTATTTTTTTTACTGCAAGGAAATAAGAAATAAATAAATAAACAACTGTTCGCCGTGGAAACGTTCAGCTTTACCGGTCCCGGGATCAGTAAAGTTACTTTTTGATCCCATTATAGACAATTTTCCGAGCTAGCTCAGTAAAGAAGAAATTTCCGGTCTAAAAAGTGATCAAAATCAGCTCATTTTCTGGTCGATCGGGAAAAAAAGAATATTACATAAAGACATCAGAATTTACATTTTTAAACTAATGAATTTCAAATACAAAATTGTTAATATTTTATATAAACACAACATTCTGAATCAATCAGCTTTTTTTACCTCTCGCTAAGAGAGGTATTGGATTCATGCTAAAATTCGCATATCCAGATTTCAGTGAATAAGCACGATTTAAGGTCCCTAGAATCCGATTATAACATTTTTAAAATGATTGTGTGTGTGTGTGTGTGTGTGTGTGGATGTGTGTATGTCTGGATGTTGTAGACACGATTCCTCAAAAATCATAAGACTTAAAAATTGTTTAACTATGGATTCCTCAATCTGACATTCCTGGGACGAGCTGAAAAGGTTTTGGTAACAATTGAACAACCGGAAGTAGTAGTTTCTGAGAAAAATTCTTCTAAATATGATTTTTTGGAAATTTTTGTTATTAAATATTGAAAAACATAAAATTCTCCATCTAATACACTTAAAAATTTTATTATATCTTGTATAGATTTAGAGACACTATAATATATAGAGTCATTTAATCGCAAAGGCCAAGGCACTAAGAAAACCAGTTGACAAATTCCAATGTTTATAACATAGTTTTTAAATGACACATGTCAGTGTCAAAAATCAACAGTTTTAGTGACATTCTGACAGCTTTTTCTGGGAAGTATATTTAATCTTTCTTATTGTTTTACTAATTAAATATTTGAAATTATAGGTAAAATGCATATATCTATCAGAAATACCGCCAATCTGGTTAATGAATTGGAAGAATCTCTGATATTTAGAAACTTCCTCATACAATGAAAAATAGATATACAGTAAAATTTTTGAATGAAGTCCGATCAAGGCCATCCTCAAATTACATCTATGAATTAAGATTTTATGCTGTCAAATTTATTAGTGTCATTTACATAGTTTTTATGAGGTACACAAGATATTATGTACCCTCATAAAAACTAAGTAAAAGACACTACTAAATTTGACAACACACAATCTTAATTCATAGATACAATTCGTAGGTGGCCTTGATCGGACTTCTTTCAAAAATTTTACTGTAATTAGAATTTATGTGTGCAGAAGACATGTTAAATACAATAAAAATCAGTATTTGGGTAAAGTTCTGTATTTTTTTGTTATAAAACGACGGTTTGAAAGGGAAGTGCAATACAATACTTATATAGCCTAATATGGAAATGGCGAGAGGTCTTGTGCTGGCCACAACAGATTTTTTTTATGTTTTTGCAATATAGTTCATTTGTTTGTCATTCCATACTACCTGATTTCAAAAAATAATTGTAGTACATAACATAATAACAGTCGTTGCGTGGCTATTGAATTTGCAGCATTTGAACACAAAGTAGAAATCACGACAGACAAATTGATGAATCCTGTCAAGCGCAATGATATAAATAGGTCTTTGTACTTCAGTTGGTCAAATATGAGAGCTTTCCAAATCCCTTTGATTCCGTTCCAGCACAGCTAATGTGTATCACAAAGGAAGGACGTGGTAGCTGCTGAATTTCATATCAAATAATTACTAATATTTGAGTATAGTTACATTAATTCCTCTAATTATCTTCTGTGATTATCACATATGTAATTTAATCTAATAAATGTTATAATTAATTCAGTTTTCTTTAATACAAAACAGGAAGGAAGAATTGTACAGGTTTCTTTGATAATTTTTACTAAATGTTAAATAGTACCTACTCACTTACCTACTAGTTGTCTAGGATGTTATTCTACTATACAATTTTCTAGAAATGAATATGAAGTAGTTTTTAGTTTAAAAATTTGAACGGAAAAGGTGGAGATTCTATGAAAACTTACAAAGCAATTTAACATGTGTATAAGTTAACAGAGATTTCGATCCCGGCCAGTGCAGACTTTTAATAGCACAAAAGTGATCCCTGTGGTGCACTCTCCACGCCAGCTATGAGTGCCCGTGAGGTGACGCCTGGTAAGCGCCCACCCAGAAAATATATCGTCATCATTACTACTACCGATGTGTACATGTGTTGTAGATACTGGCCCACCCAGTAATGGGTAATATGCCGTGATGATTTATTTATTTATAAGTTAACAGTTATCAGTCATGAAATATAACACCAGAATTGTAAGAAAATTTTAGCAAGACAGCTATTTTAGTATTTTGTCATGATTTTCTAAAAATTCAGACCTCATATGTTGATAGAAAAATATGGAATATAGAAGAAATGCACAACAATTTATAGAAAATATTTAGAGAGAGATTCCAAAATAATTTTTTATACTAGCGTTTTAAACAACAACTTTTTGATTGCCATTTTCGTTACTAAATGAAATACTTTTAAGCACTAGTACTTAAAAATGAGTTTAATGCGTAAAAGTGACAGTTTAATGCGGAAAATGTTACTTTTAAGCACTAGTGCTTAAAAATATATCATGTAGCAACGAATAGATGAACCTGACGTCTGCCTCATTTTTAATTTTTAAAAATTCAAAATGTTGATATTTCAGAATAAATGATATCTGTTTTAAAACGCTCTTATAAAAAATCTTGTATATAATACCTATATTGTGAAATGACTGTTTTGGGCACTTGACATGTATTACTAGCTTACGCCCGTGCGTATAAATTTCACGTCGCGTGTTTGAAACACTATCATTTCGGAACTTATTACATAAATAGCTATTTACCTTCCGTCATCTTTAGTTAAGGAAGGTATTGTCTTTGATCAAAAAAATGGAGCTTTTAATGAATAAGCACGTTTTAGGGACCGTAGAATACAATTTTACTATATATATATATATATATATATATATATATATATATATATATATGTGTGTGTGTGTGTATGCGCGCGCGCGCGTGTGAGCGTGTGTGTGTGACAAAAATTTCTCCGACGATAACTCCAATACTACAATCCTAAAAATTATAATTCTTCCGTGTTCCTCTTCTTTACATCCATGTGAAGAGCTGATTAGATGTTGGTTATAATTGGACGTAGTTATGCAAAAAGGAATCATCCCACAATGAAGCACAAATTGAGTTTGGGTCAAATTTAGATTGTTAAATGTCCATTTTATGCTGTGGAAAATAGAACCAAGCCATAACTGTTACGTGTTAATAGAAAATCGTACTGAACCAAACCACTATCTTAAAATGAATATATATAGTTTTACAAAACAGAACCAGATAGCTTGGTTCTTTTTTGCAAATTTAGGAATTAATGTTATGAGGGATGGTTCCTTTTAGGATCCAGTGATACTCTGTGCAAGTAGATTGTTTTATCAGTATACATTCTGGTTTTAGAATAGTAAACGTGTTATTGTGTTTTTTTGAGTATTTTTATTGCTAATATATTGTTTTGATTCAGATCATACAACTTTTAATAATTATTCTTCAACGGGGATGTAAATCTAAATCTCCGTTCTTGTTCTATAATTATTATTATTATTATGGTTAAAATTAAATGCGTTAATTTTGAGAAATTAATTCAAAAATATTCTGCATTGATTTAGATCAAGCACCCATCATTTATTCACCGCCTCCTAGTTCAAGTTCTGAACTTTTGAAATTTATTGATGTTCTGTTTAATGACTCCGATGCGTATCCAAATGATTATCAACCAGATGGTTTGAACGAATCTTCAACGGATTCTGATATCTAAACTAAATTATATACCTTATACCAAATGATTGTCTCGTTTTATAATGAACTGTTTACTGATACGGACGAAGTAGATGATATTGACGGATTTGGAGTTACAATCGATTTTTCTATAGAAGATGCGTAATATGTTTCAATTACTTAGAGTCTGCAATAATTATACCATATACTGTACATTGTATTTCATTTGTTTATGAATATTGTTCATATTTTTATAGAATAAAGATTATTTTTCAAATAAAGTATATGGAAACCAAATTTACTTTTGTTTTTGGGCTTATATTGTTTTTTGCAAAATGGAACCATGCCACATTTTATTTTTTTTTTTTCTCAAAATTCACTGATGAAATTCTAAAATTCTTTATATAGACAGAAAGTCGTGATATTGAGACATTCGAACAACATAATTGTATAAACTGCAAAAATACGTGTAATTGTATAAATCAGTCTCAAGCTGTAAACTTAAAACGTAATTTACTCAAAACTCACTTGTTGTGGATTTGTTCCTATTTGCATAACTACGTCCAATTGGTCAACCGGAAGTTCCCTTATTTGAAGTTTTTAACAGTTTTTATTGAAAATATAATTTTTTTGATATTTTATGTGATTATCAATATGAAAGAATATCTTATTGCCTATACGGCTTGATAATACATTTTCCTTTATATTCAATAGATATAGAGTTAAAGAATTACAAAGAGATTAACTTTCACAATTCAGCCAGCTTTGCTGTATTCAAATAAACAGCTGATAAATTCAAATAATTGTAATTGACAAATGTCAGTGTCAAGTGCAATAATAAAAATCTCTACGGACTGACCTGCATATGTACGTCAATTTGAACGACTGTGTGTATTTTATACAATACATTTTGTATAGCACATTTGGTACTTTTTCTAATCTATGTTGTTTTTGGTTTCAGATAGTATCTTAAACTCGTAAATAGTAAACAAAATTTTATCAAATAAAAACTGAAAAATATACCACACGATGTATGTTTTCAGTATTCCAAACAAAACTATTCGTTTTAGAAGTGAAAACCCTATTCTTAAAAAAAAAAAAAATTCAACCACCATTGTGTTAACTTTTATTTTATAGCAATCTTCTACAATAAATATCCCAGTAATCACTTCCACGAAACTAAAAACAATAGAAAATTCCTACAAATATCTCTAGATCTGTAGAATCAATACATAAAGAAAATTACCATATCCGAGGTAGTGTGAGGAAAACAATGCCATCAAGGCACAAAATGAAACAAAGAGGAGAACAATACATAATTCCATTGACAATAATGAATTTTATAAGGTACAGTTAGTCTAACGAAGCATCTTATTGTTTTCCCCGGCTGGAATCAGAGTTCGTGTTCAGTGGAGAGTTAAACTCAGTCGCACGATGGAGAACAAAGAACAATATCAACATTATCAACTTGGAGCTGGAGGAGATATTCCATCACTACAGAATTGCTACCGCTACTGGTTTATAACTAGGAGGATACTCGGAGAAATAGCAGTTCTATTTTATTTTCCTATTTCGAATGTACTACTTCTAAAGTGAGGGTAATAATAGGAATGGAAAATGCATTTTAAATAAATTAGAATGGATCACTTGTTCGTGCCTGAGCGTCTGGTTGTGAATATTTTTGGTCCCAGATTAATTTAGGTTTCCACATTCAAAGATTATTGGCGCCACTAATCAATGCGCCAGTAAGTATGAAGCAGTTATACTTTTTTGGCGCCATTTAGGCCTGTTTTACAATTGAGTCGTTTGACGTTAGAAGCACAAATCATTGCTTTCTTCAATTGGCGATTCAAATTAACTTTTCCCGCCATTATATATCAGTGTTGTGACGTCACAACACTGTACGAGCTGTTAATCTGTCACTGATACAGTCGAACTTCGATAACTCAAACCATGACTTGCCACAAAAAAAGTTCGAGTTTTCAAGACTTCGGGTTATTAAATATAATGTACATGTATAAATATTATTCATGTATGTATTTATTCGAGTAAAGACCACTTACCTTATGATATACATACACAGATTGATATATAAGTACAGATCAAAGTTATAAACATTATTTTAGTGTAAAAAAGTCAGTTATTTGTGACTGACGTGAGAATTTTTTATTTTAATTTTCAATAAAAAAAAAAGCTTCAATGTTATTTAAACCATTATACAGGGAATCGGTTGTATGTTCATTAGTTTTTAAATACGAACGCAAAACCCTCAACGAATTTTCAACCAACTCGTTTGAAGGTGGTTGCTGCAAATCATCCTCCATCATATCACTTTCGCTGTCATCTGTATTGTCGAGCTCTACAGATTCGGATTCAGATTTGTAGAGCTCGACTATATCTCTATCTGTGGGAAACTCCGAAGTAACAATATCATAATCCACATGTATAAAATCATTTAACGTGACACCTTCTGGTGTAATTTTGACAATTTCCCCCCCAGAATTCGACTTATTGAAGCTGGCGCCAAATATTCTGTTCGAATTACAAAGATATTCGAGTAATCGAAGTTCGAGTTATCAAGTAAAAATTACCCATAATTCTCACTCTTGGCGCTAATGCCAACCAGTTTGATTCGAGTTATCAAAAATACGAGTTATCGAAGTACGACTTACTGAAGTTCGACTGTATAATGAATTTAACGCTTGACTTGTGTTTTCTGCGAAGGAAAGGAAATAATATATTTTAGACATTTTTTAGTTCGAACTTTGTCCACTAGGTAGAGTTTGCTTAACTTGAATCGCGAATAGTCGCAAGAGTCGTATGGTGTCGTAGTGAACTGTCACTTTTAAGTGAGGTTATGCATATTATATCTTTTCCAATTTATTTTAATTTAATTGTAATACGGCTTCAAATAATAAAACTACGACGGCTGATACAAAAGAGAAGACATAAATACAAGACTATGGTGGGTAAAACCCCATATTACCTTTAGGCACCTTCCATTCTATACTAATATTATACTTATTTTATGCAATGAAAATTTGTTCCCAAATATCTTTTTTATATTCGGATATTTTATTTCTTTTATTATATAAACTACTATTTTGTTGTATATCATGAATAATTATTTCGTCTGTCATTTATGTTACTGTTGTCGTGTCGTTCAGCGTCGTAAAAAGATGGACCATGACCAACCAACATGCGTTCCGATCCGACACCGACAATCCCAACCGCCAAATTTCAGCGTAGTGCGCACGCGTACGACATCCGATAGCGACAAACGACTTATTGTAGAACAGGAACAGGCCTTTGAGTCACAACAAGCCAGTGCAATGGCAAAAGCTTTAAAAAAATGGTCATCGCAAATAATAATTCAGTTTCGGAGGCAAACGAACAATATCCATGCCTCTAAAATAAAAGAAATTTTTCCCCATAAAGATCGAAATAAAAGACATGATACATTGACAAAAATTGTTGAGGTTATGTATGACTTACTCAGTCAAAGATTTTGATATAAACTCTGCTAAAGCTAAAATATTAAGTATTATTTAGGAGCTCAACAGACAAAATTTGCACTACCATATTAATGCTTGCTTGAAGTAACTCAATTGACGAGATTGGCGGTATTTCTGAAGCGTATATGTATATACATACAATTTTAAATATTTAGTTATTATTAATAAAATAAGAAATATTAAATGTAGTTCCCAGAAAAAGGATTCAGTAACGTTAAGTATCTGGATTTTTGACACTAACAACTGACATTTTTCTGCCTATCACAAACATGTTAATTTTTCAACTGGTTTCCATGGAATTATTTAGGCTGTGAGATTCATTACGGATTATTTTATATTGGTATTTATGATATAATTCTAAGTCTATAGAATATATATATATATATATATATATATATATATATATATATATATATATATATATATAATAAAAATTTCCAATGTATTGGATAGAAAATTTTATATTCTTTAACATTTGTAGTATAACATAAACTTCCAAAAAATAATATTTAGAAAATTTTTTTAAGAAACTACTACTTGCGATTGTCTAATTGTTACAAAAAATTGAGAAACCATCCCTCCAACATCCACACATACACACACACACAAACATCATTGTAAAAATGTTAAATGAGCCCATAAAACATTTTTTTTTAAAATTTAAATAAGAGTTCGTTTAATTTTGAAGCAATTAGTGGTGTCAAAAAGTCATAATTGTTGTTTGTATAACTGCATTCGATTTTTAAAGAAACCTATAGCTATCTTTCTCACACCAGTTTCTGTAGTAGGCTGCGCGAGAAAGATACCAATAGTGTGACGTCATAAATAAATTCAAATATCTCACAAAATAAATATTAAAAAAAAATGTTTTTTTTTATCCTTACCGTTATTTATTGAGTAGTACTTTAAGGATAAAGTGTACATTTTATTATTTTTTGTTATGGTTTATGGACCCATTCGGATTCTAATGATCTTATAACTTGCTTATTCACTAAAATCTGGATACGCGATTTTTAGCATGAATCCAATACTGTATTTAGCGAGAGGTAAAAACTACGTAATTCTCTCATTGTTGTATAAAATTCTCTTATGTCACAATCCACCGGTAAAATTTCAATTACTTTTCATCGCAATTGAAAGTGATTATTTTGGTTTCCCGCCCACCGTAAACTTCCAGCATTTACTAATTCCTACTCCTGTTCATAAATCACAGCACACAATCTAGCACAATCCACATATGGTCTGTAGGTTACTGCAAACTTTACGCAACGCAATCGTAAAATAAAAGTGCAACTAACTGTTTGTGCAAGTGCCTGGCATAGCCGAAGAAATCGCGGGTTTCAAACGAAACTGGGACACGACTGTATTCGTTGACATTTACCTATATACATTTTTGTAGAGTTTTATTTCACTTTAATGTCTTTGTTTATTGCGGATTTTTAATATCACGTCAGTAAAATCGAAGGATGAAGCTGCAATAAGAATTGAATGCAATGATAATTGGAAATAAATACTCAATACAACATATTTTATTCCTGTCATCTCGTAGATTTTATTATATTTATACGATTGTAAGGACATCAATACTATTTCAAATTCTTTGTGCAATTTTATTATACCGTGAGTATTTTTTAACGTGAAACATTGGGTTTGTCACATCCATGGTTACGACTTGATATTTGATTGACAGCAATGGATTTTCCCGTTCCATTTAAAATGAAACATAGGGAACGAATCTGGCAGAAGTATTATACTTAAATATTGTAACAAATTTAACGGAGTCAGAAAACCACTCGAGAGCACTAAACATATTTCGGGCACAAGGTGCACACAGTATTTTTTCTATATCTAAATTTTATTTTTAGAAAACAGGTTTAATTATTTAAACAAAATTAAACTCTAATGACATCTTGTCAATTTGACAGATAACCGTTGAATTTTCCTATAAGTTATGATTTGACATATGATTGACAGCAATGTATTTGTCTGTCTCATTTAAAATGACACATGGGGAATGAATTTGACAGCAGTATTATATTTAAATATTGTAAGAAATTTAGCCGAGTCAGAAAACCACTCGGGCACAAGGTGCACACTATATTTTTTCTACAACTAATTTTAATTTAGAATGCCGGTATAATTATTTAAACAAAATTAACCTCTATTGACGTCTTATCAAATGTCAAATTCGTTCCCTATGTTTTATTTTAAATGGAACGGGCTAATACATTGCTGTCAATCAAATGTCAAGTCGTAATCATGGATATGACAAACACAATGTTTCACTTTAATAAATACTCACGGTATTACATTCAATATACCGTGAGTATTTTTTAACGTGAAACATTAGGTTTGCCATATCCATGGTTACGACTTGATATTTGATTGACAGCAATGTATTTGCCCGTTCCATTTAAAATGAAACATAGGGAACTAATCTGACAGAAGTATTATATTTAAATATTGTAAGAAATTTAGCGGACTCAGAAAACCACTCAAGAGCACTAAACATATTTCGGGCACAAGGTGCAAAAGTATTTTTTCTACATCTAAATTTAATTTTTAGAAAACAGGTATAATTATTTAAACAAAATTAACCTCTAATGACATCTTGTCAATATGACAGATAACGTTGAATTTTCCTATAAGTTATGATTTGACATTTGATTGACAGCAATGTATTCGTCTGTCTCATTTAAAATGACACATGGGGAATGAATTTGACAGAAGTATTATATTGTAAGATATTTAGCCGAGTCAAAAAACCACTCGGGCACAAGGTGCACACTATATTTTTTCTACAACTAATTTTAATTTAGAATGCAGGTATAATTATTTAAACGAAATTGACGTCTTATCAAATGTCAAATTCGTTCCCTATGTTTCATTTTAAATGGAACGGGCAAATACATTCCTGTCAATCAAATGTCAAGTCGTAACCATGGTTATGAAAAACCCAATGTTTCACGATAAAAAATACTCACGGTACTCTCAGAAATATAATATACCTACTCGTACAATAATTTTTAAAAAAGTTGGAGAAAGACATTTTGCGGATTTTTTTTTTTTTAATGGCGAAAATAGACCATTGGAACCTGCAGAACAGGACATCAGCGGAATTTTTGAAAACTAATGGCAGCCAGTAGACATGTCAAATATGTGAAAGTCAAAAATCATCTTTTCTTTTTATGAGCTTCAGGTAAAGTGCCATTTCCGGTTATCCGATTTACACCAAAATCTAATGGCTTCTTTTCATATTAGAATAGGATAGAAATACAAGGTTTCAGAATTCTCTGAATAGTATTTGAGTTAGAGCGAAGACAAAATCCACAGACATACAGACATCATCGTGAAAATGTTAAAATTGGATTCTAGGGACCTTAAAACGTGGTCATTTACTTAAATCTCGATATGTGATTTTTAGCACGATCCCTATACCTCCCTTACAAAGGGTAGCGGGAGGTACAAAAATTAAAAACATTGGGTGTAGTATGAACAAGTGATTAAGGGTGATTAGCTAGGAGATGACTAGCAGTGTTTTAGCGCTGTCAATCGTTCATGGAATATTTTAGAGAAAAATACTTCAAATAATAGTTATAGAAAAATTAATTGTACGCAACTTTTATTTCAAGAATTTTTCTCTAAAATAAGTTAAAACACTGCTAATCAACTCATCCATAGTCATCTCCTAATCACCTTTATGCTACCATCCTATATCTTTTAAGTATTACAAATCCGAACTATTATCATTACTTCAATTCTTACATCATAATGAAACGACGACATAACCTCAATCCGGTTGAATTTCACTGCTGCCTGCCTGTTAGCTTGACTGAAAGTGAAACCTTTGCAGCCAGTACGCTGCGCTATGCTATCTAAGCAGCTAGTCAGCAAGTATTACGCAAATCTCAGCATCAGCTAGTCAAGGTCAGGTGCTGTCCCTCATACACTCTCTCCCGCGACCGCGATGCGATGTTGTTCGCGTGCCATGGCCTCTAGATCAAGAATCAAGAGTCGGGGCATCCGGGCAAAGTGTAGGTGAATGAATACATGAGCAGTGGGAGGGGAAATAACAAAGAGTAGTTTGTTAACGATGATTTTGTAGTAATAGAGGAAAGGTTACTACGAGTAGATGCTGAGTTGAGAATGAATAGACACTTACAAAATTGTAATTTGCACGAGCGCCTCTAACGGCAAAGCATAGAAATCAAGGTTGCTATGGTTACCCCGTCCAAACAAAGACCTGTCATCAGCCGTAGACTCTACACTCTAGCCATCGTTTTAGTTGAATAATCGAATGATCTTCAATATTATCAAACAAAAAAGTTGCCCCAGACACATCTTCTGGTTTTAAACTCATTTTTCTTAAACACAACGTACACATCACAATAAAGAATTAGGTTTAACATTGAATAACAGATGCGAACACAATGACAGATAGAAACAGGGAACGGGACGCAAGACAACGAGGGGAGGTTTGTTTGGATGCATGATCTTCTATCACTCTCTTGCAGTGACGTCAATTTTGTAAGTGTCTATTGTCATGAAAAAATCTTCATTTGGGAATTGATCTCACTTTAGATGTAATCTTTTAATGGCCGGTTGCATCATAGGAACTTTTATTGCCAGTTGCACCGCGTGTAGTAAAAGCCTTAACTACAGGTTATCAAAAAGATCTGATGTGGCCAACACAAAACCTCCCGCTATTGAATTTTTATTAATTTAAATACATACTTACGTATTTACTACCACTGCAAACTGTTCCATTGCAGAAAACTATTGCTTTATTTACTATTTTCTTTTTAAAATGTCACTATTATTAATTTGAAGTGATTAGTTTTTTGACAGTGACATTAACTGTCAGTTACATTCATTTGAAATATGAACTGTGTAACAAACGAATTATTGTGTTTATCTTAGGCATCGCGACTAATAAAAAAAAATATTTTTAAATTTATGTGTAAAATATATAGAAAAAGTATTAATGTATTCCAGTAGAAAATTCGATAATCTTTAATTTTCATAAGACATAAAATACGAAAAAATGGCATTTAATGGTATTTTTTGAAGAAAAACCACTATGAGCTTCAGGTAAAGTGCCATTTCCGGTTATCCGATTTACACCAAAATCTAATGGCTTCTATTCATATTAGAATGGGATGGAAATACAAGGTTTCAGAATTTTCTGAATGATAGTATTTGAGTTAGAGTGAAGACAAAATCCCTACACATACACACATACATACACACACACATACACACACACATACACACACACATACACACATACACACATACACACATACAGACATCATCATGAAAATGTTAAAAATGGATTCTAGGGAACTTAAAACGTGGTCATTTACTAAAATCTCGATATGAGATTTTTAGCACGATCCTTATACCTCCCTTACCAAGGGTAGCGGGAGGTAAAAAGTGCATATCTAAATTTTGACAGTAACATTCAATAACTCATTTGACATTTCGTTTCGAAACGATATTGTCAATTTAACCTAAAGTTAAAATTGTGACAATTTGAAGGCAGAACAATAAGAAGTAAATAACTTTATTATAAACACTTCTAATTTATGTTTCAATATCAATATTTCTACTAAGTCAAAATTCTGTTTAGAAATTAAAATTTTTCTCACATATCTCGCTGTTTAGTCTGAATGTCACTATTGATAATTAAGCCTACGTGTAGGGTTGATATTTAGTTATGGATGCTGTGTGATAACCTTTCACCCTGCACCCTTCAGATATGCTTTCCTGAAGATGATAACCGTTTGTTGTTTCTAGTTTAGAGATTCATACTGGACATAAGAGTCTGTGCTGGTCTCTCATTGAGAGGTATTGGAATTATGCTAAAATTCGCATGTCCAGATTTTAGTGGATAAGCATGTTTCAAGGTCCCTATAATCCGATTATAACATTTTTACGATGATGTCCGTGTGTGCGTGTGTAAGTGTGGATGTTGGAACCACGGTTTCTCAAATACTGTAAGACTTAAAAAATATTTAACTGCAGTTTCCTCAATCTGACAATACTGGGAAGAGCTGATTAGATTTTGGTAACAATTGGACAACCGGAAGTAATAGTTTCTTTAAAAAAATCTTCTATATATTATTTTTCGAAAATTTCTGTTATTACTATTATTGAAGAACATAAAATTCTACATCTAATACATTTAAAAATTTTATTATATCTTGTATAGATTGAGAGATCAAGGCACTGTAATATATAGAAAGATCTAATCGCAGAGGCTAAGGCACTAAGGAAACCAGTTGACAAATTCAAGTGTTTATAACATAGTTTGTAAATGATAGATGTCAGTGTCAAAAATCAACAGTTTTAGTGACATTTTGAAAGCTTTTTCTGGGAAGTACATTTCATCTGTCTTATTGTTTTATTAATTAAATATTTAAAATTGTAGGTAAAATGCATATATCCATCAGAAATACCGCTAATCTTGCTAATGAATTGGAAGAATCTCTGACATTTAGAAACTTCCTCATACAACGAAAAATAGATATAATTAGAATTGTAGGTGTGCAGAAGACTTGTTAAATACAATAAAAGAACATTATTTGGGTAAAGTTCTGTAATTTTTACCTCCCGCTACCATTGGTAAGGGAGGTATAGGGATCATGCTAAAAATTACTTATCGAGATTTTAGTAAATGACCACGTTTTAAGGTCCCTAGAATCCAATTTTAACATTTTCACAATGATGTCTGTATGTGTGTATGTGTGTGTGTGTATGCATGTATGTATGTATGAGTGTATGTGTGTGTGTATGTCTGTGTGTATGTGTAGGGATTTTGTCTTCATTCTAACTCAAATACTATCATTCAGAAAATTCTGAAACCATTAGATTTTGGTGTAAATCGGATAACCGGAAATGGCACTTTACCATTAAAAGCCATTTTTTCTCATTTTATGTCTTATGAAAATTAAAGATTATTAAATTTTCTACTGGAATACATTAATACTTTTTCTATAAATTTTACAGATAAATTTAAAAATAATTTTTTTTATTAGTCGCGAAGCTTAAGATAAACACAATTCCTTTGTTACACTGACAGTAAATGTCACTGTCAAAAAACTAATCACTTCAAATTAATAATAGTGACATTTTAAAAAGAAAATAGTAAATAAAGCAATAGTTTTCTGCAATGGAACAGTTTGCAGCGTTAGTAAATACGTAAGTATGTATTTAAATTAATAAAAATTCAATAGCGGGAGGTTTTGTGTTGGCCACATCAGATTTTTTTTTTATAAAACGAAGGTTCGATAGCGAAGTGCAATACAATACAACAGATTTTTAAAAATATGAAACCGGTTCATTACATTAAAATTAAAAACTGCCTATTTCGGGAATATAAAAACGACCTCTCGTATATTTTACTGAAATTAGCGTTAATAATATACGGGTATTTACAGGATCTGTGTAAAGTGCACCACAACGTCCATATTTGTGCAATATATAATTGTCTTCAATCAGATTCCAACTCAGCCTTTCAAAATAAGACAATATTCCATTTAGCAAAACCACAACAAAAAATTCCTTTCAAATTATCCACATCGGCATTCTTCCATCGAACAAAAGTCCTTATCCGCCATCTTTGTTCTTCTCTCTCTTTTCATTCCCATTCCTTCTTTCTCTGCCCGCTTTTATTTTCTCCATAACCGGTGTTTTCGTCCTGCAAGCCGTTGTTCTTGAACAGTTGGCAATGGTTATTTCAAAATAAAACACCGCAGAGTGCTGTGATTGATGTAGTGTGCTGTTTACATTTTGTTTTATTACCGGTTAAGGTTCTCGCTTGATGATATACTAGCATTATGAATATGTATGCGATATAACGCAAAGATATCTGGATTTGTTGATATTTGTAATTTGTAGTTATAAATAGGAAACATGTGTTTAGGTATTTTTAGAAGGTTGTGCCAGTTGAAGAAAATATGTTGTTGTTTGGTAGCAGTTATAAAACTTCTAATTTTATGTTTACCAACACAGAAACGAACGTAAAAAAATCTGTTGTGGCCAGCACAAGACCTTCCGTCAATTCGATGTATTTTGTACAAACCCCATACCAAAAGTACCGTGGAACAGTTTCTATATATATACTATTTTTTACAAATTCTATACCAAAAGTTCATTTGAAAAGGTTCTATAAATCCAATAAAATTACAACATAAACAAACACTACGTAAAATGCACTTGACACATTTCTTTCAGCTTCAGCTTTCCCCTATTTTATTAGGGGTCGCTGTTTCCTCTTCTTTTCCACTCATTCCTGTCCAACGCATCTTCTTCACACAGTCCTTCCTTTCTCAAGTCTTCTGCGATACAGTCCTTCCATCTTCTCTTTAGCCTTTCACTGCATGTCACTTGCGAGGAACACTATGACATACTAATTTTTGATCCCATACTTTCCATATTAGGTTTTGCACTTGCAACAGACATCTGTCAATTAGAATTTTTTGAATGAGCAGCTGTTTCCATGATAAATAGCAAAGCTGACTAATTTTTGAAAATTAATTTCTTTATAGTGCTTTACCTCTACATCTATTAAATATGAAGGAAAATGTATAATCAAACCATATAGAGAAGAGTATTTTCTTTAATAAATATAATAACAAAATGTCAAAAAATAATATTTAACTTCGTTTTTTAAGAAAAACTGTTAAAAACTTCAAATAAGGGTACTTCCGGTGGATCAATTATAACCAAAATCTAATCAACTCTTCATAGGGATGTACAGAAGCGGAATACGAAAGAATTATAATTTTTAGAATTGTAGTATTGAAGTTATCGTCGGAGAAAAATTTGTCACACACGGACACACATACACACACGGACACACACACACACACACACACACACACACACACACACACACACACACATACATACATACATACATACATACATACATACAGACATCATCTTAAAAATAGTAAATTCGTATTGTAGGGACCCTAAAAACGTGCTTATTCATTAAAAACTCACCACCGAATTTTTTGACCAAAGACAATACCTTCCTTACCTAAAGGTGACGGAAGGTAAAAATAGTATATTGTGTTATTAGGAGTAAAAGTGATTCTTTGTGTGGCGAGCATGTAAGTCTGAACGACGAGCGGTAGCGAGTCAGACAATTACATGCAAGGCACACAATAACACTTTTACTCCGAATGACACATTATATTTTTTCTTCCAACATACGTATTTAAATAAAATAATTACAACTTGACGTTACAATAGTTATAAATATTTTACGTAAAGAACGTTTGCTGATTTCAATTGTTCTGCTGGTATGGATACATTCGTATTTGTTCACTTTTTGTTATAAACATTCAAGTGAAAATTTTCACGTTTTGACGTTTAAATAAAAACTATGCAATTTTATATTCCCCTTATGTGCAATTGTATCAGAAATTGAAGTATTGTCATGTATGGTCCTTGAAGTTGTTCAATGAGGTCATGCACGACTTTTTTTTAATAATTTTAATCGATAGCGTAGTGAAAAATAATAGATCCATATTTTTTATTTTTCCTCAAATCGATCTTTAATCATGAAAAAATTGTAATTGAAAATGACATTCTTTAAAATGAGGCTGCTAGACCCCCGCTTCGTCCCTTGTCAAATGACGTCACAGAGTGAAAGGCACGACCATTTTGATTTTCACATTGTCTTAAAAGTCAAAGTGACATTTAAAGATAACCTAAAATTTATGAATGTATATGGTAAACATGTCGATGGAACGTTGTTTCGTGCCAAAATAGAGAATAAAATAATATTCTGCAATATATTCAATGTCTCACATGCGTTTATAACCTTCTACCGTCTAATTCAAAGATTCAAAAGTGAAAGAAACATCTGATGTAACATAGATAATTTCACGCCATATGAAAATTATATTTATTAAAATAAATAGAACGATATTATATTAATATATTATAGCATATTCAGATATGTAATCCTCAATTTATATTTTATACATATTTTTCTTTTAGAAATTATGTGGCCATATAAAATATCTGTTTGAAATGAGTCTGCAGTTGGTTCGTAACGTGGCTGGTTTTTGCAACTTTATAAAAATATCATAATTTAAAACGATTTTATACAACCAAAAATATAAATAAAAAATAATTTAATCATACTAATCGATGAATTAGACTATCCCTTTTCGATTTAAACAGAAAAGAGGTACAATTATGTTTTTTTGCATGACCTCATTGAATGGAAGTTCAACAATATTGCTGAAGGATATAATATGTGGAGGAATCGATGAATAATAATATGAACATTTATTATTACTTTAATTCTAAGTATTCTTACCATAATTACCAATATGTTATTTCGTTAAATATAAACTGTTTATATTTCAATTTGCAAATTATCAATTTAAATTTGACAGCTGTTGGAGGTTTTTAGTAACTTTATTTTTAGGTTATCTAGTGTATCTTGGGGTAACATGACAGGTTTCTATTTTACAAGTTACTTCTTATTATTTTATATAGTTGCTATGGATATTTATTTATTTCATTTCTACCTTGTAAATCAAGTCACAAAAGATGTCATTTTTATAACGATATACAATAGCAAATTTGTTCGTAACATAACACATAACAAGAAAACCTTTTATTTATGTTTGTAACGTTGAGATTTAGAAAAATTTGGCTCGTACCACGATCACGATTTTAACTAAAACGCTGTTTTAATAATGTCAAATTCAAATTTCAAAATGTAATTTCACCCTTATGTTAGAAGATCGATTTATTTAAAAATATTTGTTTGAATACACACTATGTTCTGCTTTAAAATCATATTTTGATAAATTTGATAGTATTTATTATCATTAAATAATGAAATTTGACATTTCTTAAAACAGTGTTTTAGTTAAAACCGTGTTCGTGGTACGAGTCATTTTGAGGATATTTATATTAACTATCTTTTTTGTTCAACAATAAGTACAAATATTCTGTGATAATTTCTTAATTTATGAATATTTTCTTTACATTATTATATATTATTTTCTTTCAGCAGTCTCTCCTTAGGACAAGAACCCTCCTTTCTTCCTTCGTTCCTTCAGACTTTAAAACTTATGGTCCAACTGTACACTTGATAACCTACCAGGGTCGGCAGACAAGCCCCGAGCTATGCCAGACGGCTCAGCCAGTCTGCCCCGTCGCAGCTTCGCCGACAACAGCCCGGCAAGAGCCTTCAGTGTTCAGTTTCTCTTTGTGTGCACGGTCTATATCGTTTACTCTACATCTACAACACTGTAAGCTTTAGTCTGTAGCTCGAAACAGTCGGACACCGTGACTTTGGGCCTCGGGTATCCGCGAACACGCTTAGGAAATGGACTAACCTTGGCACGAGAAAGTTAGAAAGCGTGGATGACATTGATAGGAAAAGTGAAAAAAGAGAGAAGGGAATGAATAGGAAATTTTTGTTTCCCGTGGTGTTTTGTTCCATTTATATGATTAGACATGCGAACATTGTTTTTGGAAAGAGTTGCTCAACTTGTCAAGAGCGATTATTTTTTTTTACTTGTTCATTAGAAAGAATAAGAAATAATTTATTTAGTAGAATATTCGGGGTAGGCTTTCCTTCAATAATAATATAGTTAACAATTCTTCCTTTCATTTCTTAAAAGTTTCCAATCCCAGCCAATCTTCTTCTGGAATGCTTTCAAGAAACTGTGATTCGTGATAAAATTGAACAAAATGAACATGATCAAAAAGAAAATTGTTTCTTCGTTCGTTATTCGTTATCCCCACTCTTTCATTTTGTGATCACAACACGCCATTCCCCTTTCCCTTCTGAATCAGTCTTATCGCATGATCACTATGATTGAAATAACAAAAGATTTGAAAATGGCGGAAAAAGCAAGCAATGAAATATTGGAATGTGCAAATTTATGTCTACATCAGAATCATCCGAACTACTAGAACTTGAGTCAGTAGATTCAACATTCATTATTGGTTTCGATTTTTCTAATATTAGATCCTGCAGGTACATAAAAAAGTTAAAGAAACTTGTTTTCATATTTTACTTCACATTCCATACCAAAAACATTATTTCTGCTTCAGCACAATCCATCTTTAAACTATTTTCGATTTGGGTATTAATTCAATCAAAACAGCTGATTTATCATTTGACGTTTGCCGCTAGTTCGTTCGACGATGTGTAGGTTTCGTGTCGACCGAGTTAATTTTGTTGTTTCTTTGGAATAAAATAGGCCCATAAACCATAACAAAAAATAATAAAATGTACACTTTATCCTTAAAGTACTACTCAATAAATAACGATTAAGATAAAAAAACATTTTTTTTTTTAATAAATACTTCGCGAGATATTTGAATTTATTTCCAGGATACAGATGACGTCACACTATTAGTATCTTTCTCGCGCAGCCTGCTACAGAAACTGGTGTGAGAAAGATGGCTATAAGTTTCTTTAAAAATCAAATGCAGCTATACAAGAAACAATTATGACTTTTTGATACCACGAATTGCTCCAAAATTAAACGAACTTTCATTTAAAAATATTTTTAAAAATTGGTTTATGGGCCCATTTAATCATGATTCCAAGGAATCACTATTTATAAAATCATAATCACAGTCCGAAAAAACACGCCTATTATCATCTTCAGACGTAAATCTACTATCCTGTAGGTAATTTTTTTTAAGTCCAAAAAATCAAGTGAGTATGGCAGATGTTCTATTACTTTTTTGCCAAAAACTTAAAAAAATATTTTCTGATAATTCTATATTTTCACCTAGAGATGACAGATAAATAACTAAAGTAGATTTGTTCATAGACCGATTTTTAAACGGTTGGATTTTGAGATCCAATGCGCATGCCCGGTTTCAAACTAGTTGCAAATCAAACGGTTTGAATTTTTCTGTGAACACATAATAAAAACTAGTGTGCATTTATAAGCAGCTAGTTTGAAATTTTCTCCAACTTGATGATGGAAACACTATGAAACTGTAAATCATTTGCAATTTGTTTGCTGACACGAAGTGTTTAAAAAAACTTCAGAATACTAGAGTATTGTCATTTCAAAATAATTCTCATTTTTTTTTGTCGTCGCCTTAACTTAAAGTCAAAATTTTCTGCCTCTACCCGCATACATCATCTATTATTAAGTAAATTTTAATATTATAGGTATTTTATTATTTTGCAATAATATACTCACATTAAAATAATAAAGAAATAATTTATTTTTAATGTATCAAACAGTAATTTCATATATAACCTAATTATCTACAAACGAAACAAACTCGAACATGTGGAAATATCAAAACTTGTGAAAAGTATAAATCAAACTATAAATTTCCAGCCGAGTTGGAAATTATTCTGACCGTTGACAACTAATCCCCAACCAGTCAGAAAACTTCTGTGAACAACCAACTAGTAGTCAGAGTTTTGTGCTAAGAAAATAACATAAACTATGCAAAATATATTTCCACAGAAAGATTCGTTAGTATTGCACGTATGTGTATTGAAGCTTGTTTGTTCAGTGGTTACTAAACTTTGTTTGTACAGCTTATACTAGTAAGTTTGGACAGTTGATCCTTCGATCAAACTTCTTACCTACTCAAGTTGTCTACAGCTGTACTGTAGTACTATAGACTACAAGCCCTAAGTTTGCCAACTATCCAACAATAAAATATATCAAAATTGTCTAAAATATAGTAATTTATTTATAAAGGCACTGAAGTGCTACTTTTTATCACGAATGAGTGATAAAGAGCATATATGTGCCAAAGTATATATTAAATTTTATTTGAAATATATAAATTGTGAATGTCAAAGGAATATTTATTTTTATAGGTTATGTTTACATATGTCAGTTTGATACTCAATGTTCCAAATCTCGGACATTGAAATTATTGTAAAGAACACTCAAAATTATGTATTTTATCACAAACTTCTTCATCGGAATTATATTCATCTTGCACATTTTTTGTCATTTTACGTACAAATTTACTATTGAACATCGTACACCTGTCCAAATTATCATACGTGCACAATAATTATCATAAAGTTGGCAACACTACATTTGCATGAAATCGTCTTATAATGTGTTATGTAGGCAGATTTCTGAACTTTAATCGCAACAATTTTTCTTTACTAATACATTTATTATCGTTTGACATTAAAAAACGATGCGCTTTTGTTGAGAGTTACAGTTCCATAGTGGTATAGAAAGTTACAGAATCACACCGTTAAATGCGATTTTTGTGCACTTTACAGACGATTTCAACTAAAGTAAGTTTTATCTCCCGCTACCTCTGGTAAGGGAGGTATAGGGATTTTGCTGAAAAGCGTATATCTAGATTTTAGTAAATGACCACGTTTTAAGGTCCCTAGAATCCAATTATACATTTTCACGATGATGTCCGTGTGTAAGTGTGTGTGTATCCTCTAACGCTCTAGCTTTAATACTATCAATAGAAAAAAATTGAAACCTTGTATTTCGACCCTACTCTAATATGAAAAGAAACCATTGGATTTCAGTGTAAATCGGATAACCGGAAATGGTACTTTACTAGAAGCTCCACATGGATTTTCTTCAAAAAATACATTTAAATGTAATTTTTTCGCAATTTATATTTAAAAAATTAAAGATTATTAAATTTCTACAAATGTGTATACATACACTTTCTATATACTTTATATATAAATTTATAAAATAATATAATTTATAAGTTCAGGAGCCTATGTATCAAAGATACACACAGTTCCTTTGTTACACAGTTCATATTTCAAATGTAAGTAACTGACAGAGAAATGTGACTGTCAAAAAATGAATCATTTCAAATCTTCGAGCATATACTGACTAGAGGCCGCCTTACGGTGTTTGTTGTGATCGGAACACATACGGAAGCCATGGTGTATTGCGGGCTGCGTATTGAAGCCGTGGTGTATTGCGGACTGCGTATTATCTTAATATTTGTACTACCTTTTCTACAAAGTAATGACTAATTGCTGCTGAAATATGTAAATCACCTTTGTTTCCAATAAATTTCAGTCTCGTTACTCTTACGTCATTATTAGTAGGAAACCTAAAAGTTACACTTTGTTTAATATATTATTTGTAAAAAAAATCCCAGTTACTTACACATGAAACGAAATATCCTTACTTTCTTTGTATTTTTCATTACAATTTGATATACCCCGAGATATACTCACAAACTACACGCAAAAAATAAGGTTTGGTTGCAGTAAAATGACAAGCAGTGACATATAACACAACAAAACACTGCCCGCAATTCACCATGACTTCCGGCCCCCCGCCTACATGTCTTCCGATCACTTCATCGTATGTATTGGTATAAGGAATTACTTCTCTGGTCAGTATATGCTCGAAGCTTCAAATTAATAAAGGTGACATTTTAAAAAGAAAATAGTAAATAAAGCAATGGTTATATGCAAAGGAACTTAATATAGTTTGCAAGATATTTAACGTATTTGTCTTTTTATTTTTCAATAGAAAATCATTTTTTAAGACTTGTAATTTAATTCACAAAGAAATTAGTTATCTAATGCATGAAATCAGAGGTACAGAAGTACATATTTATAAGCTGTTATATGTTTCATTAATTTTATTAGTAGGAAATTCTTCTGTAAAATTAAATTGCTCATATTTTTGTATCATTAGTACATCACTTTCTTAAGCATTCATCATTTCGTAACACCTAACGTAATAACAACCTCAAACGGAACCAAGCCATCAAAAATTACCTCATGACATCGCCAGTGACAAACACGAAATCCAACACAACAGACTTTCATCTTCGGCGTTCTCACGTGTGCTGAGTGCACCGTTGAAAATCCAGCGAGAAATTTAGGTCAAGCACATTGTTGCTATGACGTGCATGTGTGACACAAAACCAAGGGCTTGGGCTCGGCCCTTCGACAGATGCTGACGGGAACAACAGTTGCAGCAAACGGCCGATGGATTATGAAACGTGACGACGATGATATATAACATATTGGGGAAGAAAATATGAGAAAAAAATCTGATGTGGCCAGCACATAACCGCTCGCCAATTCCATGTTTAAAATAGCAATGAGTACAGTATCACTTCCCATAGATCGTTTGCAACAAAATCTAATTTGTTGTTCCAATAAATAGAGAAGTCAGAAATTTTGGATTATATTTAGTTATGATTTACCTCGAAAATATGTTAAGTACCATTTCCGGCTTATCATACATAGCCAAAATCTAATATGTTGTTTCAAATTACAAACGAGTTTCAAATACCAAATGCTATTATGCGCTTCAATTAAAGTATATCTTCCGGTGATCCAATATTACACAAAATCTAGGCATCTCTTTCTATAAATTCATAAAGCTTATATACGGAAAATGTTTTTTTTATGGGGTCCCGTGACCGCGTACCTGAGTGTCTGGTCGCGAACCTGGGGGAATTTCCAATTTTAAATGGCACAAAAGTGACCCATGTGGTGCACTCTCCACACCAGCAATGAGTGCCCGTGAGATGACACCTGGTAAGCGCCCATATATATTTTTTTTAATTTTTGGAAGACATCACTGTCAAAATCAACATCAACTTCCTCGTGCTCTAAAACGCAATTTGTGTAAATTCTTCGATGTACATGATCCATTTCGTAAATGTGTAGTTGTAAACTAATATTTGACTCTTTGAAAACACGTGCTTATTGACAGCTGTTTGATTTATAGTGTTGCAAACATAGTAAACTTAAATCAGATCACCTGTACATCTAATATTTATGTATGATGGCAAATATATAATTTTTACAAACCTTTATTTCATTAGAATTACATATATTACTACTACATTCTCCTTAACACGGTTACATTGTTAATTTTAATTTAAAGTTATTTAATCGTAGAATTGAAGATCGCACCATATTTTCTAATTTTATTAGTAAAAGTTGCTGAAAAATTATATTCAATATACTTTTTTCAAGAAAAATTGTTAAACGCTTGTATAAGTGATACTTTCGGTTATCCGATATACACTAAAAACTAATGAGCTCTACCCACATTAGTATAGAACGCGTATACAAAATTTCAAAATTTTCTGATTGATAGTATTTGAGTAATCGTGTCCACAGGATCTACACAGACATACATACCCACAGACATAATGGGCTACTTGCGTACCTTTTTTTTATTTAATATTTTTGAAGAGAAGGTAAAAACTAAAAAGTAATGAAATTTGATTATTTGAATTCCCGCCATGTATGACGTAGAATTACGCCGCACCAATGAATAATCGTAAAGCCACAGTGTGGTGCCGTCCCATAGTAATGGTATGTTTGTGCGGGTAATGTAGATCACCTGTTTGACGTTTCAATAATAATTTGGAGGTTCGTATTTTAGTTTATCTTTTTGGTATCGATATTTTAAATTACAAGTAACTACCTATTTGTTTATTTATAAAGTAATTAATGTATTTGAGAGACCAGAGAGAGAAAAATGAACTAATGTCAAATTCAAATCAAAACTTTCTCGCGCGCCATGCCATCTATTGATAACATTCTTAAACATGCTCCCCGTCCCCAGTTCAATATAAAAACGTCACAGAAAATTTTCTTTCTTAATTTAGTAAAAAATAAATAATTATTTTAAAATAAAATTCATATTTTTATATGTTTTCAATATAACATTACGTATATAGTGACAGAAATCGGATTTTCAGTACCACGCAAGTAGCCCATTGTAATGTTAAAATCGGATTCTGGGGATATCAAAACATGCTCATTCACTAAAATCTCTATATGCGATTTTTAGCACAATTCCTATACCTCCCTTGCCTAGGGTAGTGGGAGGTCAAAACAAAATTGATCAAAATATGAAAATTTTGTTTGATTTTATAAAGCGAGGAATATGAAGCACATCTTTTAAAGCTTTTGAATTCCGTTCTGGAAGAAACATTTTTGTTTCGATTGTAGCCACACTTGTACCTTCTCATGATTGAATTATAGTTTTCTGTAGATTTCGTGTAAGACAACTGGAAACGATTGAGAAATCCGTCATATAATTGTATCTTCTGCAAGAAATGTTACAAATACCACTCATTCTTTGAAAATATAACCTAATAATAGACGAGAAAATAATATTTCACAATGATAGAAAGCAGAACATGAAATGTTACAGACTGCAGGGCATTCAAAAATTGAAATATTATTTTATTGGTACACTTTGGGTAATGAAATTGATTTCGCGGGTCACTGGACTAATCTTGATAAAACAAATTTATAGCAATACCTATTTGATTGGAATCATCATTAATGTAATAGCAATTTATAGATAGGTATGATATTATTAATATAATAAATATAATCGTATTATTATTTCAGTTTTAATTAGCTACAGAATAGATAAAAGCTAAGCTGAATAATTTATTTGAAAATGTATAACACAGAGGTTTGTCATCCATACTAATATAATAAATGCGAAAGTAACTCTGTCTGTCTGTCTATTACGTTTTCACGCCTAAACCGCTGAACCCATTTTGATGAATTTTGGTATAGAGATAGATAGGACCTTGGAGAAGGACATAGGCTACCATTTGTCGCGAAAATAAAACTTGAAGGGATGAAATAGGGGATGAAAGTTTGTATGGAAAACCCATCATTTATTCCGCTGAACCAATTTTGATGAATTTTGGTACAGAGATAGATTGGTTCTTGGAGAAGGACATGGGCTACTTTTTGTCGCGAAAATAAAACTTGATGGGGGTGAAATAGAGGTTGAAAGTTTGTATGGAAAATCCATCATTTCTTAAGTTAGGGATATAAAAATTCTTATTTATGCTTTTGATAAGAAATAAAGTGTTTTAGCGTTTTTGAAAAATCATCCCTCAAGGCGGCATCTATAGTTAAGTTTTAACCGTTAGCAGATTTTTATATTTGTCGGAGAGATAGCTTGCATCATATGTACATAAGTAAAAGTACCCGAGACTAGTGGTGGGATCCGGATCCGAATAGTTTTGGTTTCGGATCCAAAAATATCCGGATAATTGAATGTTGAACTATCCGGATCTCAGTATCGGATTTGGATCCGGATCTGAGTATCGGATTTTGGATCCGAATCTGAGTATTGGATTTTGGATCCGGATCCGAATATGAGTATGAGTATCGGATTTTAGACATGGAAAAACAATACCTTTTATGTGAAACACGTGCACGATATAAATAAATATGTATTTCGACACTTGCAATGAACCTGTAACCATTATTTCTCAAATTTAATCTTAATCTCGTTTTCTTTGAAGTATTTGTTGTAATGAATGTTAAAATTTTAGAACTAAAGAATTCAATATTCAAAGAAATATTCTTTTCGTATTTGCACCAGTTACCTGTCTATTTTAGAGGGGTATTATAAAATTTATTGCTGTTTACAATCTGCTGTAGAGATAAACAGACCCACTGTAACGGTTTGAATTTGAAGTCACTTCCAGATGTTTGCCTTTACATTCAAAATGATGAATCGGATCCAGAATTAAAATTCGGATCCGGATCCGTAAACAACACATCTAATTCGGATCCGAATGGGATCCGGACCCAAATCAGGATCCGAATCCAAATCAGAGTTAAATTTACGGATATCCGCTTCAATATCCGAACATCGGATATCCGAGGAACCGGATATTTTGAAATCCGGGACCTCGGATCCATGTTTTGTCGGATCCTCACAGCACTACCCGAGACATGTTTAGAATGGTTGCTGTTAGAAGCGGTGCGGGGATCGGGTGGGCAGAGGGCGGAGCCTGTTACATGTACGATGCGAGGCAGGTTGCCGGCTCCCTACGCAGTGCATGTCTCCGAAGTAAATGTGAAAAATTACTGGTACACGTGTAGCTAATCGTTATTCTAGCTTTACCCGTGCGAAGCCGGGGCGGGTCAGCTAGTAAACTATAAAACGAACTTCGTCACGAAATACTTGACCTCATGTCATAAAGCGGGGGTCCCGTGGTCGCGTGCCTGAGTCTCTGGTCGCGAACCTGGGGGAACCGGGTTCAATCCCAACAAGCGCCAAATATTTCCAATAGACACTTACAAAATTGACGTCACTGCAAGAGAGATATAGAAGGTCATGCATACAAACAAACCTCCCCTCGTTGTCTTGCGTCCCGTTCCCTGTTCCTATCTGTCATTGTATTCGCATCTGTTATTCAGTGTTAAACCTAATTCTTTATTGTGATGTGTACGTTGTGTTTAATAAAAATGAGTTTAAAACCAGAAGATGTGTCTGGGGCAACTTTTTTGTTTGATAATATTGAAGATCATTCGATTATTCAACTAAAACGATGGCTACAGTGTAAAGTCTACGGCTGATGACAGATCTTTGTTTGTACGGGGTAACCATAGCAACCTTGATTTCTATGCTTTGCCGTTAGAGGCGCTCGTGTAAATGCAATTTTGTAAGTGTATTTTAAATGGCACAAAAGTGACCCCTGTGGGCACTCCCCACATCAGCTATGAGTGCCCGTGAGGTGACGCCTGGTAAGCGCCCACACGGTAAAATATATCGTCATCATTAGCAATGTCTACATGTGTTGTAGATAATGGCACACCCAGAAATGGGTAATATGCCATGATGATACATTTATTTATTTATTTATGTCATAAAGCTTGTGTTTACACTTTTGTTGCATAAATAACTTTGCTTATTATGAAAGATAAAGAAAAAATGTTCATCTGAAGTGAGCTGAGACGAACTGTGATTTTGATCAAATACAGCTATTATCACACACAATACTGTCAAAATAAAAATGATTTATATAACAATTTTTTCTCAGTTCTTTTATCCTCATTCCCTCAAAATCCCTCATCTTCCAACCCTCACCCTCTCCTCTCTCCCCACCAAAAGTTCTCTCGCCAGTTCCAGCCCAACTCCAGTATTTTTTGCTCGAGACAAAGAACCGCAGAGTGCATCGGCACAGACATTGCACCCGTGTTGGGACCCTGGGTCGCGGTTTCATGCCCGCAACTCAGCTGGGCCGCCACAGGGCTTGAGAAGCAGACAGACGGTTCGGACCGCTGTCACAGCCGAGCGGCACAAGGGTAAGGAAGGTTGCGAGAAGATGAAGCTGTGATATATGGCTGTATGAGGATGGAAGGTGTTTTTGTTATGAAATATACGGATGGTGTATGTATATGTATATAGCAGTGTTGTGTTTTTTGAGGGAAGGGTTAACAGTAATAACATTATTCAAGAGAATTTGTCCCAATATATTTTATCAAGTATACTCTGTACTCTCTCTCATCGTAACCCAAAGGATCGCAATAAATAGCTTAAACACCCGTACACTATAAAAAATATAAAGAAACAGTTTAGTGCGGTGTACCGCAAATTAACTTTTTGTCACAATATTTGCAATAGGCTATTCCACGACATTTTTTTTTTTAAATATTTTCTTGAAATACATAAAAATATAAGACCATATGTGAAAGTCCGAGTTAAAAATTCCTCCAAATAAGCGAGATATTAAATTAGCTTTGTGACGTAGGTAATGTGGATATACCAGAAGTAAACAAACAGTGGTTCACAAACCACGAAAAATTGTTAAACAAATTACAAAATATTGTATATTTAAATTGTAATACTATAATTCATTATTAGAGACATAAAATAAATTATTTCACTTTATTTCTCATTTTATAAAAATAAAGAAATTAGAACGTCACCCGAACTGCAACCGAACAAATCCGACACACCCGAAGAAGTATATTCTTAGTTAAGGCGGGGCTTTTCAAAGTCGAAGTGCATACTTGGATCCTATTTGCTCAAACACTCGTGCACATGTCCTACATCATCAAAAGCAAAACTCCCCGTGTCTTCTAGAAGGAATAATTTATAATAAAAGAAATATAATTTTCCTTATCCTTAAACTATTATCATTCATATTTTCAATAAACTTTTACTATTTTTGATTACGATGGAATAGCCTATTACCAGGTTTGGATTAAAGGAAAAATTTAAATATCTTATAAGACAATACACTTATGTAATCCATAATCCTAACCAACAAAGATACTTATTCAGAAAATAAAAAATCTGTAGTGGTAGCAAGCCCTTTAGAATTCTATATTCGCTTCTTGATTTGGAAATTATTGGCTTTATACTATTAAAATAATAGTTATTTGTGTATCAAGAGCGTAAAGTGGACCTTTATTGCTCGCGCTCGAAAATTGAACA
This sequence comes from Ophonus ardosiacus, assembly GCA_943142095.1. Classification (NCBI taxonomy): domain Eukaryota; kingdom Metazoa; phylum Arthropoda; class Insecta; order Coleoptera; family Carabidae; genus Ophonus; species Ophonus ardosiacus. The sequence goes on from OW964835.1 coordinate 7,619,251, forward strand.
CAATCGAGCGAGAGCAATAAAAAAATTATGACAGATGTATATAATAAATGTATAAATTATATATAAATTGACTTTGAATAGAACTGTGGCAAAATAATGACGTTACTTTGACACTTTCGCCTGAAGTCGTAAGCTTGCAGGCGAATATTTTGAGACACGCATGCTACCAAATTTTCGCTTCGTAGCGAAAAGCGAAAACAAATGCCTCTTTAGATAGAATTCTAAAGTGCGTGCTACCACTACTGTTGTGGCCAGCACAAGACCTCTCGCCATTTCCATATTAGGCTATATAAGTATTGTATTGCAGTTTGCTTTCGAACCGTCGTTTTATAACAAAATATTACAGAACTTTACCCAAATATTGTTTTTTATTGTATTTAACATGTCTGCTGCACACATATAATTCTAATTGTATATATTTTTCATTGTACGAGGCATTTCCTAAATGTCAGAGATTCTTCCAATTCATTAATCAGATTGGCGGTATTTCTGATGGATATATGCATTTTTACTTACAATTTTAAATATTTAATTAATAAAACAATAAAAAAGACGATTTACACCAGAGAGATTGGGACATACAGCGGCAAGAACAACAAAGTAAGATAAACATCTCAAATTACAACAAGAGATATAAACTAATACAAACGACGTCAATACCAAGGTATCATCAAGATGATTGCCAGGTTGAGATGTGGTAATGAAGAGAGGAGCAATAAATACTGGCTAACAAGTGATGAGAGGAGTTGCAGGCTATGCGGGAGAGAAGAGGAAGCTATCAGGCATTTAAGGATTTCGTGCAGGGAAGAATGAAGAAAAGAAACGGTTCTATTACACGATATAGGGTCGGGACAAGATTGGATGAAGGAAGTCATCGAGAAACGGGGGGTTAATTTATGATGTAGTACCACAATTTATTGTAAAATATATATAATATGTAGATCCTAAGCCGGTTAGGCAAGAATAAATATAATAATAATAAAAAAGATGAAATGTACTTCCCAGAAAAAGCTATCAGAATGTCACTAAAACTGTTGATTTTTGACACTGACATCTGTACATTTACAAACTATGTTATAAACATTTGAATTTGTCAAGTGGATTCCTTAGTGCCTTAGCCTCTGCGATTAGATTATTCTATACATTATAATGTCTTTATCTCTAAATCTATACAAGATATAATAAAAATTTTAAGTGTATTAGATGAAGAATGGGGTCATACCACATTTTCCAATTTATTTATTTTTTTCTGAAAGTATACTTAAAACCAATTACAGAAACATATATTTTATGTCACATAAATTTCTAGTTTTACAGATATAATTTTTTAAAGTTTATATTAAATTTCAAATGACGTCATGGGTTTGCGACCGTGACCGTAGTTCCTCCTATCGAATAAAAATGGAACTACGTTTGACGTTCATGTTATTTGACTTGAAAGCAAACGTGACAGCAAGTTATTTTGTACTGGTGCTTTTGTTTTTATTGTATATTGAATGATTTAATTATGGAAATTAATCTCGAGGTTTAGGAATACGAACAAAAACTTTATTTTTGCTTCTCAACGAGATGTTCTCGCAAGACGGCACAGAACAATATTATGCAACCATGGTAATATCTAAATCACACATAATTTGTATTTATTAGAACATTTCGTTGTTACAAAGATATTTACATACTTTGAAAATGTTGGTTATGTTCGAAAAATGCATACATGTACAGTACGTGCACGAGTACATGTGTGCGTGACTATCATTGTATGTGTGTACAAACCCATGACGTCACAAATTAAGACTCAAAATGTTTAGAAAGAAAATCATGAATGAAAAGTATAAGAATATTACATATTTTTCATGTATATACAGTATGTCCCCGGATTTAGTTTACAAGAGGAAAAAAATTTTTATTTTTGATTTTACGAAAAAATGCCAAGGGAAGAAAAATTTTTGCTTGAATTAAAACGCATGTTTCAGTTATTAAAACTTTTAGTTACTATAAGGTTCTTTTATTATAACGTTTTTTCGTATTTTGTCCTCCTAATAATACAGATATCACATTGAATCTAACATGATTTTAGTTAGCTTTGAAATATTGACAAATGATTATTAATTCTAATTTCAGAAAAAAAATACGGCGAAAATCAAAATACTTGTAGTTTATTCAATTAACTCTTTTTTATCTGATATTAGAATTAAAAAATCATTTGTCAATATTTCAAAGCTAACTAAAATCATGTTAGATTCAATGTAATAACTGTATTATTAGGAGGACAAAATACGAAAAAACGTTATAATAAAAGAACCTTACATTAATTAAAAGTTTTAATAACTGAAACATGCGTTTTAATTCAAGCAAAAATTTTTCTTCGCTTGGCATTTTTTCGTAAAATCAAAAATAAAAATTTTTTTCCTCTTGTAAACTCAATCCGGGGACATACTGTATGTATAAAATTATGTAATTTTTTTCATTATATAAAAAAAATCAATATATTTTTTATGGTATGACCCCATTTTGTTCTATATTTGCAATAAAAATTTCCAAAATCATTCCATCGAGGCGGCTTTATATTTTTTTTAGATGTATCATTTTTAGTGTGAGATAAATATTCACCTTTTTCACCTATAAATATTGACTAAATTATAAATATTTTTTCATAAATTATTTCTTGATGACTAATAAAAATACTATAATAGATGAAACATAAGTTTTACCTGAAATTATAAGAATAATTTGACGATATTTAAATTTCATAGCGGTGTATCATTTTCACTGGGAGCCACTTTATGTTTACATGACATTTATTATCTAATATCTGTATAAAACAATAGGTAATGAGGAAAATACCAAAGCTATACTCCATTAGTTTCAATATTTAACTATACTTTTCTTCTCTTTCTCATCCGAAAATCCAACTTCCAACCGTGGTCTTTCTCTACACCGTTGCCAGTTGGAACCATTTAACGTTAACCCGGCCGGTATATTTGCTCGGCTAGAAAGGAAATAGTTGTTTGGTTAGGTGGGGTTTCCTTTCCTACCCAGACCCTTCGGTGAATAATACGTGCAATTTCACCAAAGGTGTCTTCCCAAGGATCCCGCCATTATTGCATTAAAAGGGTTTCCTTTTTCAAAGACCCTTGGCAAGGTTTTATGTACTTTGCACGAACAAGTAAATTGCTAATACGCTACTGCCACGCCACTGCCGAAAGCCGAAATTCCAATGAGGGAAGCTTAAAAATGTAGACCTAAACATAATCTGGAAAAAGGGATTATGGGAAGAAAATGTTTTCAAGATGAAAAACATTTATATTCATACGAAGAAAGATTTTTGTGAATTGAATAATTCACGGTTCCGAATTTTATATTAATAACAAAAGGCTGTATTTATTTGGGAACTTTAGGATCAAACTTGAACTGATCTCTAACGAATCTGTTACATACATCAACCGCAGAGTTAAGTAAGATGCGACTTACGTAAATTTGCAGATATGTAATAAATCTACAGAGTAAAATTAGCTGCCACAAGACAGTTTTACCTCTCGCTAAGAGAGGTATTGGATTCATGCCAAAATTCACAAATCCAGATTTTAGTGAATAATCATGATTTAAGGGCCCTAGAATCCGATTATAACATTTTTAAAATGATGTGTGTGTGTGTGTGTGTGTGTGTGTGTGTGTGTGTGTGTGTTCCTCAAAAACTATAAGACTTGAGAGCTGTTTAACTATGAATTCCTCAATCTGACATTCCTGGGAAGAGCTGAAAAGGTTTAGGTAACAATGGGCTACTTGCGTACCTTTTTTTATTTAATATTTTTGAAGAGCAGGTAAAAACTTGCTACCCATATTTTTTCTTTTGACAAAATTTTTAATAATCAGCCAGAAAAAAAATAATGAAATTTGATTATTTGAATTCCCGCCATGTATGACGTAGAATTACGCCGCACCAATGAATGGTCGCAAAGTCATAGCGTTTGTTTGTACGGGTAATGTAGATCTCCTGTTTTTACGTTTCAACAATAGTTTGGAGGTTAGTATTTTAGCTTGTCTTTTTGGTATCGATATTTTAAATTACATGTAACTACCTATGTGTTTATTTGTGAAGTAATTAATATATTTGAGAGCTCAGAGAGAGAGAAAAATGAACTAATGTCAAATTCAAATTAAAAGTTTCTCGCACGCAATGCCATCTATAAGTTACATTTTTAAACAGTTCCAGTTCAATACAATGATGTCACAAAAAATTCTTCTAAATATAATTTTTTGGAAATTTTTGTTATTACAAATATTGAAGAACATAAAATTCTCCATCTAATACACTTACAATTTTTATTATTAAATGGAGAATTTTTGTTCTTCAATATTTGTAATAACAAAAATATTCTAAAAATTATATTTAGAAGAATTTTTCTAAGAAACTTCTACTGCCAGTTGTCCAATTGTTACCAAAATCTAATCAGCTCTTCCCATTAACATCAGATTGAGGAAACCGTAGTTAAACATAATTAAAGGCTTACAGTATATGAGAAACCGTGACGTGTTTTTATCCCTCGGCTTACGCCTCGGGCTCAAAATCCCGCCGCAGGCCATAAAAGCCTCCTTTCGCTCCTAATACATAAATAACTATTATTATTTATAAACATTTTCAAATTAGAGACCAAAATACACTTCTCTATCGTAATCTTCAAGAGGTTGGTAATCTTGTAGGAGATGATATCAAATCTTCCTACGTTTGTATATTTTTACTTAAAATGATTTCCCAACAAATTGAAGTTTTTTACATTAGTCATGTATACCATTGTATAAAAGTTAAAATTAATATTTTTCATGTATCCAATATGTTAATTTCAATTTCAAAATTAATAACGCTAATTATTAATTTATGATTGCAACGAAAAGATTAAATATAAACATTACATATGTAATAGTACAATTCCATTATTTATTTTTGTAAAAAACAAATATTAACATTTACAAAATATGTAAAATTGTTATGTGCGTTGTAAATTAAATGACACAATGTTATTAACATATGTCCAACAACAAACAATAGAACGCAGTGTTGTTTAATATGATTTATAATTTTATTCATACAAATGCGCAGAATGGGAATGTTTCCAGGTTTATTACCATTTTTCCCATTTACTTAAAAGAAAAACAATAGAATAATAAATCATAATAATTATTATTATTATTAACGAAGAAAAAAGGAAAAGTATTAATAAAAACTTCATGCCACTGGACAGACAATAAAAATATCCAACTTTTTATATTTGAAATATTTCTCTTGATTACTGATAGTTTAGCAGTAATTTAAAAATTACTAAACAGGGAAATTACCAATGAAATAACCAAATTATTATTTTTAATTGTATTTATCAATTGTTTCATTGCAACAACCTAAATTTAATAATTGTTGTAGTGTAGCTATTTGAAACAAATGAACATAGACAAATTCGAGAACAAATTATACTGTGCATATTTAGTATTTCTGGTACACACAAAAACCTCTAGTTACATCTCTTCATTATATATTTTTATATGTTTTAATTCGTTCTATAAACAAGTTTTCTCTTACTCTTCTAAATGTTCGAGATTCCTCCAATTTATTGACGAGATTGGCGGTATTTCTGAGGGGTATATGTAATATAAGTAGGGTTGTGCCGTGAACAACTGACCGGTCAACTGACTGGTCACTTGACCGTTAATTGACACAACAATATTTGACGGTCCAGTCAAATAATCTAAATGATACCATCACGACATCTGTTGTTAAATGAAAGTAGTTATATATTTGTTGCAGTTATAACATGAATATACGTAGTTTGCAGATAACTATAATGCTGTGCTGTTATTTTGCTATTAATTAATAAAATAAATACATATTTCACTGCACTTTTTACTTTACTTTCCCCTTTTTTGAATAGTGGGTTTGTTCATTAGTTGTTGATCGTTTTTCATTTTCAATAATACTGAATGTAGTAAACATTTGGTACTATTTAAATAAATGACAATTTTAATTTTTAATAAAAGCTACCTTGGTCAATTGACGGCTGAATGACCGTCAATTGGTCCGTCAATTGACCGAAAAATATTTGACTGGTCAAATGCACAACCCTAAATATAAGTGTGTGTCTATAATTTTAAATATTTAACTAATGATAAAATAAGAAATATTAAATGTACCTACTTCCCAGAAAGACTTCAGAAATGTCTCTGGATTTTTGACACTGGCATTTATCTGTCAATTACAAACATTTTAATTATTCAACTGGTATCCTTGCAGTTGTTTGGACTGTCAAATTCATTACAACATTTTATTTTATTTTATTTATTTATATTTCACTACATAAGATACAACAAAATTTTTAAATGTGTCGGATAGAGATTTTATATTCTTTAACATTAACATTTAACATTTAGATTTTTTTTGAGAAACTACTACTTCCGGTTGTCCAATTGTTACCAAAATCTAATCAGCTCTTTCCATTAATGTCAAATTGAGAAAACCGTAGTAAAGTATGTCTTAAGTCTTATAGATTTGAGAAACCGTGGTTCCAACATCCACACACACACACACACACATCGTAAAAATGTTATAATTGGATTCTAGGGACCTTACAACGTTCTTATTCTCTAAAATCTAGATATGCGATTTTTAGTCTACATTCTTAATGAAAACGTTTAGTTAGGAACTAATGGAACTGTAGTTACACATTTACCACGTTCACAAGTCAATTTGACATATGTTCTGTCGGTATTTAAGATAACCTAACAAAATGCCACACTGCTGTGAAAATGAAATAGGGCATTCATTTACAAAAACAAAAGTATAAAATGCTTAGATTAGATTGAATAAAAACTCAAGAAGAATGGAAAATAACGATAAAATAAAATTAAATATAAAATAAATTGTGTGAACAGTTATGTGTAGTAATAGGAATGATTGTACACAGATGGCGGTAGGAAAGTTGCGAGTCGTACCGACATCTGATCTCTAGTTAACTATTTATTTTGATTTTAATAAAGTTATTAGTTATTTCGTTACTTAAATAATTGTGAAAAATCAGTCAATGCACATACATGTCTATATAATCACATATTTCTTGAAATATTTGTTAATTTTTTCAGTGTGACAGACGTGACAACTAACCACACATTTTGCTACAAAAACTCATCAAATCATCACAAATCCTTGCTTCCACGCTCTAATTTTGGTTTTTTTTTTTATGGAATAGATGGCTAATGTAACGATATAATCATTTAAAAGCCTTTTTAAGTTTAAACCGTATCTTTTGTATTAGCCAATCGTTATTTATTGAGCAGTACTACTGTAAGTACAATGTGTACATTTTATTATTTTTTGTTATGGTGGAGGACCCCATTGTGGTGACTGTAGAAAAAATCTTGTGTGTGTTTCGAGCGCAAATGGACATTGTAATAAAATACCAATATATGGTCTCCTAATGGCGCAACTTTTGTCTCTAGATTCCCACATTGGCCAAGATATCCTGGACATTCTGGCTACCATTACCATTATTAAATATGAATACACATAAAATAAAATCGAAATGGCAGAGGGTAATGTGCTGGCCACATCAGATTTTATATCTATTTCTCCAACATTTTACATAAGTATTTCAAGAACGAAGAATGAGTAACTTTCATAAGCCTAACCTAACAGTAACTCTTATCTATGCCATAACGTGATGATACTCCTATCTCATGGTTTTATTTGTATACCAACTTGTGAGGTCTTTTCTTTGTTCATACCCAGTGGTTAAATTTAACGTAAGTTTTTGTTTGATCCTTTTAACATTCTTATAAAGTACAGTCTGGTTAGCTTCTTTGTTTCAAAGGATGAAATTAAACTAAGTTTAACCAAGGTTTAACCTATACAAGGAGTTTTTGTTGATAGTTTTTTAGGGGAATTTCAGAGGATATATTTAAAGTTTTTTTTTGTTCCGAGAAGTTTAAAAATAAATCTAATAGGAAAAAGGAGGTAATTAATTTATTACTTTGCTGTCAATAACAACACATTTGCCGAGACATTTGCTATAACTTATTTTTTACTAATAATTTCAATATAATTATATCAATAACAATAATGTCTTGGACAAACAGATATACTAATAGTTGAGTTAAATTTATTTTGGAAACATTCTTGGAATTTTGCATCCGAAAAATTATTAGGTCTTTCTAAGTTATTATTATCTTATTGTTATTACATCAATATTTTGATTATTGTAATCAATTATTCTCAATCATTTTCTCTTTATTTATTACAATGTTATTATTATTTTTAAATGATTGTAATATGGAAATATAAACTGATTTTTAAAAGTTCAACAATTTTTATGTAAAAAAAAATAAAATAATTACCCTAATGGGGAATCGAATCCCAACCAAAAATTTCAGACGCTACTGTTATGTCCACTGCGCCACAGAGATATTTGTAAATATTTTCATATTGCATAATAAAAAACTGAAACAATTATTTATTTCACAATTTTTACAATTTATTGCAATTTTTGTAATATTATTAAAGTAATTAATATTAAATAATGTACAATATAATATTATCATGTTCAATGTTCAATAGCATGGTTAGATATTTAGCCGGACACTTTGTATTTACAAAAAACAGCTTCCCATGTTAAACGCCTATGTTTACTCATAAAATAAACGCTTCAATACATTGCTGTCAAACATTCATACAGTAACTATGGCAATGATATACCCTATGTTTACTGATAAAATAAACTCCCGGTATATATATATATATATATATATATATATATATATATATATATATATATATATATATATATTGGTGTAAATCGGGAAACCGGAAATGACACTTTATTCAAATGTATGTAACTGACAAATAAATGTCACTATCAAATAACCTATAATTTCAAATTATTAATGATAACGTTTTAAAAAGAAAATTGTAATAGTAAATAAAACAAGAGCTACATTAATACGAATGTAAAGGAACATAATAAATAGTATCCAGTATCAGTAAGTATGTAGATATGTATTTAAATTAATAAAAGTTAATAAAAAATAACATTTGGTGTAGTTTCACAATAAGAGAACTATATTTTTACTTTATTGTACAATTTCGCCAGTTGGGGCATCATCGTACACGCCACAACAGATTTTTTATGTTTACTAATAATATTAAAATATTTATAATGAACGAAAGTAAACAAAAATTATTTAAATTCCTTATTGTGTTAACGTCTGCTGAATGTATAATAAATATCTGTTATTTTTGTTTACACTACTTTTAATAATATGCAATTAGATTTTGGTGTAATTCTCATTGGAAATTTACAAACAATTGTTTCGTTTGCTGCTAAATCCAATTAGATTCATGTGATTCTAGTGGCGAATGCATCTGGACTACGGATTGTATAAAAGCATATGTTCTTTGTATTGCCTGAGGCAGATGCGTTGTTAGTTACAAACGATGAAAGCGCTGTTGTACAGCTGTGCAACTTCATTCATACCTACATGTAACTGAAATAAATAAATTTACTTTTAGTATCACCAAAGCTATCTTTTTATTACTGGGTGTGCCAATCTGTTTTATGAAGATTTTAGTAATGACGAAATATTGTAGAAAGTTTTTACGAAAAAAGTTAATTTAATAAAGGGCATTTTTTGTTGTGGAGAGTGTACTACAAATGTCACTTTTGTACGCCATAAACCGGTATTTTCATCTCTGGTTAAACCGAGGGTTAAACTATAATTAACTGCCAGTTAAAACGGAAAATGTTGCATTGAAAAATTGACAAATTATACTATAATATTGGTAACATGTTTTTTTTTCTAACTGACAAGTTAGTTTGGGTTAGTTACAGGGTTGTTGTAATTTTGCCCGACCCAAAAAAACCCACCCGGGTTTTTTTAAAAAAACCCATCTAAAAACCCACTTTTATGAAATCATATTTTATTAATTAAATATGGTACATACTTATATGGTACACACAAACATAATAAATTTTTGTCACCGGCAACATTTTACAATCAAATTCATTTTGTGTACTTCGTGTTTGATCATTTTTAATATATTTTTCATTGCTGTGCGAACTTTGCACAGTATTTCTTTTATATTTTAACAACTCCAATCCTTGTGTCAGAATTTTCATTATTTTTTGAGTTGTGTATTAAACATACTATTTGTTTAACGCGGCTACAACAACTACTGAGAGAACTTATACATTTGGATCTAATTCTTGTACTCACTTACAATGCACAGACTTGCAACCATGAATATTAATTCGTAACTTGTACGCATGTACACTCTCTAGTTAATTTATTATTTATAACATTACAGTCTTAAAAAAAAGTATTAATAATATTAATATCTATTATCTATTACGCGACTTGTGTATGTGTATTAAGATACTTCATAAAACTAAAGTTAAAAATGATACATACTATAATTCGATGTTTGTCAATAAAACCCGCTTTTATTTAATAAAACCCGGGTTTTTTTCAACCCTGGTTAGTTAAGTAAAGGGTCATAGTATATTATGTAATAAGTTTTATAAACGTCTTTTTAGCAAAAAGTTTTCTTAACACAACTGGTGTTAGTTATAAAAAATCTGATGTAGCCAGTACATTACCTTCCGTCAATTCTATGTATTTTCTACAAATATCCCATATCAAAAGTTCATTGGAAAAGATTCTATAAATCCAGTGAAATAGTAACACAAACACTATTTTCTACAAATTCCATACAGAAAGTGCCTTGGAAAAGATTCTATAAATCTAATAAAATTATAACATGGACATACACTATGTAAACTGTACTTGACACTGACATCTGTCAATTAGAATTATTTGAATATTTCAGCTGTTTCCATGATTATAGCAAAGCTGACTGATTTTTGAAAGTTGAATAAAATCGCAACAGTTATTGTTTACTAATACATTTATTATCTTTTGGTATCAAAAAATGATGCGCTTTTGTTGAGAGTTACAGTTCTATAGTGATATAGAAAATTACAGAATTGAACCGTTAATCTCTTTATAATTCTTTAAATCTATATCTATTGGATATGAAGGAAAATTTATAATCAAACCGTATATACAATAAGATATTCTCTCATATTGATAATCACATAAAATGTCAAAAAAAAAAAAATACATTACCCTGTGCTTTTTCAAAAAAAAAAAAAAAACTGTTAAGAACTTCAAATAAGGGAATTATAACCAAAATTTAATCAGCTTTTCATATGAACATAAAGAAGAGGAATACGAAAAAATCATAATTCTTAGAATTGTAGTATATTAGAGTTATCGTTTTAGAAAAAGTTGTCACACAATAACATGTTTTTACAAAAGGAACGTTAACAGTTAACTCCTTACAGGCACTAGCATCTGTTGTGAAGAGTGCAATACTGAGATCAGTGGCGTAGTCAGGATTTTCAAATGGGGGTGGATATTGAATATATATGGGGGAGAGTTCGTTGTGTAGAAGTAAATACTACTATACTCGCACATATTATAGGTACTCTATTTTCGTTAGTTACAATCTTGCATCAAACTTTACGTTTTATGAAATAGATCATTTATTTATTAAAATAAAATATGTATTAATATTACCAATGGGGAGGGTTTAAACCCGAAAACACCCCCCTTGGCTACGCCACTGACTGAGATCAACTTTACAAGCTGTTTACAAGTAATGTAATCCAAAATGTCCACATTTGAAATATTTTCGATTTTAGATAAATAGATGCACTTAATTCTAAATTTTTGGAACGTGGTGTTAAACGTGGTATTACATTACCGTAGCAATTTGAGATATTAAAGGAAATTTTTTCGTATAATTTAAGAGCATACAGAAATTACCTTTTATGGTGTTTTATTATCAGAGAAATGGAACTATGTTACGAGAAATAAAATCTCGATTATCGGAACAGGCTGACGAGTATGAGATATAACTTTTGTTTATTGTCTACGTTCTTTGACTCCCTTTCCGTCGTTATCATAAAACATAAAGAGAAAAAAATGCAATTTCTAAAAGGTATTTTAAAGGTTTAACTTCCATAAAGTATTCTACAGAACTTATTGCGTAAAAATTTGAGAGGGTGAATAACCCTGTAATTACGAATTAATAATTAAAAAATCCAAACGATCATTACTTTTTCATGTACAACGTGTAGGAATTCCCATAAAAGGTATGAATATGATTGCGTCAATTCAATAATGACTTTATGCCCATTATGGGGAATGGCAATATGTTCTGCAACGACGATGTTTTTTATCGAAGAGGGCGTTTACCAGACGTCACATCCCGGGCACTCAAGGGTGGTCTGCAGAAAGCATCAAAAATAATTCAGTTAGACCAATTTCAAATTTGAGTTGTTTGATCAACAATTTAGTCACTTTGTCGGCTCCGTTGGCTCAATGGTTAGAGCAACGCCTTTTAGTCATGAGTGCGCTCGGGGTTCTGGGTTCGAATCTCACTAAGGCATGGATGTTTGTGTATGTAAACCTATTCAGTAATTGAGAGATAATCCTGTTGAGGTTTTTTTTTAAAAAAAAACTTTAGTGCACAAAGCCAACTTATATGTTTTTCAACAGTTTTTACACCGGATTTAAACGTTTTGTACGAACTTCCGGTGATACAATTTTACATAAAATTTCTATGGAACTTGAGTTATTTGATGCATATGATATACAACACTGTTTTTTTAGAGGAAACGGAAAGTTTCTTGGGAGTGCTTGTGGTACACTCGACGACGCAGCTAAAGTGCTCTTTTTAGCGAAAAATGTTGCTGCAAAACACTCGAAATCGATAAACAGGGTGTAAATCGAAATGTGAGACATAATCGTTAAAGATGGAAAATCAGCTTTTCTTTGCGCAAACGTTACGTAATTACTTTATCCAAAAAATCAAATAAAAGTCACAGAGATTTAAATTATGCATTATGCAAAAAGTTAAAAAAATTATGAACTTTTATAGTCTAGGTAGCCATGGATTTATGACAAAAAATAAACAAATGCGTTGTTTTAAATGTCAATTAGAATCAAAACACTTACCTTTTTATGTTTTATATTAATTTACTACTCAAATCCATATTTTGTTGTAATTAACAGTTAAAAACAACGCATTTGTTTATTTTTTTTATCGTAAGTCAATGGCTGCCTAGACTAAAAGTTCATAAAAATTGTAACCTTATAATTAATTGATACGTTTATATGAAGAGCTAGAGTAATCGTTTTACATGATTTAGATGCAAAATTTAAATCTTCATAACTTTTATTTGAAGTATTTTGGCATAAAATAATTCGGTAACGTTTGCGTAATCCAGGTTAAACGCCTATGTCTCGGTTTTCGATTTACACCCTGAAGACCGGATGCTCTTAGCCACGCAGCTAAAGTGCCCATTTCAGCAAAACGAAAACACCGTCTGAATCGATTTGGACTTTGAAGAAGAGTTTTTACACCGGGTTTGAAGGTACGAATGCCTGGTGTAAGTGCATGTATTGAAAATAAATGATGCATTTTATATATATTGTACCTTGTTTCCATAGTAACCGGATGGCGTAGTTGTTGCAGAGCGGACGCGCCTGTCCAGTAACCGACATACGGATTCAGTGCGTTGACATGTAGCGAACGTAACCGTATAAAACACTGGGGATCCCACACAAAATGTCCGACCAACTTGTTTTGCACACTGAACAACGCGGTATTGTGAAGACTGACAGACGGCACCAGTATTACTCCGAAACAAGGCGAAGTTAGCATGTCGCGACGAACCGCGCCAGACTGAGCTCTGCTAACCTTGAGCCGCGCCGCTGCTAGCTATCGCCGCCCGCCATTGGCTGGAGCATACCCCCTGCGCACCAAAACAGCCAATCACGCACGCGCTCTCACACACCACAGCCTAAATCCGAATCGTTGTTTTTATTGCTAATGACGGCCTGTATTAATGATACTGTACTGCCCGAAATTTTCAACTGGGAATTGCTACACACCTGCACACCCGACACAAGTTATTTTACACCCTTACAATCAAACGTTACTAATTCTTCATTATTCACAAGAACTTCATATCATAATCATTGCTTTTTTAGCGTTTTCACCCCTTAATGGCTTCAATTTTCTATACGTTGAGCAGCTCACTTGATTCAGTTACTACAATGGAGTGCTGGTGCTTTCAATATAACACATATTTCATATCAACCTACTATAATTTTAATTTAGATTTAAATTAGTTCATTTTTTATCTACGACTAAAAAAATAAAATAACGTTTAATAATGAGAATTGCACACATCGAAAAATATAAAACAATGACAGGAATTTAAAATGAAAAATTTCCATTTTAATTGATTTATTTTATGACAAAATATTTCAATATTTCACTACATTTTTACCTCTCGCTAAGAAAGGTAGGTATTGGAATCATGCTGCAAATCGCATACCCAGATTTTAGTGAATAAGCACATTTTAAGGTCCATAGAATCCGATTATAACATTTTTACGATGATGTCTGTGTGTGTGTGTGGATGCTTTGAGCCACGGTTTTTCAAATACTATAAGATTTAAAGACTTTAAAGAATTTAACTGCGGTTTCCTTAATCTGACATTACTAGGAAGACCTGATTAGATTTTAGTAACAATTGGTTTACCGGAAATACTTTCTTAAAAAAAATTCTAAATATTATTTTTTGTAAATTTATGTTACTACGTACAAATATTAAAGAATATAAAAATTTCTATTCGATACATTTATAATTTTTATTATATCTTCTATAGAGTTAGAGATAGAGAAATATAAATATATAAAATAATATAAATAACAAAGAACAGATTTGTGAAAAATTCAAGAATCTCACTGGAGTTTGAACCCAGGGCCTCCTGAACAATTAACACTGTTCATTGTAACTAAATTACAGAAATTTCAACTGTTGACTTCCATCTAAACAGTTACTTACAATTATTATATATAAAATAATATGTTGTAATGGAATCTCACAGCCCATGGAAAACAAGTGGAAAAATAAAAACGTTTGTAGTTGACAGATAAATGTCAGTGTCAAATAATCAAGAGACATTTCTGAAGACTTATTCTGGAAAGCACATTTAATATTTTTATTATTATTATTAATTAAATATTTATAATTCTAGATACATATATTACATAGACCCTTCAGAAATACTGCCAATCTCAGTGAATTGGAAGAATTCCAAACATTAGACGAATAAGAGGAAACTTGTTCATAGAATGAATTAAAAAATAGAAAAATATATAAATAAGATGTGTTTTTGGTGTACCAAAAATGTTAAATAATATGTATAATACTTATGTAGCATAATATGGAAATGGCGAGAGGTCTTGTACTGGCCAATATAATTTTTTTTTGTATCATAAAAAATAATAAACACGTATTTTCTTAAAAAAAAGTACAATAGCGAACTCTAGGTGAAACAATATCTAATAAAGAATTAGAAAACACTCGCCGTGTTTCACAAGATTTCAGCATCTGAAGCAACCTCTCAGTCATCATCAGATGCTGACCATGCCCAACTAGTAACCACAGACGCGTCTTGCCCTTATTGGGGCTCATCAGTGTGGTGTAACTGCCGTCTCTTTGCAGAAACAATTCATCAGCTGGGCTAGGCGAGAGGTATACATCTCATACAAGATAGATGGCTTAAGAGGTAACTAACCGCATGCAGAGCCATCTATCGAAGAATCGCGGAAAAGCTCTGGCAGCTATTGAAACCAAAGTACAATAGCGAACTCTAATAATGTCTAATAAAGAATTAGAAAACATTCGCTATATTTCACAAGATTTCAGCATTTGATTCAACGTCTCAGTCATCATCAGATGCTGGCCGTGCACAGGTAGTAACAACGCGTTTCGCCCTTACTGGGGCTCATCAGTGTGGTATAAACCTCGCCGATGAGCCCCAATAAAGGCGAAACGCGTCTGTGGTTACTAGCTGGGCACGGCCAGCATCTGATGATGACTGACAGGTTGATTCAGATACTGCAATCTTGTGAAACAATTTTAACCACGATTTAAAATATACTGGTTATGCCACTTGTCATGTTTTTCATTGTTTCTGATGGTCCGCTTGATACGTGTTTCCTTGAATAATCCGCTAGATGCGCCACGTGAGAACGACCCTACCACAGCAAACTATTTTTACATAAAATATAAAAAATGAAATGCATAATGCATTTATTTTTAATATAAATTTATATATTTAATGGAAACCTGAATCAATAGGTACATTGTTAGAATTTAAAATTGGAAAAACTAAATAAATTGATAGAACCGTACGCTTCCAGATTTTCATTCGGTAATAGTATCTTCTTCCCGAAAATGTTATTGACAAACATCATTCAATCTTAATTCGCGATCGTCTCTAGTAATTGCAAATTGCCATTTTTTTAAAAGTGATATATCGAGTGGAGCAGCAAACAGAGATTCTTTTTTAGTGGATTTCTTGTAACCGGTTTCACATCCAGGAACGACACATTTTCTATTTAATTTTCTTTTCATTTTGCATTAATTACAATATCTTTCAACAAAATACTTATATTACATTACATATAATACGAATATTTACTTCAAGACCTGTTTTATTTACGTTTCTATAAGATATAACATGTAATATCCTCAAAATGACATGAAATGACAAGTGTCAGTTGGGTCGTTCTCACGTTGCGCCTCTAGCGGAAAAAACGAGGAAACACGTATCGCCTTGGACCCTCGTTTTGTGCAGAGTGGAACAACCAGTATATTTTAAATCGTGATTTTAACCTATCATATTTCACCGATTTTTTTTAAATGAACAAAAATGACCCATGAATTATCGCATAATATGCATATACTGGTAGGTTATAAAAAAGTCGATAGTTTTTGCTTGCATACAAGTATCTTATAAATAAACAATGAGGTTTAAATGAAGCAATTTCTTTGTTCGTAACAGTGTTGTAAAGGTGAACTAATCCTTAGCAGGCGAACTTTGTAAACAGCCCAAGATCTCGGATAGTTATTCCAAAGTTCCGAAGCTCTTTCAAGCACCAAGGATCTTGTTGCAAAGTCGATAAGATTGTGCTCGGCTATTCCAAATGAATTTAATCCCACTTTCAGACATTCGAAACCCTACTGTATTTCACCACAGAGGCACAGATAGAAAAATGTTAATAGGAAGAATATAGGAAGATTTTTCAAAGGCAAACAGGATTTTATTAAACTCAATAAATAAAAAACATTGCAGCTATATTAATAAAGAAATGCACATGCAAGATGGCGACTGAAATTGGCTATTCAAGCGTAATCAAAAATAGAAAAAGTTTATTGAAAATATGAATGAGGATAAGGAAAATTTCTATTTTTTTACCTTCCGTCACTTTTAGGCAGGGATGGTAACCGAAACCAAAACCGAAACCATTAACCGAAAATTACCGAAAAAAAAAATGAGAACCGAAACCGAAACCTATACCGAAATTCGAAACAAATACAAAACCGGAACCGAAAGCAAAACCCTTTTTTATTTATCGGTTAACCGCATTATACATATACAGGTCTCTTTTTAGTTATTAAATATTGTAAATTTTTATTATTAAAATACTTATGTATAAAAAAGTATAAATATACATTTATTTTCTATTTCTTTTTATTTATTTTTTTTTTTTGTCGAAAAGTATTTCAATTTTCAACGCTGTCAACCTAGTACCTCAATCGGGTGCCGCTCGAAATCCGTTACATGTTACATATTTATATAAGCATTTAAAATGGGAAATTAGGATATTGTTTACGTGTTTGTGGACACTTTTTGCATCATTATAATAATTGTTCAAAATTAATAATATTATTACTCTCGTAAATTACTTTTGCAAAACCGAAACCCTTTTAGTAAAACCGGTATACCAAAACCGATTGATGTATAAAAACCGAAACTCTAATCAAAACCGAATTTTTATTTTCACGATGACCGAAACCGTAACCCAAACCGATATTTTTTATGGTTACCATCCCTGCCTTTAGGTAAGGAAGCTATTCTTTGGTCAAAAAAATCGTTGTTTTTTTTTAATGAATAAGCACGTTTTAGAGTCCCTAGAATACGAATTTACTATTTTAAAGATGATGTCTGTGTGTGTGTGTGTGTGTGCGACAAATTTTTCTCCAACGATAACTCCAATACTACAATTATAAAAATTATAATTCTTTCGTATTGTGTGTGCGAGCGCGCGCGTGTGTGTGTGTGTGTGTGTGTGTGTCCGCGCGTGTGTGTGTGTGTGTGTGTGTGTCCGCGTGTGTGTGTGTGTGTGTGTGTGTGTGTGTGTGTGTGTGTGTGTGGGTATGTGTGTGACAAATTTTTCTCCGACGATAACTCCAATACTATAATTCTAAAAATTATAATTCTTTCGTATTCCTCTTCTTTACATCCATATAAAGAGTTGATTAGATTTTGGTTATAATTGATCCACCGGAAGTACCCTTATTTGAAGTTTTTAACAGTTTTTCTTAAAAAAACAGTTAAATATCATTTTTTGACATTTTATGTCATTGTAAATCTTCTCTATACGGTTTAATTATACATTTTCCTTCATATTCAATAGATATAGAGTTAAATCATTATAAAGAGATTAATTTTCAAAAATCAGTCAGCTTGGCTATTTATCATGGAAACAGCTGATATATGCAAAAAATTATAATTGACAGATGTCAGTGTCAAGTGCAAAACCAAATATGGAAAGCATAGGATAAGAATGCCTGGAGTAAGAGGAAGGCGATAGAGAAGGTGGAAGGACTGTATCGCAGAAGACTTGAGAGAGGAAGAGCTGTGTGAAGAAGATGCGTTGGACAGGAATGAGTGGAAGAGAAGAGTAAGAAACCCCTAATAAAATTGGAGAAAGCTGAAGAAGAAAAACGAAAGTGCCAAGTGCAATTTACATAGTGTATGTTCATGTTATAATTTTATTGGACTTATAGAATCTTTTCAAAGGAACTTTTGGTATGGTATTTGTAAAAAAAATAGTATGTGTTTGTGCTACGATTTTACATGATATATCGAATCTTTTCCAAGGAACTTTTGGTGAATTGACGGAAGGTCTTGTGTTGGCCTCAACATTTTTTATTATAAATTATTTTCGCTACAAAACAACGGGAGGTTTGCTTTTGATGATGCAGGACAGTTCGAGTGTTCGAGTAAATAATTTGAAAATTATCGCGGAATAGCCTATTGCCGAACATAAGACTATGTAAAATCAATCTTTCGTAATTTTCTGCTTCCCTGATTATTTTAGACAAAAAGCGTCAAATAATGTCGTATAGCATAAAATTCCACGTCTGAATTAATAAACAAAATTCATTGCGCATGCTTTATAACGACATAAATTAGGAATGAAAATATCGAAAATTATCTCAAAGATAGTAACAGCTATGGATAAGAAACAAATTACAATTTTGACATTTTATTTGTCAAGTTAGGTTAATAATTGTTAATTTATTTTGATTAGGTATTGTAATTTCTGTTCAAGTGAACAATAATCTAATCAAATTAATAGACAAATGATCACTTGAACATAAATTACAAATAATAATAAATATAATCATTCCAGTAATTCTATTGGAAGCATCGAATGCTAACACCATGAGCAAGAAACCGTCTTCTGAATTTGAGATCGCTCCTCTGCGCACTCTGGATGATTTTTTATTGGAATCAGCAAGATTTCAAATCCCGAATTTGAAGGACATGGAAAAATGGAGCAACAGAGTCCTAAATAATTTGTTGTACTATCAGACAAATTATTTTTTGATGTCTATATTGACGTTTTTGATTGTTGGGGTACTTCACCCGACGAAAATGGCATGTGGTATTTTAGTAGTGGCGACTGGATATTTAATAATTTGGTACACCAATGAAAAACAATGCACAAGCAATTTCAAAAAGGATCATCCAATTTTGGGAATCGTTATTGTTTTTTCTGGAGGATATTTCATCACTTATATGCTTGCATCTCTTTTGGTGTTCTTTTTCGGTATTTTGCTACCATTTTCAGTAACTTTTATCCATGCTTCTCTTCGGTTGCGGAACATAAAGAACAAATTGGTGAACAAAATGGAAGAGATGGGGTTAAAACGAACCCCAATGGGAATTTTTCTTGAAGAACTGGGGTTTGAACCCGATATATTGTAAAACTATTAATAACAATTTTAATTTTTTCTACAAATAAATTAACCTAGCTTGGCAAATAAAGTGTTAATATTTTGTTATTTTTTGTTTCAATTCCATAGCTATAGCTATGTTTGGGGTGACATTTCTGCATGCACAATAGGGCTATTGCAAGAATTTTTATATGACTTCTAAGTATCAAATTTTAAAAGATATTGTTCTTTGAAGAGCCTCAAATTTGAAAATATCACGAAATATCCTTTAGATATTTTACAATTAATTTTTGAAATTTGGATAAAATTTTGATTAAGTCGCGTGATCTGAAACAGAATGTGACGTCAGAGTACATACATCTTCAGCGGTTCTAAGGTGTCAAGTGTATTGTCAAAGTTGTCAAACAAGTGTCAAATTTTTAGATTGGTTCAAGTTGTATAATATGTAGGTAATAAAAAGTTCAAAATAAAATGAGTAATTTACGGTATTGTATTGTGCCTTCTTACAAAAATACTGTTAGGAACAAACCTACTATAGAGTTTATAAATTTTACAAAAGATGCGAAGAAAAGATAGTGTCTAGAAGCAGTAGATCGAAGAGCTGATAATTTGTCAGAAAAATCGGGTCTTCATGTATGTGAAGATCATTTCAACTTTCATCCACCTTCACGATAACAGTGTATTTTTGTAGCTTCAATTTATGTTCAGGGCAATCTTTACATCTCGACATGTCCTATAGCAGATTCAATGTAAGAATCACGACCAGAACTTTAAAGTAAAATATATTATCAATTTATATAGTAGATTCAGTTTTTATATTTTATTTACCTCAACTCTTTAACACCCCTTATTTTGGTAGCAGTAAAACAATCGTTCTGATCTGATATAAATTCAGCCATCATCCAGCTATCGACCTTCAGTAAATTGTTCGACTTAGCTTGAGTGTAATTTGAATTAGCCATTATTACTTTGTTGACTTTATTATTCATTTACAATGAGCAATGTCAGCGTCAAATGTCAAATTAAAAGATTTTGTTTTTAACATGTGACAAACTTTAGCATACATTTATTTATATAAATAATATGAATAAACGTAGGTGATGGAAAAACTATTTTTTTATTGGCTATTAATGATGTAATGTATGTGCTTCTACGTCACAGGAGTGGGGGTAATTTTTCAGGACGCCAATCTTTATATTTAATTATTTCTACAAATAATAACAAATTATTAAAATAAAAATTATTTCTAAGAAAATCATTGCATAAACTTTCATTTAAAATAGTTTTTGAAAAATGTGAAACAGGCTCATTAATTTTGTTTGTTGATTTAGACGTAGAAATTAATGCTCTATTCTACAATTATTTGAAGCTTTATTGCCTAGAATAATTAGGGGAGCAAAAAATTACGAAAGAATAATTTTGCATGTTATATCCCAATACTCGGGAGTTTCAATCACCACTCAAGCAACTTCAATAAACCTATAAAAAGGATTCGAGATTTCGATAATTTGTGTTTCAATATATATTTCAACAAAACTACTTAGACCAATGCCATTTTATCTTCTTTTATACTTTCAGTTTAATAAGATTTCTCCAACTCTAGAAAATATGTACTTGTTTTAGCGGTGGTCCCATCCCCATATTTGAAATAGATTTGAATATTTTTCGGTGAGCCATTTCTTCAGATCTGGGTAAAAGAAAAAGTCAATGCATATCAATGGAGGGTTATACTTTTGACGTCACATACATGGAAGATCATAATACAAACAAACCATCGCCATTCATCACTTGTCACTTGTGTTTTGTTATTTGAGTTCTACCACAGACCCACCTTACTATTGGGCTTCCAAATTATCAAGAGATGGCGCTGACGTCAAACGTCAAAATTCAAACGAATGGTACATTTTTCGCGGGCTTCCATAAGAGAACAATAGGTGTGAGACTAATTTTCGTAGTTTTTAATTTAATTACGGATTTAGTATAGTGTTTTTTTGTTAATTTCGGTAGAATTGAGTTTGATCTTTCTTATAATAACAATTTAGTGATTGTTGTAATAATAATATTTTAGTTAATAGGGTTAATTTTAGTAAGTATTTGTAGGTTAAGAGTATTTTAGTCATATTTTAATGAACAGTATATTGGTATTTTTAATAAAAAAAACATTTGATTTCCTTTATTTAGATTGTATTTCATTGCCATGGCTGTACATATATTAATTTCTATCTACATAGCTTTACTTTTATTTAATTGTTTTTCTTTCATAATGAACAATTTTCTTTGCTTAGATTTAGATACTATTTGTAGATTTGGGAATTGTAGTGTATCATCTAGAAATATGGTGGAAGGCCAGCAAGTAATAAATAGTGGCCACATAATATTATGTGGTAAATATTTTCGGAGAAAACTCCATCGTAACTATGAGAGGGAAATTAGCAGCCGATTTTAGCAGCCGATTTTTTTTCCAATGCAGTTGTGAACAAACATTTCAGTTGTAAAACCAAGGCCAACTATGTTTAGTTTTAATATCTATTTTATGAAAATACATCATTCTAAATAATTTTATGATTTATTTTACTTCCCTTTTCATCATTTATAAATAAATTTTAATATACTCGTAAAATAATTAAATTAAGTTTCAAACATTGAACAAATAACATTAACGATAGAGATATAGGAAAAATATAATAGATGGCGCTAATTTCACATTATAGAAGATAAAATTAAAATAAATTGATAAACAACAAACTAATCTGACAAATATATACTGGTTGAGTATTCTTTTAGACAAAATAAAATTATATATGCATAATTAGAAACATACAATCAACTAGGTACTTAGTTTAAATAAACATGTCCGTTAATAATAATTTATTTATAAATATATTGTTATATACTTTTAAATTATATTTAAATTATCCTTCAGTACCCTTTAGGACACGAATAATAAAGTTGTGTATGTTTAGAAGTATACATTTTCTAATTCATACCTTCAATTAATTGTTTTAATAAACTTGTCCGTTAATAACAATTTATTTATAAATATATTATGTTATACACTTTTAAATTATATTGAAATTATCCTGCAATATCCTTTAGGACACGTATAATAAAGTTATGTATGTTTAGAAGTATACATTTTCTAATTCATACCTTCAATAAATTGTTTAAATAAACTTGTCCGTTAATAATAATTTATTTATAAATACATTATGTTATATACGTTTAAATTATATTTAAATTATCCTTCAGTACCCTTCAGGACACGCATAATAAAATTATGTATGTTTAGAAGTATACATTTTCTAATTCATACCTTCAATTAATTGTTTTAATAAACTTGTCCGTTAATAACAATTTATTTATAAATATATTATGTTATACACTTTTAAATTATATTGAAATTATCCTTCAATATCCTTTAGGACACGTATAATAAAGTTATGTATGTTTAGAAGTATACATTTTCTAATTCATACCTTCAATAAATTGTTTAAATAAACTTGTCCGTTAATAATAATTTATTTATAAATACATTATGTTATATACGTTTAAATTATATTTAAACCATCCTTCAGAACCCTTCAGGACACGCATAATAAAATTATGTATGTTTAGAAGTATACATTTTCTAATTCATACCTTCAATAAATTGTTTAAATAAACTTGTCCGTTAATAATAATTTATTTATAAATACATTATGTTATATACGTTTAAATTATATTTAAATTATCCTTCAGTACCCTTCAGGACACGCATAATAAAATTATGTATGTTTAGAAGTATACATTTTCTAATTCATACCTTCAATTAATTGTTTTAATAAACTTGTCCGTTAATAACAATTTATTTATAAATATATTATGTTATACACTTTTAAATTATATTGAAATTATCCTTCAATATCCTTTAGGACACGTGTAATAAAGTTATGTATGTTTAGAAGTATACATTTTCTAATTCATACCTTCAATAAATTGTTTAAATAAACTTGTCCGTTAATAATAATTTATTTATAAATACATTATGTTATATACGTTTAAATTATATTTAAACTATCCTTCAGTACCCTTCAGGACACGCATAATAAAATTATGTATGTTTAGAAGTATACATTTTCTAATTCATACCTTCAATAAATTGTTTAAATAAACTTGTCCGTTAATAATAATTTATTTATAAATACATTATGTTATATACGTTTAAATTATATTTAAATTATCCTTCAGTACCCTTCAGGACACGCATAATAAAATTATGTATGTTTAGAAGTATACATTTTCTAATTCATACCTTCAATTAATTGTTTTAATAAACTTGTCCGTTAATAACAATTTATTTATAAATATATTATGTTATACACTTTTAAATTATATTGAAATTATCCTTCAATATCCTTTAGGACACGTGTAATAAAGTTATGTATGTTTAGAAGTATACATTTTCTAATTCATACCTTCAATAAATTGTTTAAATAACCTTATCCTGGTTGAGTATTCTTTTAGACAAAATAAAATTATATATGCATAATTAGAAACATACAATCAACTAGGTACTTAGTTTAAATAAACATGTCCGTTAATAATAATTTATTAATAAATATATTGTTATATACTTTTAAATTATATTGAAATTATCCTTCAATATCCTTTAGGACACGTATAATAAAGTTATGTATGTTTAGAAGTATACATTTTCTAATTCATACCTTCAATAAATTGTTTAAATAAACTTGTCCGTTAATAATAATTTATTTATAAATACATTATGTTATATACGTTTAAATTATATTTAAACTATCCTTCAGTACCCTTCAGGACACGCATAATAAAATTATGTATGTTTAGAAGTATACATTTTCTAATTCATACCTTCAATAAATTGTTTAAATAACCTTATCCGTTAATAATAATTAATTTATAAATATATTATGTTATATACGTTTAAATTATATTTAAATTATCATTCAGTACTTTTTAGGACACGCATAATAAAGTTATGTATGTTTAGAAGTATACATTTTCTAATTCATACCTTCAATAAATTGTTTAAATAAACTTGTTCGTTAATAATAATTTATTTATAAATACATTATGTTATATACGTTTAAATTATATTTAAATTATCCTTCAGTACCCTTTAGGACACGCATAATAAAATTATGTATGTTTAGAAGTATACATTTTCTAATTCATACCTTCAATAAATTGTTTAAATAAACTTGTCCGTTAATAATAATTAATTTATAAATATATTATGTTATATACGTTTAATTTATATTTAAATTATCCTTCAGTACCCTTTAGGACACGCATAATAAAGTTATGTATGTTTACAAGTATACATTTTCTAATTCATACCTTCATTTAATTGTTTAAATAAACTTGTCCTTTAATAACAATTTATTTATAAATATATTATGTTATATACGTTTAAATTATATTTAAATTATCATTCAGTACTTTTTAGGACACGCATAATAAAGTTATGTATGTTTAGAAGTATACATTTTCTAATTCATACCTTCAATAAATTGTTTAAATAAACTTGTTCGTTAATAATAATTTATTTATAAATACATTATGTTATATACGTTTAAATTATATTTAAATTATCCTTCAGTACCCTTTAGGACACGCATAATAAAATTATGTATGTTTAGAAGTATACATTTTCTAATTCATACCTTCAATAAATTGTTTAAATAAACTTGTCCGTTAATAATAATTAATTTATAAATATATTATGTTATATACGTTTAATTTATATTTAAATTATCCTTCAGTACCCTTTAGGACACGCATAATAAAGTTATGTATGTTTACAAGTATACATTTTCTAATTCATACCTTCATTTAATTGTTTAAATAAACTTGTCCTTTAATAACAATTTATTTATAAATATATTATGTTATATACTTTTAAATTATATTGAAATTATCCTTCAATATCCTTTAGGACACGCATAATAATATTATGTATGTTTAGAAATATTCATTTTCTAATTCATATGTTCATTTCTTTAAATAAACTTGTCCGTTAATAATAATTTATTTGTAAATATATTACGTTATATGCTTTTAAATTATATTCAAATTATCCTTTAGTGCCCTTTAGGACACGCATAATAGAGTAATGTATGTTTAGAAATATCCATTTTCTACTTCATACCTTCAATTAATTGTTTTTAAATAAACTTGTCTGTTAATAATAATTTATTTATAAATATATTTTTTTCGCGACATGCATAGAAAGCTCAATTTTCTTCTCCCGAAATGTTTTCCTCTCCAGAGAGGAAAATACAGAAATGTTACTTCCTTCCTGCGAAATAGTGAGGAATAACACAAATCCGGGTAGCTAATAAAAATAAATTAACTATATATTATAAAAACATAAAATACGAAATAAACACGACAGAAGAATGTACAATCTGCAACCTCCACCAGCACGAAAACTTGTCTCATTTCTTTTTAACTTGCCCTATTTATTCACCAATCAGAAAGCACTATTTACGCAAATATATACCAAACTTATCTGAAGAAAACATACAGAATTTATTTACTAATCTATGCCCAGAAAAACTGTCTAATATATTTTACTATACTGTAAATGCATTAAAACTAAGATACTTCTGTATGAACGAATAATACTAAATTTAATTTAAAAAAAATGTTTTGCCCCCAATAGAAATATGTATTAAGATGTATTATATAAGTCATATCAATAAAATTTGTGTGCATGTATATAATTAGTGAAAATTATTAAGTAGTTATATGTATGTAAATTAAAGGTAAATATATTCACTCCTAATTTTGTAATAGGTATAAATAGTTACAAACATAAAATGTAAAATGGTTGTCAACATTTGTATAAGATTTCTTTTTCTTGCAACAAATAAACATTTATTATTATTATTATTATTATTATTATCCTTATTGTACTAAACTTTTCTTAAAGTGTATTTACGGTCCAAGCAAATCGTGTTTTAAATCATGTCGTGAAAGAAATATTGTGTCTAACATGAAAAGAAGGCGCTTTTTCCACTTTCGCGCATGAGGTAAACTTCGAGCTCGAGTGGGGGAAAGAAGTGCTTTCCTCTGACAAATAATTATTATTATATGCTTTTAAAATATATTTAAATTATTCTTCAGTACCCTTTAGGAAACGATTAATAAAGTTATATATGTTTAGAAGTATACAATTTGTACTTCATACTTTCAATTAATTGTTTAAATAACTTGTCCTTTAATATTTAATAATAATTTAAGTAAAATTATACCATCATTCAACAGTATTTTTACTGCAGAATATTGTGCTATTATAACAGCTCTTGAAGAAATAATTAATATACTGGTATCACCTAATAACCAACAACAGACTATAATAGTTATTTACGATATAAGTGGAGTATAGACATTATTAACGTACGTATTGTGAATTACCCTACGAGCCCGTAGGGCGAGTTAGGGTAATCACATAGTGCGTTAATAATGTAGTACCCCACGAATATCGTACAAAGTTTTATATATCACCGTTAAAATTATTTCAAAATAGCATCATTTTGATAAAAAAATAAATTAATCAAGATGACGATAGGATCTATTTTGTTTGAAAATCACAGAAAAGCGTTAGTAGTCTATGATCGTGTCTCAGTTACCGAATAACAACAAACTGTTATTCTAAATAAATTTTTCTGATGCCAAACCGTTTTGTTGTGATTTTCTTCGAAAATGAGTTTGCCAGGCTGTTCTTCTGAAGAAAAAACGTCCGATGTGCCCGTAAGTATTGAGGAAGAAGCAAATAATGTAATATCCGGACTTGTCCCATCAAAATCTGGAGCCAAATATGAATTGGCATTTAAAAAATATGAGCAGTGGTGCATTTTGAAAAACATAGAGAACATTACCAGCGAAAAGGCAGTACTAGTATATTTTAAAGAACTAAGTAACAGCCAGAAGCCCTCATCCCTTTGGTGTTACTACTCGATGCTGAAGACGGAAATATCGATCAAGAAGCGCATTGATATAAAAAAATATGTCAATCTCACAGCTTTGCTGAAAAATATAGCAAAAGGTTATAAACCTAAAAAGTCTAAAGTTCTAAACAGAGAAGATACTGTTAGATTCCTGCAGACAGCAGGGAACGAGAAATATTTATGCATGAAGGTTAGTCATATACAAGGTAATCATGTATTTTATTGGTTGTAACTTGTAACGTATAATAATTTTCAGGTTGTTTTGATTTTTGGTTTGGCGGGTGGATGCAGAAGAGAGGAGCTTACATTTCTGAGGATAAGCAACGTCATAGATGAAGGATCATGTTTTAGAGTCGTAATTCCGGATACCAAAACTAATACAAGTAGAGAATTTTTTATAACGGTTGGAAATATTGATGGTATTAATCTAGTTCAGACTGTCAGAAATTACGTGAAACTTCGTCCTAAAATTTGCTCCAATGATCGTTTTTTTCTGGCATACAGAAATGGTCGATGCACGAATCAACCTATTGGGATAAATACAATAGGAAGCATGCCGAAAATAATTGCAGAGTTTTTGGGGTTGCCTGATGCAAAGGAATTTACTGGTCATTGTTTCCGGCGCACCTCCACTACAATGTTGGCAAATGCAGGAGCAGATCTCCGCGACATAAAAAGGCACGGTGGATGGCGTTCTGATTCCGTTGCGGAAGGCTATATACAGACTTCCGCTGAGAATAAGAAGAAAATCGCTGTCCAAATTTTGGGGAAGAATGGAGCAGTTTCATCCGAAAAATCTGATGCCACCGTCTCGATTACTAATTCTAGTTGTACAAGCACACAAGTAAAACGGCCAGTGTTAACGAAGGTGTTAATTTATATAACTGTTCAAATTGTGTTATTAATATTTATAAACAATAAATAATTATCTTTTCTTGGATTTGTGAGTTGTCAATTTCATTACCGCACTAGTGTGGTAATAATTTCATTAAAGCACTCATTGGGCTAACAAGTCCATTACATAACTAAAATGAGTGGGATATGGTATAACTTATCCCACGGTGATATATAAAGAAAATTATCATATTTACACTCTTTAAGCTCTATACGATTTATTGAGAACACAGAAGAAAACTACTACTCAAATAATTTTCAGTACCTGCTAAAAAGTTTAAACGTGCTAAATGAAACTTTAGACATAAAAGTAACCTTTTTTTGGATACCAAGTAATGTTGGCATTCCCGGTAATGAGGTAGCCGACCGAACCGCTAGCAGCTTACTGAGAAATCAAAATATTGAGCAATCATATGATCCCCACTTTGAACCTATTACAACACTCAAAGATTTACAACAACATGTTAAAAAATACCTTCCACAACAAAAAGATATTAGCTGGAATAACTTCCAAGGATCAAATCATTTGAAAACTATTAAAGCTGACATATCTCCGTGGTCAAAAATGAGATTCGAAGGTCTATCACGCCGAGAACAAGTTATAATAACAAGGCTTACAATAGGACACAGTAATCTTACTCATAATTACATATTTAATAATTCTGAACCCCCTATGTGTCAAGAGTGCGACACCAAATTGTCAATCAAGCATATTTTTAATGACTGCCTTATAATTAATATTCATCGCAATCGTCATAATATATCGCTTGACAGCCTACGCGATACATGTGGATGCGTAGTTCACCCTGGAACTACTGATATAAACAATTGTTGTGCAAATAATAATATACAAAATAATATTCAGAGAATATTCTCATTTCTTAAGGACATAAATATGTACAATAAAATATAAAGAACGTGCTAATAAACTATTAATAAAAGTAAACAAATATATGTGACTGAACAAAATAAAAGAACTCTTTCAATGGGCGTGATGACCATAGTAGTTACAAACGCCCCTAAACAAAAAAAAATAATATTTTTTTTGTAAATAAATTAAGTTATATGCTTTTAAATTATATTAAAATTATCCCTCAGTATCGTTATTTATGTAATAAGGGCATAAAGAATCTTTTATGGTATGAGACGAAATTTTCAGCACGAGACGGTAGCCAAGGGCTAAAAACACGTCAAAAACCATAAAAGCAAATTACGCCCATGGTACGTACATAACTTTATGTACGGTCGAAGATTTGCTTATTATTAGAAAAAGTATCTCTAAACTGTTTGCATTATGACATTTTTATTTCACGTTTCATTATAACCCGGCGGACTATTTGACGTTTCATTATATACCAGCAGACCATAATGACGAGGGTTATTAAAAGGCGATTATGTGTAATTGTCAAATTATGATATGTCCGTGCTTAAAATCTATTAAAGAAGAGTATACTTTAGTTTAATTTCGACAGCCTTTAATATGTGCGATAAAAAGAAATCTATAAGGTATCCTATTTGTTATACATTATAAATAATTATCCATTAAATTTCATTTTATCTAAGACGAATAATGAAATGTGTAAAGGTGCCTGGTTTTAATAAAAATAAATTTACATTAACAAATATATATGTTTAATCTTATTATTTTACCAAAAATGACAGACAGTTTCCTTATTTAAAATACAAAGTTATAATAAGAGCCCCTCGTCATAATAGTTCATCCTAAGATCAAAAATCCATGTTCATATTTAAATTAATTTATACAAATTTAAGATGTAAATTTTGTTATAATGTTGATAAGTGTAATATATAATACTCACTTTACTATATCAGTATACAATTTGTCGAATATTAAACCCAAATGATACGTACTTTAATTTGAAACTTCGACGATAAAACGCATTTAGGACAAACTATTATGACGAGGGGCTCGTATATGTTTAAGTAACATTTTTTGGTTTATAAATAAATTATATCGTATAAAATTTAGTATAAAAATTAATATATTGTAGATATGTTATTTTTTGTGTTGTGTTGAAACAGACGAAAATATTGGAATAAATTTTTAACAATCTTTTCCTTTTCAAAACATATTTTTGGAATGGGTGGACATAAAATAATTAACACCGAGCTTTTCCGTAAGACGGAAAATAAAAAAATTGCCAATTCCATAAATACTTGCATTTTCGTCTATGTCACTGACATAAAGGACATAAAAATTGCTTCGGTATTCTTCCTTTCTTGTTGACGCCAATACAAGTCCTATGGTACCAATCGCGACATTGTCCTTCGCAGAATACCATGTCCTCATTAGGATTACAACAAAATGACGCAGAACAACAAGAATTTGTAGCTGTAAACAAATTTCTTCGAATCCATGTAAAAAAATTTAAAGTAGAAGTAAATTTCTCCGGTGGTCCTTTAGCAATTTTAGGATTTCCTTTCAATCTTTTAAATGTGGCCGTTGAATCGTCGTTTAACATTAAATCAATTTTTTTTCCTTTTTGTTTTTCGTCCGGTAAAGTTCCATTTGCCTGTAAGAGACAATCTGCAATCCACATGCGAATTTTCGGCATATCCATTTCCGAAAAATTAATTTCTTCTCCTTTACAAATTACATAGGCCCATGTGCACAAATGTACCCCACAATTACTTCCAACTTCTCCATTTAAAATTTGAGATGGAATATCGTGGCAATTAAAAATTGTCCATTCATCAAAATTTGGGAAAATTTGAAATTTAATAAAAAATTGACTATTTATAAAATGTAGAATCCTTTGTAAAATATTATGAGGTATAGCTTGATGAAGAGAATCTAAGTACAACAAATATTTATATTTAATTATAACAACTATAAGTGCCCAATGATTGTTCTTAATATTTGCTGGAATAATCCAAATATCACTACTTAGTACATCTAAAGCACTTCCCCATTTGTTTAATGAGAAAATTCTAGTGTCTAGTAAAAGTTTTGTTAAGAAATAAGTGTCAAAGTTTAAAATTTGTACATGCTCGTTTTTACAAGTCTGACATACGAGCGAAAGAAATGTGTTAATTATTTGGTCATCTAGCCACTGTTTTGGTTGTAATGTTTGTAAAGATTCTTGATTTAAAACATAACCGTTTATGTTATATTGCGGATAAATTAAGTCCGGATAAGTAAGATAAGTTTCCCAAGGTTTGGGTGTCCGAATATCGTTTTTGTGTTTTGTTGAAAAAGATGAAGATGAAAGTTCTGGACAAACAATTTTACTGGCGGGTGTTAAATTCACGAGTGCATGAGGCACTATCTGATTACTAAGGCAATCACTTAAATTTCTAACAATTTTATTATTTTCAAATTTGATTTTTGGTATAGGGGAGCATACTGGCGGAGTAATCTTATTTGGATTACTTTCGGAGGGTGTACTATGATAAAAATTGTAAGAATTTAAGTTTAATGTTTTTATAGGAGTAACTGTTTCATTATTATTGTATGGTAAGTAACCAGAAAAGTGATTAATTTTCTTACTTTGTTTTTCCTTTTTTGCCCACATTTCTTGAGATTGGGTAATATTCAGACTGTCATTTAAAGCTAACTTTTTCTTTTGTTTAGTTGTTTTTAAACAAATTTTGTGGTCTCTTAATCTTCCTTTCAATAATTTTTCCATCCTGTATATAAATCTGGGTAACCTTTTTCTTATTTTACCTTTAAAAGTATCTCTCTTAACTACTTTAAACCAGTACTCAACTGGTACGTTACAATCTTTTGTAATACTAAATTTCTTTATAATTACTCCTGTAACAATTGGAAAAAAGGGAAAAAAATCACGTAATAAATACTCCAAAAAATCAGGTAAATAATACATATTTTTTTCACCTGCACTAGGTATATCTGAAGTTACTTCATCGTAAATTATTTTAAATAAAATATAAAATGGAGATTTCTTTCTTAAAGATGAATTCTCGTTAAAATAGTTCTTCAGTTCTAAATTAAAGTTGGGCTTTAAAATCTTCTTAAAAATGTTATTTTTACATTGCAAAAATTTTAAAGAAAGCTCAAAGTCGTTGCAAACAAATGGAAAACCAAATATTTTAATTATTTCTATCCAATACTCGGACGCAGCGATTAAATCTGTGCTATGAATTAAAGTAGCAAAAACCCTTTTAGCTAAAATTCGCAAATGTCTGTATTTTGTCAACAAGTTAATCTTAGTAGTAGCTGCATGAAATACATGCGTTGAACAAACATGTATAATAACTAAATGATCTATGGAATCATAGAAATTTATATGGTCCCACATTTTATTTAGATATGCTAACAAGTCTAACTTATTAAAAGCTATTAGAGAAGATTGAATTAACGCTAAACTAAAGTCTGTTTCAATTTTAGATATTATGGGTATTTTTGATGAATATATTTTTTTTAAATCTCCAACAAACGACATAAGGAAATTAGTAATAGATGGTATATTGTGACTGGAAGATATATATTCAGCTACTGGTAAAGGTGATTTGCGTTCTCCAGGTAGAACAAGTGAATAATAAAAGACTTTCTTGTCAATCCATGTAGGTTTAGAAATTATGCTTCCTGTTGCATCCAAGTATAGGAAAATTGTTTTTTTTTTTCTTAAAGATACTAAGTACCGCAACTGATCTTCTGTATAAAGATGAATAGATAACGGAAAGTAACCAATTTGTTGGATATATCCCGGTATCACTTTTCCTTTCCACACATTCGAATTATTTTGAACATTTTTCAATTTGACTAAGTCGTAAAATACATCTTTATCTAAATCATTTCGTTTGATATTTTCACTGGATATTTTTTTTAATATATCCAAAGAAGGGACATTATTTAAATTTCCATCCTCAAGGATATCTAAATTAGCAGAAGCAATTTGTTCTAATTTCACAACACTTGGATAGTCTACTAAAAGCCGATTAGCATATGCATCTCTATATTTTCCTTTAATAAAACGTCTATGCTTTTCACCTGTATGTTTAATAGTACCTATTTGTTGCACAGTGACTGTTACATCTACACCCAGCTCAATTTTTTCATTTGTGGAGAATTTAAAATTTGCGCATTCTGAATGTTTGCAAATAGCTTTTGCCACAAATGAATAACGCATCTTTTTTTGAGACTTTATGTAGCATTTGTGCCACTGGAACTTAAGTACACAGGAGGGATATAATTTTTCAAAATACTTGTTAAAGTCATCTGTCCAGTTTCTTTTCAGTAGTTTTTTATTTACATAGTATTCAGCCCAGAATGAAGCAGGAATAATTATTTTATTGCTTGTTTGCATAGAAATAATTTTGGGTTCATCTTTCAAATCATCTAAATTATGTACTGATTTACTTTGTAAGATATCGTAAACTGATTCATTACTTTTTTGATATGCTAGTTGTGTGTTATTACTACTGTTTGTTTCAAATTCTGATAAACAGCCATGAGCTATATTTTGAAGTTCAAAAGAACTATGCGAAAAATTTACATTTATACTTATATTGTCATTCTCCCTTTCTTTTAATTTATCTTGCTTATTTTCCTCTTGACCTTTATAATAAATATTATCAGAAACAATATTCTTATAATGTCGTGAGAAAAATTTTTTATACTTATGTCTATTTTTTATGTTATTCTGGACTTTTAAATGGCGACACAAATCTCCATAAATTGACTGGGTGGAATAGTAAGATTCTTCATGAAATCGTGTTATTGTTAAATTTGAATCTAAATCCGATATAAAAGTTTGAAATATTTGGCATGTAGTAGCAAAATCTCCGTTTTTCGTTTTACGACCAATACAATCCATAATAAAATCAGTAATATGTTGATTCGAAATAAAATATGGAGAAAGCAGATAAAATAAGTAGAACCTAAAACATAAATTAATATATTTACTTTGTAAATAAATCCATATAGAGACACAAATTACCATTAATAGAATATAAATCATTAACTGGAAAACAAACATGTAGATCAGAAGAACCTAATACACATTACTGAACACTTCTTGCAGGGTCGGTTTACTCATAAGTCTTTTGAGAACACTTCTTAGAAACGTTAATATTTATAGAAAATAAACTAAAATGTTGCAATATACGACGCACCAAACTGCGACAAATCTGTTGTTCGAACGTTATAACTTTACCTTCTATTGGGATTTTCGAGTATCAAGAGATGGCGTTGATCACATTAAACAATGGTACACTTTTTGTTGACAATTTATAAGCATTGTATTGCTGTCAATTGTGTTTCTTTAGTTTTTGTATTATTTTCTCATTTATTAGTATTTTTATTTATAATTCAAGTATGTATAATAGAGTTTGTAGTACTAATATTCGTCGCTGAGTTTTCTTATTTGAAAGTCCGAATATACATTAATTCGGAACATAACACGTAGTAAAAACCACGCCGCTCCAAATTTAATATAAATTTTCATTCACAGATGGCGACAAATGTTAAAGTTTATTTAAAAAATTAATTTAACATATGAAGAAGAAAAAATAAAGTTAATGTTCGTTTAGTTATACAATCCATTGAGATTTATAAAACCAAAAGTTGTAATCTAAATATCTACGAAGGCTTAGATTTCAGTAAAGCATGGTCTCCTATATTAAATTATTTTTATTCAATTTTGACGTTTTAAACTGCCATTATTAACTCCATAGCAACAACTATAAGTAACACTTTTTTCACAAGTAAATTAAATTTTTTTATTCAATTTTGACGTTTTAAACTGTCATTATTAACTCCATAGCAACAACTATAAGTAACACTTTTTTCACATGTGAATTAAAAAAAAATTAAATCACTCTCACAAAATTTTAACTCACTCTGCAACAAATAATGCATTTAAACTAACATTAGGTACGAAAATAACACTTACCATAATATTTATCAGACATTATCAGCTATTTTCATTATTTTTCACAGCACAAATGACAGACAATAAAGCATTTGAAATACATGGCTTGACGTCTATAAGCGACGATTGTCATTCTCAGCCTACTAACTGATCAGTTTTTTATTTTGTCAAAATTAAATATTATAATGGTTTTTATTAGTATTTTGTCAAAATTGAATAAAATATTGTACACACCACGTGAGCTAAGAATGTTTATTCACTCGAAGAAATTAACTCACTCGTCCTTACGGACTCGTGAGCTAAATTTCCTTCTCATGAATAAACATTACCTTAGCTCCCTTGATGTGTAAATATCTAGTAAATTTTATCTTACTTAATTTGTAATCTTGTTCTATGTATTTTTTTCACCCTCAAGAAGGTACCAGTTTATGGAGCCGAAACGTCGAGTTAAGTAAAAAATTAAAAACTTAAAAGTTTGTTCTTAAAGTTAAGGCCGATTTATTAAGAAATTTAATGCTAATATAAATGTACTTGTACAGTAACATTTTTAGGTTTTATCAAAATGCATATCGTTTTAAATTATTAGATGATGGTATTATCATTGCTGTGAACTATTCGATTGTCATTTGGACGACTCGATGACAATTTACCATAAAGTAATGGGTGGATTCTGTTCACATCTGTGTCTTACAGATCTGTAAATCTATAAAAACCTGACAAAAACACATCTATTTTTGTGATTAGTATAAAATTATGCATAAGAGTGCAAGTTTCGTTGCGATTTTGTTCATCATTTACAAATTTATAGATCTGTAACAGATGTGAACAGAATCGACCCCTAAATTTAAGTGAGTATTACATTTGTTTTTAAACCGGCCCTAAAAGCATATAACTATTATTAAAGGACAAGTTGATTTAAACAGTTAACGGACAAGTTTATTTAAACAATTAATTAAAGGTATGAATTAGAAAATGTATACTTCTAAACATACATAACTTTATTATGCGTGTCCTAAAAGGTACTGAATGATAATTTAAATATAATTTAAAAGTATATAACATAATATATTTATAAATAAATTGTTATTAACGGACAAGTTTATTTAAACAATTTATTGAAGTTATGAATTAGAAAATGTATACTTCTAAACATACATAACTTTATTATGCGTGTCCTAAAGGGTACTGAAGGATAATTTAAATATAATTTAAAAGTATATAACATAATGTATTTATAAATAAATTATTATTATCGGACAAGTTTATTTAAACAATTTATTGAAGTTATAAATTAGAAAATGTATACTTCTAAACATACATAACTTTATTATGCGTGTCCTAAAGGGTACTGAAGGATAATTTAAACATAATTTAAAAGTATATAACATAATGTATTTATAAATAAATTATTATTAACGGACAAGTTTATTTAAACAATTTATTGAAGTTATGAATTAGAAAATGTATACTTCTAAACATACATAACTTTATTATGCGTGTCCTAAAGGGTACTGAAGGATAATTTAAATATAATTTAAAAGTATATAACATAATGTATTTATAAATAAATTATTATTATCGGACAAGTTTATTTAAACAATTTATTGAAGTTATGAATTAGAAAATGTATACTTCTAAACATACATAACTTTATTATGCGTGTCCTAAAGGGTACTGAAGGATAATTTAAATATAATTTAAAAGTATATAACATAATGTATTTATAAATAAATTATTATTAACGGACAAGTTTATTTAAACAATTTATTGAAGTTATGAATTAGAAAATGTATACTTCTAAACATACATAACTTTATTATGCGTGTCCTAAAGGGTACTGAAGGATAATTTAAATATAATTTAAAAGTATATAACATAATGTATTTATAAATAAATTATTATTATCGGACAAGTTTATTTAAACAATTTATTGAAGTTATGAATTAGAAAATGTATACTTCTAAACATACATAACTTTATTATGCGTGTCCTAAAGGGTACTGAAGGATAATTTAAATATAATTTAAAAGTATATAACATAATGTATTTATAAATAAATTATTATTATCGGACAAGTTTATTTAAACAATTTATTGAAGTTATGAATTAGAAAATGTATACTTCTAAACATACATAACTTTATTATGCGTGTCCTAAAGGGTACTTGATATATCGGATCTTCAGATCATAGTAGGAAAAAAAGGGATTCGGTTGTTCATGTTTATATTGTTTGACATGTATTGATTACGTTCTTAAAAATAAAGATTGTTTGTTTGTATTACAATTTATTTACATTTCAATTTCAATCAATTTCACATTAAATTGGCGACGAGGATGGCGGGATCGAAGATTTTGATGCCCGATGATTTTCTACAAACCCCAGGATTACCCCCTGTACCCTGGACTGCTTGGATTACGACTGTCGACGATTTTTTCTACCTCACAGATAGAAATGCTACTACTGACGGGAAGTTGGATGATAAAACTAAGAATCTACTTCTATGTCAATTTTTAGGAACGGAAGGACGAAGAATAGTTTCAGCGTATCCATTTTTCATGGAACGTGGTACAAAAACCTATGATGAGTTTATTACAGACATTCAAAAATTATTTCAACCCCAAATCAACCAAGTGCGAGCAGCTTACGACTTCAGAACACGATTACAGGGTAATACAGAGACAGTCACATCTTATCTGACAGATTTACGCTCATTAATAAGTTTATGTAATTATGGAAATAATGAATTAGAAAAACGATTACTTGCTGAACAATTAGTTATTGGATGTAGATCTAAATATACACAAGAAAAACTTCTGGCCGAAGGCAAAGTTGACTTTGAAAAATTTGTGTCAATAATGACAGGCGATGAAACTGCTTCAAAAGATCTATTCGTTTTACAAAACAATAATATGAACTCTCAGATTTCAAAAGTGGCTAATTCAAAACCAAAGTACAACAATTCTCAAGTTTTTAAATGTTATGGTTGTGGAGCAAAAAACCATGTT
Organism: Ophonus ardosiacus; assembly: GCA_943142095.1. Classification (NCBI taxonomy): domain Eukaryota; kingdom Metazoa; phylum Arthropoda; class Insecta; order Coleoptera; family Carabidae; genus Ophonus; species Ophonus ardosiacus. The sequence goes on from OW964835.1 coordinate 7,658,134, forward strand.
ATTAAATCAGATAAATGCCCAGCTTATGGCAAAACTTGCAATTTCTGTGGAAAAAAGAATCATTTCTCAAACGTTTGTAAAGCAAACCCAAACCATAATAAAAAATCAAATAATACAGCAAAAATTAGTAATTTACTAAATGACAGTTCAGTGTCAATCAAAAAAATGACATCAGGACTTCAAGTCAAAATTGAATTGCCATTAGCTCGTTCAGTACATAATAATTATTTTGGTTTTGTAGATACAGGTGCAGAGATTTCTACTATTACGAATAAAATATTTCGTGCAGCGAAATTAAATACAAAACTAATACCTACAAATAAAACAATAAGAAACTACGATGGAACCAAAGTTAAAAATATTTTGGGTACAATATGCACAGAAATTTATTACAATGGACGAAGTTCACGAATAATTTTATATATAACAACAGACGACCTTACACCTACTGTTGGAATAGACATGATTCAAAAACTCAATTTATGTTTAAATGGTGCTAATTTAAAAATTTCTAAACTTTCAGAAGCTGATGATTATTTAAAAGAATTTCCTAATCTACTGATGGGTGATATGGGAACTTTTAAACTTTTCAAACATAAAATTACCTTAAAACCCAATGCTATTTCATCACAAGCGAAGCTGAGACAAATTCCGTATGCTAGACGAGAAGGTGCCATCGAAGAATGCAAGAAAATGGCGCAAGAAGGAATTTGGTCACCAGTAGAGAAGAGCGAATGGGTTCATGCCTTAGTAACAGTTCCGAAACCTGACGGTTCAGTACGTTTAACAACAGATTTAACTGCACTAAATAAATTTGTTATTCCAGAGAGACAACCACTACCATACATTAATGACATATTTCTGCAATTACGTGGTTCTCAATATTTTACAAAATTAGATTTAAAGAAAGGATATTTTCACATAGAGCTAGATGAAGAATCGAAGATTCTTACATCAACTATAACACCTATAGGTTTATTCGCCTACAACAAACTGCCAATGGGTTTAACTGATTCTGCTTCAGTGTTCCAACGTGCAGTATCTAGAACATTAGAAGAATGTCGGAATGTCCAAGCTTACATAGATGACATTATTGTTTATGGAAAGAACAAAGAAGAACATGATGAATACTTACAAGAAGTATTAAAGAAGTTAAGTGAAAACGACTTTCGATTAAACATACAGAAGTGCAAATTTGCTGTACAATCAGTACAATATTTAGGTCATATTGTATCGAAAAATGGATTAGAACCAGATCCAAAAAATATTGATCCGATTTTAAAAGCACCTACACCAAAATGTTTGAAAGAAGTTCAATCATTTTTAGGCGCTGTGAACTATTACTCCACATACATAAAAGACTTAGCTAATATGGCAGAACCATTGAGAGCACTCACACGAAAAAATAGTCACTTCAAATGGAGTTTTAGGGAAGAAAATGCTTTTAACATGCTCAAGGAAAACATTCAAGCAAATACAAAACTTGCAATTTTCGATTTGAATGCCCCAACATTTGTTACTACAGACGCCTCAAATGTTGGATTAGGGGCTGTTTTAACACAATTACAGAATAATGAAGAAGTAATTATTGCTTACGCATCTCATACTCTATCTGTTACAGAAAGAAATTATTCCGTTGGTGAACGAGAAGCTCTAGCATGCTTGTGGGCTTGTGAACATTGGAATACTTTTCTATTAGGTAGGAAGTTTACGTTAATAACCGACCATTCAGCCTTAGTAACTTTACTGAAAAAGTACACATCTACAAGAAAATCAGCGAAATTTATTCGGTGGATGGAAAGACTTTCCATATTTGATTATGACATTAAATACAAAAAAGGTATCGATAACGTAATAGCCGACTTTTTATCACGAGCTCCGTTGCAAAACGAAGATGATAAATTTGAAGAAAATACATCTTACATAAAACAGTTGTTAATTACTGAAAACTTATCTCTGAAGAACATATTACGTCATCAGAGAAAGGATGACATATGCAGACAAATATTTAAATTTATTACTACAGGCTGGCCAAGTAAACAAGATGTTTCGAAAGAAATTCATACATATTATAAAGTAAAAGATGAACTTTCTGTGGATAATATGGTAATACATCGCAACGAACGCATTCTTGTCCCAAGATCGCTACAAGAAAAGACTTTAAATTCTGCACACGAAGGACATCCTGGAATTGTGAGAATGAAAAGAAAATTACGAAGAGTTTATTGGTGGCCAGGACAAGATAAAGACATAGAAAATTTTGTCAAATACTGTTTACCTTGTGAAGACAGCCAGAAATCACATAAAATACCCAAAACTAATGATGAACCAAATCCAATACCGCAGGAAAAGAATCCTTGGTCTAAAATAGCAATTGATATTACTGGACCTTTTGCTATAGCTCCTAGACAAGAAAGATTTTTAGTCGTCGTCATCGACCATTATTCGAAATATCCGGAAGTATTATTAACTAACAGCATCACTTCAGCTATTATCATAGAATGGCTAAAAGAATTATTTAGTAGATATGGAAATCCAGACATTTTAGTTAGCGACAATGGAACGAATTTCAAATCAGATGAATTTGAAAGCTTTTTGTACGAGCGAGATATACTACACTGGAAAACTCCCAATTATGATCCGCAAAGAAACGCTGTTGTCGAAGTTTTCAATCGCTATCTAAAATTTGGAATACAAACGTTCTCCAGAACAAACAAAAAATTTAAATTAGGTATAAATGAACTTTTATTTAGTTTTAGATCAACGGCACCTTCAAACGAACTTTCATCACCAGCAAAATTATTCCTTGGAAGAGAAATACGAACTAATTTTGAACCAAGACAAAGAAGGGAAGAGGATAAAGCATACCAACAGTTACCAAAATCGTTCTTTGAAAAAGAAGAATGGGTGAGAACTCGTCTTCCCCAAGTACCGAAAGGTGTTACTCCGTACGCAGAACCTAAACAAGTGAAAGAAGTATTGGGCACCAATACATATCGTTTACAAGATGGGAAGGTATGGAGTACGAAAAATCTGATTCATCATAGAACAAGAACCCGAGAAATTGAAATAGAAAACAACAGAAACCGAAATGAAAACTGCAAAACTACAGATACAATTCGCCGCTCAAACCGTCCAAACAAAGGCATTCCTCCTAAACGTTTTCAAGCTGAGTAACATTCTTTAGGAGGAGGTGATGATATATCGGATCTTCAGATCATAGTAGGAAAAAAAGGGATTCGGTTGTTCATGTTTATATTGTTTGACATGTATTGATTACGTTCTTAAAAATAAAGATTGTTTGTTTGTATTACAATTTATTTACATTTCAATTTCAATCAATTTCACATTAGTACTGAAGGATAATTTAAATATAATTTAAAAGTATATAACATAATGTATTTATAAATAAATTATTATTAACGGACAAGTTTATTTAAACAATTTATTGAAGTTATGAATTAGAAAATGTATACTTCTAAACATACATAACTTTATTATGCGTGTCCTAAAGGGTACTGAAGGATAATTTAAATATAATTTAAAAGTATATAACATAATGTATTTATAAATAAATTATTATTATCGGACAAGTTTATTTAAACAATTTATTGAAGTTATGAATTAGAAAATGTATACTTCTAAACATACATAACTTTATTATGCGTGTCCTAAAGGGTACTGAAGGATAATTTAAATATAATTTAAAAGTATATAACATAATGTATTTATAAATAAATTATTATTAACGGACAAGTTTATTTAAACAATTAATTGAAGGTATGAATTAGAAAATGTATACTTCTAAACATACATAACTTTATTATGCGTGTCCTAAAGGGTACTGAAGGATAATTTAAATATAATTTAAAAGTATATAACATAATGTATTTATAAATAAATTATTATTATCGGACAAGTTTATTTAAACAATTTATTGAAGTTATGAATTAGAAAATGTATACTTCTAAACATACATAACTTTATTATGCGTGTCCTAAAGGGTACTGAAGGATAATTTAAATATAATTTAAAAGTATATAACATAATGTATTTATAAATAAATTATTATTAACGGACAAGTTTATTTAAACAATTTATTGAAGTTATGAATTAGAAAATGTATACTTCTAAACATACACAACTTTATTATGCGTGTCCTAAAGGATATTGAAGGATAATTTCAATATAATTTAAAAGTATATAACATAATATATTTATAAATAAATTGTTATTAACGGACAAGTTTATTAAAACAATTAATTGAAGGTATGAATTAGAAAATGTATACTTCTAAACATACATAACTTTATTATTCGTGTCCTAAAGGGTACTGAAGGATAATTTAAATATAATTTAAAAGTATATAACAATATATTTATAAATAAATTATTATTAACGGACATGTTTATTTAAACTAAGTACCTAGTTGATTGTATGTTTCTAATTATGCATATATAATTTTATTTTGTCTAAAAGAATACTCAACCAGTATATATTTGTCAGATTAGTTTGTTGTTTATCAATTTATTTTAATTTTATCTTCTATAATGTGAAATTAGCGCCATCTATTATATTTTTCCTATATCTCTATCGTTAATGTTATTTGTTCAATGTTTGAAACTTAATTTATTTATTTTACGAGTATATTAAAATTTATTTATAAATGATGAAAAGGGAAGTAAAATAAATCATAAAATTATTTAGAATGATGTATTTTCATAAAATAGATATTAAAACTAAACATAGTTGGCCTTGGTTTTACAATTGAAATGTTTGTTCACAACTACATTGGAAAAAAATCGGCTGCTAAAATCGGCTGCTAATTTCCCTCTCATATCGTAACTTTAACCTATAAATTGTATATCTCCTAATTTGTTCATTAATTTTATAAAAAACAAAAACTTACCTGTTATATTAGCAGTAATTCAGATCCTACTAAGAATAAAACAATAATAGCCGAAGATAAAAGCGTATTAAAATTCGTATACAAGTAAATACAATCCCTGAATAAAACAACCTCCTTTGTACATGTACACTTCACTCAGTTCAGAAATCTGCCACCAGTGACGCATTTTAATATTGTTAGCCCAATACTTCATATTTGTCATGTATTCTTTATAATAATTATAGCGGAAGTCACTTTTGCAAAGACCTTACACTCACTTCGTTTTTCATATGTATATGGCAACATATTGTTTCAATTGTCATCATGACAGTGATTTGTTTGTATTAAAACAGGTGAGTCACGTGTAATTCAAGGAAAATATCAAATAGCACGAAAATATGTCTTTGTAGAACCCTCCATTGGCGTTTTCTTAAAAAGAAGAATTATTTCCTCATTTTCCTCACTTAATTTAGTTGTGGTAGTAACCACTTCCCTCACAAGTGTGGAAAGTAATTAGTTTCCTCACTGTGACGAAAGTTTTTCATTAGATGTTTCCACATTTATTCGTTGAAATAACAGGTATACGAACTTCAAACGCATGAAACATGTAATTTTCAAATGTAATGTTGAAAAAAATAGTATACGTTGAAATGTAATTTTCACATGTTAAAAAATCTGTTGTGGCCAGCACAAAACCTTCCGTCAATTCGATGTATTTTGTATATATCCTATACCAAAAGTTCCTTGAAAAAGATTCTGTATATCCTATAAAATTGTAACACGACACTATTTTTTACAAATTCTATACCGAAAGTCCCTTTCCCTATTTTATTAGGGGTCGCTGTTTCTTACTCTTCTCTTTTAATCATTCCTGTCCAACGCATCTTCTTCACACAATTCTTCCTCTCTCAAATCTTCTGCTACACAGTCCTTCCATCTTCTTCTTTGGAGGGACACTCTATCACATTCACATATAACTTTCTGACCTTATACTTTCAACTTTGGTTTTGCATTTGACACTGACATCTGTCAATTAAATTTTTCTGAATATATCTGTTGTTTCCATAATTTTAACAAAGCTGACTAATTTTTGAAAGTTAATGTCTCTATAACTCTATATCTATTGAATATGAACGAAACTGTATAATCAAACCGTATAGAGAATAAGATATTCTTTCATATTGATAATCACAAAATGTCGAAAAATAATATTTAACTGCGTTTTTTTAAGAAAAACTGTTAAAAACTTCAAATAAGGGTACTTTCGGTGGATCAATTATAACCAAAATCTAATCAACTCTTCATATGAATGTACAGAAGAGGAATACGAAAGAATTATAATTTTTAGAATTGTAGCATTGGAGTTATCGTTGGAGAAAAATTTGTCACACACGGACACACATACACACATACGGACACACACACACACACACACATACATACATACATACATACAGACATCATCTTAAAAATAGTAAATTCGTATTGTAGGGACCCTAAAACGTGCTTATTCATTAAAAACTCACCACCGAATTTTTTGACCAAAGACAATACCTTCCTTACCTAAAGGTGACGGAAGGTAAAAAAAAAAATAGTATGTAATACACGTGAAAAAAGGCCATTGCAAAAATCGTACGATTAGAACATACTCATTTTACAAAGATGCCCTTTCCTCACTTGTATTACGATATACAGTAAAATTTTTGAAAGAAGTCCGATCAAGACCATCTACGAATTGTATCTATGAATTAAGATTTTGTGCTGTCAAATTTAGTAGTGTCTTTTACTTAGTTTTTATGAGGGTACATAATATCTTGTGTACCTCGTAAAAACTATGTAAACGACACTACTAAATTTGACAGCATAAAATCTTAATTCATAGATGCAATTCGTAGATGGCCTTGATCGGACTTCTTTCAAAAATTTTACTGTACTATTATTGCTTCAAATTAATTGTATATATTAAACCCGTATTTTTATTTTCTTTTAATTAGCTTAAATCAAAGCAACCATTGACGTTGATGTTTTCGGATTATTCTAATATTAATTTTGAAAGCATTTAATGTTATTGTATTTAAAATATTTTACAAGAATGTGCAAAAATATTGCAGTTTTTTTTATTATTATGCATAAGAAAACAATGGAGGTTTATACAGATCTATTTTCGTGCTGCCATCTATTGCTATTTTCCATGAGCTACACTTGACTCGGCTATTATAATACAAACAAATAAAATAAGTGACTTTGAGGTCTTTGCAATAGTGACTCTCGCCATAATTATAAAGAATACACGACAAATGAGAAATTCTTTAAGTTTCCACAGCCATCCGAAGATAGTGAATAATGCAAAACTTAAATATCAAAACACAAGTGACAAGACAGAACTTTAAACATGGCGATGGTTTGTTTGTGTTATGATCTTCCATCTCAACTTTTTCATCAACTCTCTCTTTCTTACTTGTGACGTCAAAAGAATAACTCTCCATTGTTTGTATGTTTATAAATAGAAAGAAAAATAGATATTTACATAACATTTACGAGTAAATATATGATTTATTATAACATATTTTTCGTAATGGTTTGAAAATATCTCTATATTGACGTCATTTGTAACAATAATGTCTCTATGAATATGTGTTAATTATAGCTTACAATTGTAAGCATAATAATAAAATTACAATATACTAATGCATATTGTATGAGTACATTACATCTGTCCTTGAAACGTCGAATAAAATTGCTCGTTAGAATTACATAACAGTCAAACTTGTTTATAAAAAAACACAAAAGGATGTTCGTTATAAGATTTAAATAAATTTAATTTGTTGTTATAGACAGATTAAATATTTTCGTGGTATTCATGAATGACATAGTTATAAACATGAAATAAATGAGCAGAAAAGACCTAATTTCCACATTTATTCTTAGTGATTCGGTCGAGACGAGACGAGACGAGACAATGAATTTCTCGTCTCGTCTCGTATCAAATTTATAAAATTATGTCACGTCTCGAAATTTTTCTCGTCTCGTTTAATAGAGTCTCGTCTCGGCCGAGATTCTCGCCGAGATTTCTCGACGGAAATTTAATATGTATATTTTAGTCCCATAAACTAATTATTAATTTATACAATTTTGTATTAAAAATAATTTGAACAAAAAGATAAATATTTGTCGTTTTATCTGTCAAAATTTGATATAACCTAAAACTTGTGCAAATTTTATTGTTATATTTTTATTAATTTAATAATTATCTAGCATTTTCTAGTCTGTTATAAAACATTAAAAAGAAAATAACGCTAAAAATCTTAACTAAAACCTGGATTACACGATGAAGTTTTTTTTATAAGTGACCTTACAAGTATATTTACACGATCAAGTTTTGCGTGAATTTCCCATTTTGCTATTTTTCAGTTTACTATCAATCGCTTATAACACTACTTGTATACATCAAAAATATAAACACAAATGACATTTGACAGTTACTTGACAGTTAAAATTTGTCAGGACTTTTAAGAAAAAGTAGCGCATGTGCGCATGTTCCAGTTTTTCTTTAAAAGTTTTTCGTTAGAAGCCTATTCATTTGTCTTTCTTGCACTCATGCCATCGTGCGAGAGAAAACTTTTCAAGTTGAAAAGAAAAACTTCATCATGTAATGCACGCTTAACAAATTCTGACAGATAAAATGTCAAATACGTTATTCGCCCCAATTCTGTAAAAAAGTTGTTAATTCTTAACAACGTTGCTATAACAAATAACCAATAATAATTGCGAACACTGAATAAAATATGAAAATGACAGGCTTTACATTTGTTTTTATTGGTTACAATTTTTAGCAACGTTGCTAAGACTTAACAACTTTCTTACAGAATTGGGGTAATTATCTTTTTGTTCAAAAATGCCATAGCTAAATAGAGACAGATATCACTAAAAATATTTTAAATTTCACACGTTTGCATATATTACTCATGAGAAAAATAATAACCGAGAAATCTCGATACAGTTTTCGAGAATCGAGATCTTGGCAAATATGTCTCGTCTCGTAAAATATTTTTTACATTTCTGTATTTTTCATTACAATTTGATATACTCCGAGATATTATCACGAACTACACGCAAAAATTAATGTTAAATTATAGTAAAATGACAAATAGTGACAAACAACATAACAAAACATTTCCCACAATACACCATGACTTCTAGCCCAGCAAATCCCCCCACTTGCATATCTTCCGATCACAACACCCTAAGCATTAATATAGGGAATTACTTCATATTCTAGGGTTCCTAAAACGTGCTTTTTCATTAAAAACTCGCCATCGAATTTTTTGACCAAAGACAATACCTTCCTTACCTAAAGGTGACGGAAGGCAACAAGTGCATTTGTTTGAAAGTAAAAGATATGTTGTACGACATACATAGTATGCCAGTAGTGTCAGTAACAATGAAAACTTTGACTATAATATACGTGATTTTACTTATATAAAATTTTAAAAAATGTATATTACAGATTTAACATCTGCTATTAGGTACTTACTGATATAAATTATGTATGAATTCAGGTTAATAATATAATTCATAATTATAATTGCAATTGCTCCACTAGAAATAATTATTTCAGTAAAACGAATAAGAGATTTCATTTTCAATTAAATGTTGCTCAATCAATCGGATTACAGTATTGTGATTAGTTTGCTAATAGGTACAAAATAATTAAAGTGAAATATGAATATGTTTTGCTAAGTCCAGTGTAGATTTTACATGTTGTTTTACGATGCGTTTATAATAATTTCATGTCTAAATCAATAAGCTAGTGCTAGAGAGATAGATTGTATTTGTTTTGTTTAGAAAATAAACATTGTACATGATCATGATTAAATGCTATTTTAACAAATTAAATACAAATGCAATATGAAACAAAACTAGATTTACAGTTTAATATTAATTATATTATCCATGAATGGTAATTCATAATATGTATATACAAATAGATAAACATATGTATTACAGTTTTCTTTTCGTACACTACTTGCAACATTTCCAGATATATGTATTTCAGAATAAATAAAAAATTAATAATAAAAATTGATTCTATTGAAGGATTCCAATTTAGAAAACTCGCCAGGGCTCGTTTTTTAAATATTGATGCGTGCAAAAAAAAAAAAATTATAACACTTGTTCTTCAACATACTATTTTAAAACTTTGGTAGTCCCTATCGTTCAGTTTTAAGATTTAGTTTTAATATAAATGACATTTTCTAATTAGTTATTATGGTAGAGGACCTCAACATATTACGGAATAAATAAATGTATAAAGGAAATGAGAATAACGAAATCTAGAAAATAGACCTCTCGCCATTTCCATATTAGGCTATATAAGTATTGTATTGCACTTTGCTATCGAACCGTCGTTTTATAACAAAATATTACAGAACTTTACCCAAATAATGTCTTTTATTGTATTTAACATGTCTTCTGCACACACATAATTCTAATTATATCTATTTTTCATTGTATGAGGAAATTTCTAAATGTCACAGATTCTTCCAATTCATTAACCAGATTGGCGGTATTTCTGATGGATACATGCATATTACCTATAATTTCAAATTCAACTAAAACTGTTTATTTTTGACACTGAAATCTGTCATTTACAAATTATGTTATAAACATTTGAATTTGTCAACTGGTTTCCTTAGTGTAGTTTCGCCTACTCGACTTGTTATATCCCGATATTCTATATATTATAGCGTCTTTATCTCTAAATTTATAGAAGATATAATAAAAAATTTAAATGTATCAGGTGTAGAATTTTGTTCTTCAAAATTAGTAATATCAAAAATTTTCAAAAATTAATATTTGGAAGAATTTCTTTTAATAACTACTACTTCCGGTTGTTCAATTGTTACCAAAACATTTTCAGCTCTTCCCAGGAATGTCAGATTGAGGAATTCATAATTAAACAGGTCTTATGTCTTATAGTTTTTGAGGAATCGTGCGTCCAACATCCAGCCATACACACACACACACACACATACACACATCCACACACACACACACACACACACACACACATCATTGTAAAAATGTTAAAATCGGATTCTAGTGACCTTGAAACGTGCTTATTCATTAAAATCTGGATATGTGATTTTTAGCATAATTCCAATACCTCTCTTAGCGAGAGGTAAAAAAACCTGTTGTGGCCAGCACAATATCTCTCGCCATTTCCGTTTTGCTACATAAGTATCAAATTTAACATTTCTTGCACACACAAATAATTCTAATTATATCAATTCTTTTATTCTATAAGGAATCTTGTCCTACTCTTCTAAAATGTTCAAGATGGTTCCAAATCATTGACGGGATTGGCGGTATTTTTTATGAATATATTTACTACTACTATTAATATACATACATATGTACCTACAATTTTAAATATTTATCTACCAATTACAAACATTTGAATTTGGTAACTGGTTTCTTTGGTGTAGTGAGGTCTGTAAGATTTATTGCAAAAGATTATTTTATATATTATATTTTCTTTATCTCTAAATCTATAGAAGATATAATAAAAATGTTCAATGTATCGGATAGGGAATTTTATCTTCTTTATTCTTTGTAATAACATAAATTTCCAAAAAATAATATTTAGAAATTTAAGAAACTACTGCTTCCGGTTGTGCAATTGTTACCAAACTTTTTCAGCTGTTCCCATTAACGTCAGATTAAGGAATACCTAGTTAAATTGGTCGTTAGTCTTATAGAATTTGAACATCCAGACACACACATGCACACGCACACACACGTACACAAATGTAAATGTATTAGATAGAGAATTTTGTTCTTTCAAAACATAATATTTAGAAGATTTTTTTACTACTTCCAGTTGTCCAATTATTGTTACCAAAACCATTTCAGCTCGTCCCATTTATGCCAGATTGTGGAATACGTAGTTAAACAGGTCTTAGGTATTATAGTTTTTGAGAAATCAGCCTTCCAACATCACGCACACACACACACATACATACACTCACACATCATCATCGTAAAAATGTTATAATCGGATTCTAGGTACCTAAAAACGTGCTTATTCACTAAAATCTAGATATGCGATTTTTTAGCCTGAATCCAATATCTCTCTTAGCGAGAGGTATAAAAAAAATGTTAGAAAGAGCGAAAATGTTCACTTTCTCCAATTTAAATAGACACACAATTGCAATTTGTAAGAGCGCATCTAGCGGGAAAGCATAGAACTAAAGGTTGCTATGGTTACCACGTCCAAACAAAGACCTGTCATCAGCCATAGAATTCTACACTCAAGCCATCGTTTTTGTTGAATAATAGAATGATCTTCAATATTATCAAACAAAAAATGTTGCCCCACGCACATCTTGTGGTTTTAAACTCATTTTTATTGAATACAACGAACACATCACAAAGAATTAGGTTAACACTGAATAACAGATGCAAACATAATGACAGATAGAATCACGGAGCGGGACGTAAGACAACGAGGGAAGGTTTGTTTGGATGCATGATCTTCTATCTCTCTTTCATATGACGTCAATTTTGTAAGTGTCCATTGTTTTGTTTAATAGTTACTTGTTTAATAGTAATAAAATGTGGGTTTCGGTTAAAATACAGGTCTTTGGACTTAAATGTTAGTTAACCTTATTTTAAAACCGGTTTAAAACAATTACTTATTCTTATTTTTATTACTATATATGAGTATTAACGTATTAACTCATGCACGAGTTGTTCATATAATTATTGTTATATTTACTACAAAATTTTTCATTCCATCCCCATTGTCAGATCACAGCCAGACCAAACAATCCCTAACTTCCCCTAATCCTCGACGTACGTCCCCTGTATTTCGCACGCCAAACCCCAACCGTACGTCGTTTCTCCCCCCATCCATACAGTGTTGCCATTGGCTCAGCCTGGCGTAATGACTAAAACCAATAGCAGCCGTATTGATCCAGCAGAACTGGCAACGCTGTGCAACTCTCGTCCTTATACCGCCTACCATAAGGGTGAATGTCCTTTAGGGGTGTGTAGTGGGTTATTTTAGTAATCACTGCACTTTTACAGCTATTTATAAACACGAATGCACTGCGTAGCTGGCCATCAGCTGGAAAGTGCTGGAAAAATCAACCTAGCCGTGAAATAAAGAGGAGAAATGGTTAGTTTTGTTTTTTAGTATCATTTTCATTTTTACGAAGTGGAATGTATGTGCTGTTTTAAAGCAACCATGTTTATGATATCAAATTAAAACATTTTTAACTGGAAATTTTGTGCGGAAAAAGGAGTTTGTAGCAAATTTTGCCAAGCTAATATTCGTTTTCTTTTTTTCAGAAAAACGCAACTCATAGTTTTTAAAATCATACCGTATAGGTTACGGATATATGAAATATCTGATGGAACAAAAATATACATGTTTTTAAAAATAATATTTGATTTTATCTACAGCCTTTGAAAAATTCTGAAATCTTTTTATATTTATTACATTATTGTTATTTGCAATTACCATTTTTTTTTTTTTATAATTTCATCTGAAAATATTAGGAAAACTAAGACTATTGATGAAAATCCGGTGAAAAAATTCCTATTAATAAGCGAGTTATGGTCTCCCGAATTTTGAAAAGATTGACGTGACGTCACATTTATGTTTTTATATCAAACTGTTTTCATCATGGACCTAAATGTTCTTGAAATATAGGCTATTTTAAATTATATTTACATAAAAATAAATGAATATTATAACACTGTATAAGTCTACATACTATATAATTACAGGTGTATTTAAATTATTAAGTTTAATGCAAGAAATTTATGTTAAAATAAAAACTGTTTGGAAACTGCAGTACATGAATGTTAGCCCCTCCTTTCAAATTTGAATTTCTTAACTTCCATTGGTAGTAATCCCCATATCCTAATACGCTATTTGTAATGCATGTATAGGCGGTTTCTCGGTCACCAATCAAAATATTTTCATATTAGTGTCGAAGCGCTATAACAAAAATCCCTTTATTTCCGAAATATCTCAAATATACCATTTAATTTTTTTTATTAATATTCGTTATTCAGCATATACATTTGTATTTTATTACTATTTTCCTTTAATTCGATTGAGCTGTAATCCCCCATTGGAAAGTACCTACAGATATTTTCTAAATATTTTTTTTTAATAAAAAGTGACATTTACCGAACTATCTCGGTTTTCACACTATGTGCAGTTGTATCAGCAAGATTTAAATTTATTTTTAATTAATGTTTAAACAAAAAAATGCAAATTAAAATTTTGCCAGCAATACATAATAATTCACTTGAAACGAAAGTCATGTTAGAATTATTAAGAATAAAATAAGGTGGCCCTTGGAAACAAATATATCTGTTAGAATAATACTACCTTTTAATTTAAGTTTTGTATATACTTTAATTTAAAACAACGTTTCAACCGCATACACTGCTGCCTTCTTCAAAGAAAACAAGATAGATGACATAAATAAATAATTATAGAACAATAGCAACAAGTAACCAAGATAATACAAAAAATACATATATAATAATTCATATTATTTGGTAATTATGCCTAGTAAACTGGATATTTAGAAGATTTTTTTAAGAAACTACCTACTACTTCCGGGTGTCAAATTTCGACCAAAACCTTTTCAGCTCTTCCTATTAATTACAGATTAAGGAATACGTAGTTAAATTGGACTTTAGTCTTATAGAATTTGAGAAACTGTCCCTTCAATATCCAGACACACACACATACACACACAGCCATCATTGTAAAAATGTTAAAATCGGATTTTAGTGACCTTAAAACGTGGTTATTTACTAAAATCTGGATATGCGATTTGTAGCATTAATCCAATACCTCTCTTAGCGAGAGGTAAAAAGAAAGATGAGTAATATCTTCGTTTTAAAGTTTGCAGACGAATATTAAGTACCTCCATATTTGAAATTAAATTTGATTACGGAATTTGAAATTTTAACATTTTAATTTTAAAAATTAGATTGCAATAATTTTCTTTGTAAAATTAATATTAGTATTCTATTTTTTTCTATTAGTAAGATTGACTTGCATCTTTGATGTAGGTATTATTGACATTTCTAGCATCAATTATTGGAAAAAATTAAAATATGAATAGGTTTTTCAATTTAAACTTTTCAGACGAATAATAAGTGCCTACTTAGATATTTGAAATTCAATTTGAATAAGGAATTTAAAATTCCAATTTGAAGAATTGGAAAAGCTTAATGATTTTTTTAAGAGTAATGTACAATTTGATTAGTACGTATACCAGTATTACCTTCCGTCATCTTTAGACACACACACACACACACACACACACACACACACACACTAACCGCCTCTACAACATACACACACACACATACACACACACAGCATTGTAAAAATGTTTTAATCAGATTCTAGGGACCTTAAAACGTGGTATAGAACCCCATTCTGTTTCTAATATAATAGGTTTGTTGCAAGAATTTTTATATGACTTCTAAGTATTAAATTTTAAAAGATATTATTCTTTAAAGAACCTCAAATTTGAAAATATCACGAAATATCCTTTAGATATTTTACAATTAATTTTTGAAATTTGGATAAAATTTTGAATGTCACGTGATCTGAAACAGAATATGACGTCAGAGTACATACATCTTCAGCGGTACTAAGGTGTCAAGTGTATTATCAAAGTTGTCAAACAAGTGTCAAATATTTAGATTGGTTCAAGTTATATAATATGTAGGTAATAAAATATTCAAAATTAAGTGAGTAATTTACGATATTGTATTGTACCTTCTTACAAAAATACTGTTAGGAACAAACCTACTATAGAGTTTATAAATTTTACAAAAGATGAGAAGAAAAGAAAATTGTCTCTAGAAGCAGTAGGTCGAAGAGCTGATAATTATTTGTCTTCATGTTTGTGAAGATCATTTCACTTTCATCCACCTTCACGATAACAGTATATTTTTGTTGCTCTACTTAATGATAGATCTACATGTCCTATAGCAGATTCAATGTAAGAATCACGACCAGAACTTTAAAGTAAAATATATTATCAATTTATATAGTAAATTCAGTTTTTATATTTTATTTTATCTCAACTCTTTAACACCCCTTATTTCGATAGTAGTAAAACAATCGTTCGGATTTAAATTCATCAGCCATCATCCAGCTATCGACCTTCGGTAAATGTTCCGACTTAGCTTGAGTGTAATTTGAATTAGCCATTATTTCTTTATTATTCAATTACAATGAGCAATGTCAGCGTCAAATGTGAAATTAAAAGATTTTTTTATTAACATGTGACAAACTTTAGCCTACGTTTATTTATATAAATAATATGAATAAACGTAGGTGATGGAAAAACTATTTTCCTATTGGCTATTAATGATGTAATGTATGTGCTTCTACGTCACAGGAGTGGGGGGTAGTTTTTCAGGACGCCAATCTTTTTATTTAATTATTTCCACAAATAACAACATATTATTAAAATAAAAATTATTACTAAGAAAATCATTGCATAAACTTTCATTTAAAATAGTTTTTGAAAAATGTGAAACAGGCTCATTTCTGAAAAATAAAAACAGTCTCTGTACGATTTCAATACTAGACAATAAACGTTAATCCAGCCGATACGCAAGATCAAATAACCATCGCGATCAGACAACGCATAGAAACGCATGGAAAAATAGTAAAAGTCGTTTATGGACGCTCGTAATATTTCGCTTGCAAAACATCCTCATCCAAATCCTGTTAAAACCTGTGTATTCATTCCACCCCCTGCTCCGGGAAATCATCCAGTATTTTGTAATATCATGCATGCCAATTATATCCCTGACTGCCCTTGCACATTTTAATTATTTGAAAATTGCATTTAGCCACGAGTAAATGAGTAGGCTGACAAAAAACATTGACGGAAAAACGCTCCCTACAATATTTATTGCAAACGGTTCGAGCAAGTATTAAACCAATATTTCACAGCACACCATTTGGCATGGAACTCAATTATTGTTGGCACTGCTCTCCTCTAACAACATTTCGCTAATCACGATGGTGTTAATCATCAAATTATGAGTGCGAAACTAATACCAGGCCTTGTTTTTACAAAATGCTGCTGAGAATTTACTTTCAATTTAATGTGAAAGACTAAAATACTATTTATAGATTGCTCGAAATGAATATATTTATTAATGGGACATTCTACCGTATTTTTACCTCCCGCTACACTTGGCAAGGGAGATATAAGGATTGTACTAAAAATCGCTTATCGAGATTTTAGTAAATGAAAACGTTTTAAGGTCCCTAGAATCCAATTTTAACATTTTCACGCTGATATCTGTATGTGAGTACGTTTGTGTGTGTGTGTGTGTGTTTGTCTGTATGTGTGTGTGTATGTGTATGTGTGTTTAGATTTTGTCAACGTTTTAACTGAAGTACTATTATTTCGAAAATTTTGAAACCTTATATTTCGACCCTATTCTAATATAGAAAGAAACCATTGGATTTCGGTGTAAATCGGGTAACCGCAAATGGCACTTTACTTGAAGTTCATAATGGTTTTTCTTCAAAAAAATACCATTAAATGCCATTTTTTCGCATTTTGTCATTATGAAAAGTAAAGATTATTGAATTTTCTACAGGTACACATTAATATTTTTTCTATATATTTTACAGATAAATTCAAAAACTAATCTTTTTTGTATATCCCAGAGTCTTTGATAAGCACAATTCCTTTGTTACACAGTTCATATTTCAAATGTATGAATGTAATTGACAGATAAATTCCACTGTCAAAAAACTAATCATTTCTAATGAATAATGGTGACATTTTAAATAAAAAATAGTAAATAAAGCAATAATTATATGGAAAGGAACACAATATAGTTTGCAGCATTAGTTAAATAGGTAGGTATGTATTTGAATTAATAAAAATTATATAGCGGGGAGTATTGTGTCACCTTAGATCTTTTTTACCTCACGCTACCCTTGGTAAGGGAGGTTAGGGATCGTGCTAAAAATCACATATCCAGATTTTAGCAAATGACCACGTTTTAAGGTTCCTAGAATCCAATTTTAACATTTTCACGATGATGATGACTGTATGTGTGTGTGTGTGTGTGTGCCCGCGCGCATGTGTGTGTGTTGTGTGTGTGTGTGTGAATGTGTGTGTATGTGTATATGTGTATGGATTTTGTTGACGCTCTAACTCAAATAATATCATTCACAAAATTCTGAAACCTTGTATTTCTACCCTATTCTAATATGAAGATACCATTAGATTTTGGTGTAAATCGGATAACCGGAAATGGCACTTTATCTGAAGCTCATAATGGTTTTTCTTCAAAACATGCCAAAAAAGTCACTGTCAAAAAACTAATCACTTCAAATTAATAATAGTGACATTTTAAAAAGAAAATAGTAAATAAAGCAATATTTATATGCAATGGAACAGTCTGCAGCATTAATAAATACGTAGGTATGTATTTTAATTAATAAAAATTAAATAGCGGGAGGTATTGTGTTGAGATTTTTTTTACATATTTTTTCTTGGTAATATATATAAATCTAGGAGTATCGGTAAAACTTTGATCAAAATAAAAGAATAAAGAAAAATGGGTGTTGTGTATGGGACAAGAAAAACAAAAATTTCAAGAATTGCCAGCGCAAACATGGTGCTTGGTGCGATATTCCAAAGAGCAATGGCCCGGTTTACACCAATATCTGCTAAGCTGACCAAACACTAAATTATGACTATATTACTAGTTTAAATAGTTCAGTACGCTTCGTGTAAGCACTGACTTACCAGCAAGTCTGGTACGTTTTTAAGCTAGTACCGAACCAAAGTAGTTATCCTGACTATAAAACAGTTTTTCTTTGTAAAACGTATGAAAACCAAGTTACGCATGCGCGTTCTCGGTGTTTTCAATGCTAGGTTGTTAAAGAGATAGGTTATGTGAATAGATACTTACAAAATTGATGTCACTGCAAGAGAGAGATAGAAGTTCATGCGTCCAAACAAACCTCCCCTCGTTGTCTTGCGTCCCGTTCCCTGTTCCTATCTGTTATTGTGATTTGTACGCTGTGTTTAATAAAAATTAGTGTAAAAGCAGAAGATGTGTCTGGGGCAACTTTTTCTTTTAGATAATATAGAAGATCATTCGATTATTCAACTAAAACGATGGCTAGAGTGTAGAGTCTACGGCTGATGACAGGTCTTTGTTTGGACGAGGTAACCATAGCAACCTTGATTTCTATGCTTTGCCGTTAGAGGCGCTCGTGCAAATTGCAATTTTGTAAGTGTCTATTGCCTGTTGATAAAAACGTAGTTAGAGTAAGATATTTTTACATAAAAGTAATTTGTATGATTGATTTTTGTAATTATTTCATATTTTTAGATAAGTTATGTTAATTTAACAGTTCTAGTTTTAATAATGAAAATAAAACTTGACTTTGAAAGAAAATTACGGTGTAAACGTACAATAAATAAAGGTTGGTAAGTTAAGATCTGGTTAGGTGACAATATAGTGTCACGGTGTAAACTAGTACATAAAATACGGAAATCGTTTACTTTGCACACTGTCTACACATCGGGAGTATAAAAAATGTATTACAACATGTTATAGTCTGGATGGACCCTTTAGGCATGAAATTAAGAGAACAGACAGCAGTATTATCACATAACAAATAAAAATACATGAAAAATAATATATTTTCTTATTTACTTGAAGTTGCGAATGGTGAGTGGTAGCAAAATGTATTAGCATTGTGGGTGTATGAGTCTTAGGATGATTTAGCCATCGTGAACGAATGTCGCTTCTACATTTAGTGAAGAAGATAATATGTGGGTGAAAGACAGGATGAGTGTTTGCGTAGGTGTTTTATATGAAAGCGAATGGATGTTACTAGTACTGTGTTGAAAGTAGAATAGAGAGAGACAGAAATTATGCTAGGAAAAATAGAAGAGTTTTAATAAATGATGTTAAGAAAGTGAAACGACATAATAAAGATATGAAGAAATTATTGGCGATCAATGATTATTAGAGAAATATTAATAGTTTTTTGACCAATTCACATATAATAATGTTGTTCTGTATATTATAACAACGAAGAGTACGCTGGAATTATTTAAATTAAGAAAATAAAATTTTAATTTAATCAATTTTTTATCTGTCACAAGTTGTGAAAATTGAATTACGTACAACTCAATCAATTTCTTACGGCCAGTTTCTCAATCGTGAAAATATGAAATTAACTAGAGAGCATTTCAAATCATGACATATAAATTGACAACTTCAGCAATTTTAAGCCCTCCAACAATTAGTTTGATATAGCTTTTTGCCGTTATTTTTACCTCTCGCTAAGAGAGGTATTGGATTCATGCTAAAATTCGCATATCCAGATTTTATTGAATAAGCACGATTTAAGGTCCCTACAATCCGATTATAACATTTTAAAAATGATGTCTGTGTGTGTGTGTGTGTGGATGTGTGGATGTGTGTATGTGTGTGTGTGTGTGTGTGTGTATGTATGTATGTATGTATGTCTGGATGTTGTAGTCACGATTCCTCTAAAACTATAAGACTTAAAAAATATTTAACTTCAGTTTCCTCAATCTGACATTCCTGGGAAGAGCTGAAAAGGTTTTGGTAACAATTGAACAACCGGAAGTAGTAGTTTCTTAGAAAAAATCTTCTAAATATAATTTTTTGGGAGTTTTTTTTTATTAAATATTGAAGAACATACAATTCTTCATCTAATACACTTAAAAATTTTATTATATCTTGTATAGATTTAGAGATAAAGACTCTATAATTTATATAGTAAACTAATCGCAGAGGCCAAGGCACTAAGGAAACCAGTTGACAAATTTCAATGTTTATAACATGACACATGTCATTGTCAAATATCAACAGTTTTAGTGACATTCTGATAGCTTTTTCTGGGAAGTATATTTAACTTTTCTTATTGTTTTATTAATTAAATATTTGAAATTTTAGGTCAATTTGTGGTAAAATGCATAAATCCATCAGAAATACCGCCAATCTGGTTAATGAATTGGAACAATCTTTGGCATGCTTTGACATTTAGAAACTTCCTCGTACAATGAAAAATAGATATAATTAGAATTATATGTGTGCAGAAGACATGTTAACTATAATGAAAAACAATATTTGGGTAATGTTCTGTAAGATTTTGTTATAAAACGACGGTTCGAAAGCGAAGTGCAATACAATACTTATGTAGCCTAATATGGAAATGGCGAGAGATCTTGTGCTGGCCACAACAGATTTTTTTTTTTTAAGTTAATGAGAACATAGTTACTAGTTTTTGAAAGTGTGAGTAAAAATTTGGATTAAACATAGAGATTTTCAATACATGATTTATAATTCGACAGCTTAATTTTAAGTCTGCCTGAAATTTAATAGTTTTTAGGTCTTCCAGTAATTGGTTTGACAGCTTTCTGTCGTTTTAAGTCACTAGAAATTAATTAGACAGGTTTTACAGGTTTTAAGTCTCCCAGAGATTAGTTTGAAAGCTTTCTAAGAGAAGATTGGTTGGGAGCTTTTAAGAAATGGAAGGAAAGAATGATTTATATGATTAAGCGTATTATTGTTCGAAGAAAGTACTTAGAATTTAGTGATACAGCAGGTCTTGTTTGCTAAAAGAAAACTGCGTTTAATTTCAAATATTTCAACGTATCCCAATTCAACTGGTAATTTTTTTACGGTATAAGCACACATGTGAACGGAGTAAGCCAAGGAGTAAACAGTGCAGGATCGTTAGAATTACATCGCCGGATGAATAAGGACAAATTGCAAAATTAGGCCACGAAAAAATAAATCTTTCATACTTTCATAAAAAAAGCATTTTTATATTTATATTTTCTTTATTTTTGTATGTATTTCGAGACATTCGCTTAATTGAACAAGAAATCAAATGCGTTGCAGTATTTTGGATGACAAGTGACAAGGCAAAAATATTAGCTCTGATTGATGAGAAGTGCTTGAAGTGCAGAGCAGAATAGTGCAGTGCAGTGTACACTAGTACAGTCTAATTCTTGTGGTTTCATAAAACACACTAGTGTATATTTGGGCAAGTTTGCTCAGCTGTGAGTAATCAAGCCAATCGTAGCCAAAGGTGTAAAAGGTTAGGTTGTTTATAAACACAGTCACATCATAAAGCTGCACAGAAGTGACTGCAGAAATGTCTGTTTTAAAGAGCATAGTGTTTGAACTAATAAACGATTCTGACGAACCTCAATCATCATTTGATTCTTCATCAGATTCAGAGACAGATATATTAATTAATTCTTTATATAACAAAACAAAGATAATGTACTATATCTGAATCCATTATTTTAATTTCTCAATGTGTAAAATTGTAGGTTAATAAACAGATATGTAGATAGGATAGAATTAAAATGTCTCCCAAACAACATTTAGTTTCCCCCACTCCTACTCTGCACTTTCTACACCACCTCGCGAGTCAGGTCAGAAACGTGAGCACTAGTTCTTAAAATTTTTGTCATCGAACAGCCTGCCAGAAGCTGCCCGTTTCTCATAAAACATGTTAGTGTAAGAAAGTTAACACTAGGGCGGCCTAGTACATGTCATCGAACAAAGCTATTATTATTCTCATATTTATAACTTGAAACATTTTACTCATATATATACTGTCGAGATTTGGCTTAGTCATGTGCTATTTTGGTGAGAAATAAACTATTAATACTTGGCCCTGATACATGAAGCAACTATCCATGGTTTACATACGTTCCTATTCAACAATGAATCATAAGCTATTTTGCATTTTACTTTAAATGCTTTATTATATACAACTGCAACTAGTAATTTAAATTTTATTCAAATTGTATATTATTAAAGTAAAGAAGGAAGAGTGATACTTACTTGGATATTATGTTCACCAAGCAGAAAACATACCTATTACAACTTGTCCATTTTTGGGTTTGTCCATTTGCTTTTATTCGCGAATTTTGGTAAGGAACCATTGTAGGCGTTTAGTACGAAAGTAACTCTTGTGGTGCTCTCTCTACGACAGCTACGACTCGAGATTTCTCGTCTCGGCGAGACGAGACAGAAATGCAAAAATATTTTACGAGACGAGATCTATTTGCCGAGATCTCGATTCTCGAAAACTGTTTCGAAATTTCTCGGTTGTTATTTTTCCCATGAGTTATATTTGCAAACGTGTGAAATTTAACATATTTTTAGTCATATCTGTCTCTATTTAGCTATGGCATTTTTGAACAAAAAGATAATAAAATATTTGACATTTTATCTGTGAGAATTTGTTAAGCGTGCATTACGCGATGAAGTTTTTCTTTTCTAGTGACTTGAAATGTTTTCTCTCTCGCACAATGCCATGAGTGCAATAGAAACAAAAGAATAGACTTTTAACGAAAAACTTTTAAAGAAAAACTGGAACATGCGCTATGCGCTACTTTTTCTTAAAAGTCTCAACAAATTTTAACTATCAAGTAACTGTCAAATGTCGTTTGTGTTTATATTTTTGATATATACAAGTAGTGTTATAAGCGATCGATATTAAAATGGGATAGAGAAGTAATTGATATCTTAATGTAAGTATAACTTAAATTTTGACACTTGGATATTTAATTCACGCAAAACTTGACTCTATTAAACGAGAAGAGAAACATTTCGAGACGAGACATAATTTTATGAATTTGAAAAGAGACGAGACGAGACAATGAATTTCTCGTCTCGTCTCGTCTCGACCGAATCACTACCTATGAGGTGAAGAAGAATTAACTAAACAGAGAGAGATGCGAGAAACATGATAATAACTTCTAAACAGAATTTTGACTTACAAAGATTATTTTTTCACACTTCTTAAAACCAATGAAATGTTTCATTACCTGTCACGTGGCAGCGTTTTATCAACACATAATAAAATAAACGAAAAACACAGATTTAGTGATGTTTCTGATCATGAAATAAATAATAAAAAAAAAAATATAGAATCCACTTCTGGAAACCCGGTAATTAATAATCACTCGGTATGAAGGCGATTATTTATATTTATTTTACCCTGTCAATATTATGTTCCAGTTGTCAAAACAGACTTATTATGACGGTAGATGGCAACACAATAGCAAAGCAGTGACTTTCCATTGTTTGAAACAAATTTGTAGATCAAAAAATCTGTTGTGGCCAGCACAAAACCTTCCATCAATTCGATGTATTTTGTACAAATCCCATACCGAAAGTTCCTCTGAAAAGATTTTATAAATCCAAAAGTACATTATGTAAATTCCTGCTTCTTCAACTTTTCCCTTTTTGGCCTTCCTCGTACTCCCAGCATTGAAGTTGCAAGTCATTTGCTAGGGACACTTTGTCACCTATATCGTTTTCTAATCCTATACTTTCCACTTTGGTTTTGCGCTTGACACTGACATCTGTCAATTAAAATTTTTTGAACATATTCTGCTGTTTTCATAATTTTATCAAAGCTAACTGATTTTTGGAAGTTCATCTCTCTTAATCTCTTTATAACTCTATATCTATTGAATATGAAAAAAAATGTATAATCAAACCGTACAAGGAATAAGATATTCTTTTATGTTGATAACATAAAATGTCGAAAAATTATATTTAATTGCGTTTTTCCAAGAAAAACTGTTAAAAACTTCAAATAATGGTACTTCCGGTTGACCAATTATAACCAAAATCTAATCAGCTCTTCGTGTGGTTGTAAATAAGAGGATTACGAAAGAATCATAATTTTTAGAATTGTTGTTTTGGTGTTATCGTCGGACAAAAATTTGTCAGATACACACACACGGACACACATACATACATCATCGTAAAAATAATTAAATCGTATTGTAGGGACCCTAAAACGTGCTTATTCATTAAAAACTCACCATCGAATTTTTTGACCAAAGACAATACCTTCCTTACCTAAAGGTGACCTCAACCTGGCTAAATACAAGAAGAGCGACACACCAGACAGTATATATCGGGAAGAATTTCATAAAATATGTAACAACATACCCACGCACAAACTAATCTTCACTGACGGCACTAAGTTCGAAACAGCCACGGGAGGGTCAATAATAATCGACAACGAAGAGACAAAATTCCATCTCCCAGACAACATATCAATCTACACTGCTGAAGCGTACTGCATACTGAAAGCGTTACAGACCATCAACAAAGAAACCCATCGTGGACAAAGTTTTGTATTATGCACTGATTCCCTTAGCTCTATCGAAGCCACCAAGAAATTGTATATAAGAGAACCAATAATACAACAAATACAAGACACCATACACAACTTGAATGAAAACAACATCAAAATCATCTTGATGTGGATACCATCCCACAAAGGTATTCAGGGGAATGAAGCAGCAGACAGAGCAGCCAAAGAGGCTATCCAAGCCGAAATCACCAACATACCAACTCCAATAAAAGACCACATCCAAACAATAAAAAAAGTAATAACAACAGATTGGAATAAAAAATGGGAAAATACGACAAACAACAAATTAAGACTTATCAAAACAAACACCCAAAAATGGATAACACCCGAAAATAGAAAAGATCAAGTCACAATAACTAGACTTCGAATAGGGCACACCAAACTAACGCATCAACACATACTTCAGAAAACAGACCCCCCAATATGTACCACATGCAGAACACCAATTACAGTTGAACACATAATAATCCAGTGCCCTCAATTCACCAACCAACGAAGACAAACCGGCATACCAAATACCCTACACGAAGCCCTGGGAAACGACAAAACAAACACCGAGAAATTACTTAAATTCCTAAACGACATCAACTACTCCCAATACATATAAACATGCAATACTAATAAAATTATTATAATTTATAAACAATATCATTACAATAATAGAATGTAAGCACACTGTACCGGGTACTAATGACCCATGATGTCGATGTACCCTTGAATTTAAATAAAAAAAAAAAAAAGGTGACGGAAAGTAAAAATAATCTAATTAAATATAATTCGAGAGTTCGATAAATCAGAAAATAATTCCCCAGTTTCTTTCTCAAACTTCTTACCATTTGGCAACTACGAGTAGTTTTCGAAAACTCTGTCAAATTATTTTCAATTTAGTCTCACTCTCGTGTTATATTATTACTGATAACAAAGTGCAAATACTGATATTGAAACTATAATTTAGTAGAGTTTATAATAAAGTTATTTGCTTGTTATAGATCTGCTCTCACGCCTCACTTTGTCATAAAAGTATTTCTGCTGAGTAGCAATAATAGCATGAGTGAAGGTACCTACGTATAGTGCTGATTTAATACTGCTAGTTGAATTTCGCCGCTGTCAATAGCCCTTGCATCAGTTTAATAGATCCTCTGATGCACTTTGCACTAATAGTAGAGCATGTCGACCCATTACCGCACTCGTTGACAAAATAAATCCTTTGTCCATATTTGATTGATCACATAGACAGACATATCAAATAAGCGCGCATAATCTGATTGGGATATTGATATTAACAGGATTTTTAAATTATAATCAGATCATTAGTAGAAGGTAGAACATATAGAATTTGATTTAGCAATGAATATTAAAAATTCTTACCGCTTTTACAATTTTTATCTTCCGTCACCTTTAGGTAAGGAAGATATAGTCTTTGGTCAAAAAATTTAGTAGTGTTTTTAATGAATAAACACGTTTTAGGGACCCTAGAATATGATTTTATTAGTTTTACGATGAAATGAATACGAATTTACTATTTTTGAGATCATGTCTGTGTGTATGTGTGTGTGTGTGTGTGTGTGTGTGTGTGTGTGTGTGTGTGTGTGTGTGTGTGTGTGTGTGTGGGTGGATGTGTGTGTTTTCCATCATATTCAATAGATATAGAGTTATAGAGACATTAACTTTCAAAAATCAGTCAGCTTTGCTAAAATTATGGAAACAGCAGATATATTCAAAAAATTTTGATTGACAGATGTTAGTGTTAAATGCAAAACCAAAGTTGAAAGTATAAGGTGAGAAAGTTATATGTGAATATGATAGTGTCCCTCGCAAGTGAGTTGCAGTTGCAGCCTCGCCTCAATATTGAAATTTTCAATGCCGGAAGTACGAGAAAGGCCAAAAAGAAGGAAGGACTGTGTAGCAGAAGATCTGAGAGAGGAAGAATTGTGTGCAGAAGATGAGTTGGACAGGAATGAGTAAAAGAGAAGTGTAAGAAACAGCGACTCCTAATAAAATAGGGAAAGGAACTTTCGGTATGGAATTTGTAAAAAATAGTGTATTCGTGTTACAATTTTACAGGATATACAAAATCTTTTTGGTATCAAAATACATCGAATTGACGGAAGGTTTTGTGCTGGCCACAACAGATTTTTTAAAATTAGTAGGCACCGTGTATCCGATTATAAATCAAATATGTACATTATTCCCTTTATTGTTGTATTACATGTGAGAAAAAAAAAGCATTTCCTTATACTACATTAATAATCTCCTCAAAAATCATAAGTTAATAGGCAATAAAACTTTATAGAGCTAAAATTACATGAGAAATTTCCATATAATTTATCAGTGTGTGTGAATTTCGGTAGCTACTACTCTGCTGGGCTTTTCACATTAATATATTCATATTCTTATACGCGGCGTAGCACGAATATTACTTATACGATGGAGGATGGAATGTTATAGCACAATGTTGAACGTTCCCTGGCGAAATTAAAAGTGTCTTACAGCAGAAGCACAATGATATAGTACTATCCCCCTCAACATTAAAAGGCTTACTACAGAATGAATTATGTTTCATTATTACTTGTTCAATCAAATTTTAATGGGATATGATAAACATTTTTATTAGCTAACCTAGAAAAGTTGAGCGTGTTATGTGTATGATATGAAAATTAACCCGGAAGCTAACCTAGAAAACTCTCTTATTCGTTTATTTTTATACACTACCGTTCAAAAATATTACTCAGCTCTGTTTTAATTTTTATTCAATTTTGACGTTCTAAACTGTCATTATTAACTCCATAGTAACGACTATAAGTAATATTTTATTCATAAATGAATTAAAAAAATTTTCCTACGACCACTGTTAAAAGTAGTCTTTTTAACGGTTGCTTAGCGACTTAAAAATAACAGTTTACAACACAATGAATACTTTTAAATCGTTGTCATTGATAACGGATTAAAAGTAAAAAACAAATTTACTTTTAACACTAGTGTTAAAAAAGAACTAAATCTAGTTACATTTAGTGTTAAAAATATAACTAAATCTAGTTACATTTAGTGTTCATAAGTAAATGTAGTTTCATTTTATATTTATTTGTTTGTACTGAAATTATTTATGTAGATATTTTATTAGAAGTACACATTATTTTGGAACGTTTATTGTTATAATACAATTATTACAATTGTTTATAGTAATTTCTTGCAAGGCGCTTGAAGAATTGGAAGTTGAGGTTAAATTTTTGTTGGAAGTAGAGGTTAGGTAAATGTCATTCTATAATTTTTAGTTTTTACTAATACATAACTAGGGTCGTAGGAAAAATAGTGTATGATATTCGTGTTAAAAGTGATTTTATTTCGTTCGTGGGGTTTGTTTTACTCGGCTTCGCCTCGTTGCACAAACTTCCCCACTCACTCATAAAATGTCACTTTTAACAGTTATATCATAAATAACTATTAAATCACTCTCACAAATTTTTAATCTCACCACAGTATTTATTAGATATTATCAGCCATTTCCATTATATTTCACGATACAAATGACAGACAATAATGCTTTTTAAATAGATAATTTGACATATCTCATCGACGATTGTCATGCACACTGATTAGTTTTTTATTTTGTCCAAATTAAATATAATGGTTTTTATTATTATTTCGTCAAAATTGAATAAAATATTGTATAAACAACGTGAGCTTAGAATATTTATTCACTCGAAGAATTTAATTCTAACTAAACTTTCTTCTCATGAATAAACATTATCTTAGCTCACTTGGTGTATAAATATCTATTATTTTTACCTATTGTCATTTTTAGGTGAGAAAGGTATTGTCTTTGATTAACAATTCGATAGTCCCTGAAATACGATATTACTAGATTTACGATGAGGTCTGCATGTGTGCCTAAGTGTTTGTGTGTGTTAGAGAAAAATTTATCCGATACTACAATTCTAAAAATTATAATTCTTTCGTATTCCTCTTCTTTACATCCATATAAAAAGCTGATTAGATTTTGGTTATAATTGATTAACAGGAAGTTCTCTTATTTGAAGTTCTTAACAGTTTTTCCTGAAGAAAAGTAGAAACTAGAAGTGTGAACTGTGAACCACTTTAGGAGTCACAATTTGACTAGCAACTCCAATTCGGCTTAATAAACTTTCTAAAAACTATGTAAATATTATTTATTAGTTAAAAAAACTTATTAGAAACATTATTGGAAGATGGATATCACGGTCCTTAATATGAGAGAAACTTACCAATTAATTGCAAGTTGGAATAGAACATAAAAACCATGGACTCACCTGAAATAGAAAAGCCAAAATGAATACATTTAAAAGAAAAATTATAATGTTGTTTGGTACAACGTGTATGGACATGTATTTAGATCTCTTTGAGTAAATGAGATCAAAGTTGCTTCTCCTATATAAACCAATTAATAAGAGTAGGTTTCATAAAGCGTTGTTAACTTTGACAATGTCAATAATGTACTATATTATTTTCGGAACCCATTATAACAAAGCATAGTTAGTAAAGTGATTAAGTAATATTATTAGCTACAAGCGTTTGAATGCAACCTACACATTTATACTGTTTTTACAGATTCATGCTAAAAATCGCATATCCAGATTTTAGTGACTAAGCACGATTTAAGGTCCGCACAGACAGATTTAAGAATTTTTTCGATGATATATATATATATATATATATATGTGTGTGTGTGTGTGTGTGTGTGTGACGATTTCTCAAAAACTATAAGACATAAGACCAGTTTAACTATGAATTCCTCTATCTTACATTCCTGAGAAGAGCTGAAAAGGTTTTGGTAACAATTGAACAACCGGAAGTAGTAGTTTTTTAAAAACTTTTAAATATTATTTTTTGAAAGTTTTTGATATTACTAATTTTGAAGAACAAAATTCTACATCTAATACATTTAAATTTTTTAATATATCTATAAATTTAGAGATAAAAACGCTATAATCAGGGATTTGTTAACTACTGGATGGAGCGAGTGAATCTTTATCATGTACCCGGCCAGATCGACAGAGATAGTCATACATAATTCCGATTTGTTGTCTTTGTTTCCGTTACTTGTCAAATCTTTTGCTTGACAGGTTTGACAGATTTTAGGTTATTCTTGATATCATTATTGAAATATAATTATTTTAATATATTATGAAAATGGTTCGAAGGTATGTTGAAAATTGTGTATCAAAATATGTGATGAACGGTGCTGTGTCGTTTCATTAGTAAGTTATGATTAAAATTATGATTTCTTCAAAAAAATAATTTGACAAATAAACGACTTATATTCTTATAGGTGTTCTAATTTAGCGATGCATTAGATGTATTCGTACTTATTTCACGTTTCATGATCAAATATACTTAAACACAATTAATTTTTGACGTGAATTTGATAGATGTGAATATGACAGACATGAATATCCAATTCACTTGTCTAAAGTGGAATTATCTATATCTTTCTCACTCACACTTCCTGTGTTCTCTCTTAATCTAGCCGGGTACACAAGAAATACATATATAGATATACACTTGCTCCATCCAGTAGTTAACAAATCCCTGGCTATAATGTAGGGAATATCGGGATATAATAAGTCGAGTAGGCGAAACTACACTAAGGAAACCAGTTGACAATTTCAAATGTCTGTAACATAGTTTGTAAATGACATATTAATGTCAGTGTCAAAAATCAACAGTTTTAGTGACATTCTGATAGCTTTATCTGGGAAGTATATTTAATCTTTCTTATTGTTTTATTAATTAAATATTTGAAATTATAGGTAAAATGCATATATCCATCAGAAATACCGCTAATCTAGTTAATGAATTGGAAGAATCTCTGACAATCAGGAACTTCCTCATACAATGAAAAATAGATGTAATTAGAATTATATGTGTGCAGAAGACATGTTAAATACAACAAAAACAATATTTGGGTAAAGTTCTGTAATATTTTGTTATAAAACGACGTTTCGATAGCAAAGTGCAATACAATACTTATATAACCTAATATGGAAATGGCGAGAGGTCTTGTGCTGGCCACAACAGATTTTTTTAACTAGAAAGAGTAAATATGCAGGGTTTTGGCTGTGTCAATTGTTTATGGATTATTTTAGAGAAAAATACTTCAAATAAAAGTTGCTTTAGCTTAATTATTTTTTCTCCAACTATTATTTGAGGTTTTTTTCTCTAATGCCCTTTTGCACCAACATGGCTTAAATTTTAAGCTAGGCTTAAACAAAAAAATGCAAATCAAAATTTTGACAGCAATATATTATAATTCATTTGACATTTCATTTCCATGCAATATTGTCAATTTAAGCCGAGTGTGTTATTTAAATTACGTTGGTGCAAACGGCCGTAAAATAATCCATAAACAATTGACAGCGCCAAAACACTGCACATTTACACCTCTTTTTTAAAAAACATTATAGTTTACTGTGAAGCCATTGTATTCACAAAAGAGTCTAATACGAGGGTCGTACTTTAAATAAATAAAAATATATCATCACGGCATATTACCCATTTCTGGGTGTGCCAGTCTGTTTTCACAGATATCGGTAATGATGATGAGACATTTGTACCGTTCGGACGCTTACCAGGCGTCACCTCACGGGCACTCATTGCTGATCGAACCCGGTAGTACTTTCTGAAATAGACCTGATGAGACATAGTGAGAAAGATAGGCAAAAAAGTAGAAAAATTGTTTTCTCCGTGTTAAATATTTAAAAACAATTGAAGGAAATCCAAAACACTAATCTAAATAGTGAAAAAAATTATTTGGGCAACAAATTTGTAATACAACTTCTATTTGAAATTAGTTTTTTCTTATTCTCGTACATAATTTCCCGCTTTATTTCCCATTTCGTAATGACATTCCCATCATCTTCGTATACATCTTCCATTAGTTCTTGCATCCGGTTGCAAGTGCGGGAACGCTGCTGGCGCATTTCAGTTGCACGTTGCATCTTGTATTGATTTGCGCAATCCTGGAACAGTGGGACTCAGATGTTTCTTTGTGCGTTGCTGACATCTGTAATTGTAACGTGACATCTGCCTGCTAACCTCATTTCAGCGCAAAAGTACGGAAATCTGTAATTATTGACGTGTCATGTGCAGGACACAAATGGCGGGATAAGTATGGAAAAGTTTGTCATGTTATTTAAAATATGATAGGGAACAAAATAATATTGACTGGTAGTATTTACTTAAAATTTTAGTCACCCTAACTAACTAATTAGGTACCATGATTACCATTTAAAAATACATATTTATGATTTAAAAATTATGTGTGTTTAAGATTAAGACCGCACATCTGAAGTGAAAACTTCTATTTTATTGTAATATTTCATACAATTAATGACAGCTCATAAACATCATAACAACTATCTAATGTTTCATGTGTACCTATTTATTATTATTATTATTATATTTATTCTTGCCTAACCGGCTTAGAATCTACATATTATATATATTTTACAATAAATTGTGGTACTACATCATAAATTAACCTTCCGTTTCTCGATGACTTCCTTCATCCAATCTGGTCCCGACCCTATATCGTCTAACAGAACCGTTTCTTTTCTTCCTTCTCTTGTAACTTCTCTGCACGAAATCCTTAAATGCCTGATAGTTTCCTCTTCTCTCCCACATTGCCTGCAACTCCTCTCATCACTTGATAGCCAGTATTTATTGTTTCTCTCTTCATTGCCACATCCGAACCTGGCAATTATCTTATTGTTTTTCTTTTCATCCAATAAATACCTTGGTATTGACGTAGTTTGTATTAGTTTATATCGTTGTAATTTGAGATGTTTATCTTACTTTGTTGTTCTTGTCGCTGTATGTCTCAATCTCTGTGGTGTAGTTCGTAATGTATGATTTCTTCATTTATACGTAGCCTCTCTATTTCTACTGTGGAATATCCATATCATGTGTACCTACTTGATATTTTAATTACTATAAAAATTGCTTGCTTTGATTTTGGTTTTACATTCTTTCAAATATATTATAAATGATTAAACATTACCTACATACACAAAACTTAGTAACTGAATCACTCTTCAGTAATATATTTCACGATTCAGCACTTCGCATATGTTTCTGTCGCTTTTTGAATGTTTCTCAGGGTTCAGAAACTTAAGTGGTTGACATTTGGATCGCATAGCAATGCCATCTCTTGAATGCTCCCGGAAGTTTTATAAACTTAAATGTTTTAGGGCCGGTTTTTCAAAATCTGATTAAAATTTTAACAAATGAACTGTCAAAACGATGCAATATTGTTTACTTAACTAGAATTTAAAATTTTAACCAGAGATTGAAAAACCGACCTTAAGTGTGCTAGGCTTTCTAACCAAATACTAACAAAATTTTCAACAAAGAACTTTAATTTTCTTGTGAGAAGGCTGTGAAACAACGAAAACTTTATTCTAAAATTTGCCCAAAAATCCCAAAAACAGTTTTAAAACATTTAAATGTCATTTTTAGACTTTCAAAAATCAATTTAGCGGTTGGGACGTTGTATCGCTATCAACACGGTTTTACAAAATTATAAACAAATAAAATCTACAACACAAAAAAATGTAAGTAATATCAGTAATGACAGCAGGAATAAGACACGCCAAAACGGCGAGTTTGGAACTAGAGTTTCTTTGTGACAGATATCGTGATGTTTCCTGGTCTTGTATTAATAACGTAGCGTAAGCTATGACCCGAACACCGTGACGTTCAACTCTCCTCGAGAACACCCGAATAACCGTGACGCGATAGACGTGGCGGATAAGCCTTGTACACTGCCCAGGAAAAAGTGTGCAAGGTGAGAAGTTTTCACTTCAAAAATAAATGAATATATTATTTTAGTCATATTTTAAGGCGGATTTATGTAGCCATTTATTTACATTTAATTTAATTTTCATTTAAAAGATAAATGTATGTAAAGGCATGCATATACCATTGTCATTTACGTTTTCATTTATCTCTTATACTCATTTATTTTTAAAGATGGCGAACTTTTAACTAATAAATGAAAATTATAAATGGCGTATGCGTGTACGGTATGACAGGGACGAGGATTTGAGTTGATCAGCTAGTTATCATTATGTATCTCCGTTATCGTTTCTTTTTAAGATTATTTATTGCAATTAACACGTTTAAAACTAAACTCATAACTTCTTCGCTGTCACTATTGCTGAAAATTTTTATTAATGAACTTTATTCTAATGAAAGTGGGGTTATGACGTTCATCATCTGTCAGCGTATTTTTATTTGTGCGCATGCGTTCATTTTCATTTATTTTTGTCATATATTTTGTATGAATAGGTACATTTAAAAATTATAAATGAGAATTAAATGAAAATTAAATTAACAAAGTAAAAGTAAATGTAAATGAAAATGGCTGCATAAATCCGCTTTTAATCATCTCTGTATTTAGAGTAAATACTACAAGCAATGCGTTAAAAAAAAAAAAAAAAAAAACTGCAATATATGTGCATAATTTATCCATGAAAATGTATCAAAGACATATTGCTTCCTACTGTCCATCAGATACCATCCGTTTCATCTATTGAAATCTCTTTCTTCTTAGTCTCATCTTTCCCATGTATGTTAGCACATATAACTACTGTCTGCTCTCAAACCATCTCGTATACAATATACTACGTCTCCACAGCTACACATACTCGTACACAACATATAACATTCGCTGATTCCGTTTCCTACTGACTGAACTACGGCTCGGATGCGAACAATGGGAGCTACAGCTACTTAACCCCAAGGTCAGACACGAGACGTTCAACAACATAAGAAAGACTGTGTTATGTTCATCTGGTATCTGGTGTATAAGAGGATGGAGTGGCGAATTTGAGTGATGATAATAGCAAAAATCTGTTGTGGCCAGCATAAAACCTTTGACATATCTATATTAGGCGACATAAGTAATGTATTTAACATATCTGGTACTTCTAATTACATCTATTTTTTTTCTCCTGCTGTTCTAAATGTTCGAATTTCTTCCAATTCATTGACGAATGTTTTCAGTTCTTCCCATTAATGTCAGATTAAGGAATACGTAGTTAAATAGTTGTTTATTCTTATAGAATTTGAGAAATTCCACACACACACAATCATTGTAAAAATGTTAAAATCACATTCTAGTCACTCTCAAACGTGCTTATTCACTAAAAGCTGGATATGCGATTTTTAGCATAAATCCAAGTCCTCTCTTAGCGAGAGGTAAAAAATTAGTCGCATACCCTATTGTTCTAATATGTTGACGATAACAAGTAATACGTAATACAAATTTAAATAAAAAAAATGTTGTGGCCAGCACAAGACCTCTCGCTATTTCCATTTTATGTTATATAAGTAATGTATTGCACTTCGCTATCGAACCGTCGTTTTATAACAAAATATTACAGAACTTTACCCAAATAGTGTTTTTTTATTGTATTTAACATGTCTTCTGCACACATATAATTCTAATTATATATATTTTTCATTGTATGAGGAAGTTTCTAAATTTCAGAGATTGTTCCATTTCATTAACCAGATTGGCGGTATTTCTGATAGATATATGCATTTGACCACAATTTTACCTATAATTTCAAATATTTATTAATAAAACAATAAGAAAAATTAAATATACTTCTCAGACAAAGCTATCAGAATGTCACTAAAACTGTTGATATTTGACAATGACATGTGTCATGTTATAAACATTGGAATTTGTCAACTGGTTTCCTTAGTGCCTTAACCTCTTCGATTAGTGTACTCTATAAATTATAGTGTCTTTATCTCTAAATCTATGCAAGATATAATAAAAAATTTTAAGTGTGTTAGATAGAGAATTTTATGTTCTTCAATATTTAATAAAAAAAACTACCAAAAAATTATATTTAGAAGAATTTTTCTAAGAAACTACTACTTCCGGTTGTCCAATTGTTACCAAAACCTTTTCAGCTCTTCCCAGGAATGTCAGATTGAGGAAACTGCAGTTAAATATTTTTTAAGTCTTATAGTTTTTGAGGAATCGTGTCTACAACATCCAGACATACATACACACATACACACATCCACACACACACAGACATCATTTTAAAAATGTTATAATTGGATTCTAGGGACCTTAAATCGTGCTTATTCAATAAAATCTGGATATGCGAATTTTAGCATGAATCCAATACCTCTCTTAGCGAGAGGTAAAAATCTGATGTGGCCAACACAAAACCTCCCGCTATTTAATTTTTATTAATTTAAATACATACCTACGTATTTTTCCAATGCTACAAACTATATTATATTCCATTGCATTGCTTTATTTACCATTTTCTTTATAAAATGTCACTGTTATTAATTTAAAGTGATTAGATTTTTGACATTAACATTTACCTGTCAGTTACATACATTTGAAATATGAACTGCGTAACAAAGGAAGTGTGTTTATCTTAGGCTTCGGGATTTATACTAAAAATTAATTTTTAAATTTATCTGCAAAATACGAGAGAAAAAGTATTAAAGTATATCTGTAGAAAATACAATAATCTTTAATTTTCATAATGACATAAATGCGATAAAATTGCATTTAATGGTATTTTTTTTGAAGTCCAACCTTTATGAGCTTCAAGTAAAGTGCCATTTCCGGTTATCCAATTTACACCAAAATCTGACGTTTATTTTCCATATTAGAATAGAGTCGAAATACAAGGTTTCAGAATTTTCTGAAAGATAGTATTTAAGGTACAGCGTAGACAAAATCCATACATATGCACACACACATACAGATATCATCATGAAAAAACCTGTTGTGGCCAGCACAAGACCTTCCGTCAATCCCATACCAAAAGGTCCTTGGAACAGATTCTATATAATATCATGTAAAAACACATACTATTTTTTACAAATTCCATACAAAAAGTTCATTTGAAAAGATTCTATAAATCCAATTAAATTATAATATAAACTACACTAAAGTAATGTCCTTCCATCTTCTCTTTGGCCTTTCTCTGCGTGTCACTTGCGAGCAACACTAAGACATACCAATTTTAGATCCTATACTTTTTTCCATATTTGGTTTTGCACTTGCAAGTGACATCTGTCAATTAAATTTTTTTGAATAATTATGTCAGCTGTTTCTATGATAAATAGCAAAGCTGACTAATTTTTGAAAATTAATTTCTTTATAATGCTTTAAATTTACATCTATTGAATATGAAGGAAAATTGAAATTGATAATCAAACTCTATAGAGAAGAGTATTTTCTTTTATATATATAATAACAAAAAGTCAAAAAATAATATTTAACTGCGTTTTTTTAAGAAAAACTGTTAGAAACTTCAAATAAGGGTACTTCCGGTGGATCAATTATAACCAAAATCTAATCAACTCTTCATATGAATGTACAGAAGACGAATACGAAAGAATTATAATTTTTAGAATTATAGCATTGGAGTTATCGTGGGAGAAAAATTTGTCACACACGGACACACATACACACACACACGGACACACACATACATACATACATACATACATACATACATACAGACATCATCTTAAAAATAGTAAATTCTTATTGTAGGGACCCTAAAACGTGCTTATTCATTAAAAACCACAGAATTTTTTGACCAAAACCAATACCTTCCTTACCTAAAGGTGACGGAAGATAAAAATGTTAAAATTGGATTCTAGGGACCTTAAAACGTGGTCATTTACTAAAATCTCGATATGCGATTTTTAGCACGACCACTATACCTCCTTTACCAAGGGTAGCGGGAGGTAAAAAATTAGAAACATCATATTCATTACTTGAAAACATCCCCTTTACGAAAATAATATTCATAATCCAACAATGCTCGCAGAAACATAACCTCCTTCTTCCTCTTCTTCTTCTTGCACAATACCGTGGAAATAAAACCAGCACGTCTAAGACTTTTAGCCAGGATCATTTGTCAAGGGTTCTGGGTGCAGGATATCGGCTCAGGCCCGTAGTCCGTGTCCTGCTAAGTGCAGCAGGATTGATGGATCCTGCAAGCCGCGTGAAAAACGAAGCAGCCGAGTTGTCGATGACAGTTATTGCTATAGTCTCTGCTTATTGTCTGCCCGGGTTCATTTATTTTAAACTCACAAAGGGGGTTATCAATTTTCAAGTGGAATAAGTGATTATTAACAGAAAATTAAATTGAGTAGATATACGAAGTTTAATATACAAAAAATGTTGGATAGGATATTTATCATTTTCTTGCATTATTTTGTGTTATTTGCTGCTGTTTTAATTTAATGCCTAATTTACTACAACTTTTGGGTTATTATACAAAAATAAGGTCTTTGAGGTCCAACTTCGAATGCAAATATTTCGGAAACAAAAAGAGATATTAAACTGCGGTTTGAACCAGTGCGTTGACATGTATCTAATAATATATGTCTGTTGTGGCAAGCACAATACCTCGCGCAATTTCCATTTTATGTTATATGAGTATTGTATTGCACTTCGCTATCGAACCGTCGTTTTATAACAAAAAAATTACAGAACTTTACCCAAATATTTTTTTTTATATTTAACATGTCTTCTGCACACGTATAATTCTAATTATATCTAATTTTCATTGTATGAGGAAGTTCCTAAATGTCAGTGATTCTTCCAATTTATTAACAAGATGGCTATATGCATTTTACCTATAATTTGAAATATTTAATTAATAAAACAATAAGAAACGTTAAATGTACTTCCCAGAAAAAGCTATCAGAATATCACTAAAGCAGTTGATTTTTGACACTGATATCTGTCATTTACAAACTATGTTATAAACATTTGAATTTATCAACTGGTTTTCTTAATGTAGTTTAGCCTCTGCGATGTATTACATCCGATTATTATACAGAGTGTCCCATTTAGAGGTGCCACCATTGGGATCTCGAGAACTATAAGAGATACGATGTCGGTTAAATTGGAACTTTTTGTGCGCCTCTGGGAGGCCATCTCAGATGTGCTTTTGTTTCTCCAAAAATTCTCATAGGGCACTAGATAATGACGAAAAACTGAATATTGTTGATTTTTTCTTTTTCAAATAACGTCTAAACTATTAGTAATTAAGAAAAACGTTTCAAATATAAAAGATAGATACTTTTATTAGCTAACCAGTGGCGTATGAAACTAATTTTTATATCCGTAAATTTTCGAGATATAACACAAACTTATATTTTTTTAAATGGAACCCATATTTGATTTCAGTCTCAAAAAAATAATTATTTTTTTCCCTGTTCAATGATGTAAGGGTTATTATATTTTATATTTGTTTTGCTCCTAAAATTTAATTTTTCTCTTTATTTTCCTGAACTTTCTTATTATTTCCCAAAAAAACATTATTATTTTTATTAATTACATTATATTTGATCGAAATAATTTGTTTTATGCCTTTATTACTTAATATTTTCATTCTAGACTCATAATTACAAATTACACTAATGTGTCAAGGGCGACCAGATACAAAATATTATAAAAATTAGTTTGATACGAGTTTCGAGCAAAAACGAAATAAATTATTTAAATACAAGGAGTATTTCTAAATAGAAATCTACCAATATTTTCAAAATAATTATAAATTTAATACAAAATAAGGAAAAAAATAATAAATTTGAAGGCAAAACAAATATAAAACATAATAACACTTACATCGTTGAAAAGAGAAAAAAATAATGATTTTTTTGAGACTAAAATCAGATATGGGTTCTATTTAAAAAAATATAAGTTTGTGTTATATCTCGAAAATTTACTGATATAAAAATTTATTTTGTACGCCACTGGTTAGTTAATAAAAATATCTATCTTTTGTATTTGAAACGTTTTTCTCAATTACTAATAGTTTAGAAGTTA
Source organism: Ophonus ardosiacus (assembly GCA_943142095.1). NCBI lineage: Eukaryota > Metazoa > Arthropoda > Insecta > Coleoptera > Carabidae > Ophonus > Ophonus ardosiacus. The sequence goes on from OW964835.1 coordinate 7,698,166, forward strand.
TTTGAAAAAGAAAAAATGAACAATATTCAGTTTTTCGTCATTATCTAGTGCCCTATGAGGATTTTTGGAAAAACAAAAGCACGTCTGAGATGGCCTCCCAAAGGCGCATAAAAAGTTCCATTTAACCGACATCGTATCTCTTATAGTTCTCGAGATCCCAATGGTGGCACCTCTAAATGGGACACACTGTATACATTATAGTGTTTTTACTTCTAAATCTACTCGTACACAAGGTATAATAAAATTTTTAAGTGTATTAGATGGAGAATTTTAGGTTCTTCAATACTTATTTGTAATACCAAAAATTTCCACAAAATGATATTTAGAAGAATTTTTCAAAGAAACTCCTACTTCCGTTACCAAAACCTTTTCAGCTCTCCAGAAATGTCAGATTGAGGAATTCATAGTTAAAAAGGTCTTATAGTTTTTGAGGAATCGTCCTTCCAACATCCACACGTACACACACACACACACACACACACGTACAGACATTATCGTTAAAATCGGATTCTAGGGACCTCACAAACTGGTCATGTACCAAAATCTAGACATGCGATTTTTAACACGATCCCTCTACCTCTCTTACCTATGGTAGCGGGAGGTAAAAATAAATTTATGAAAAATATTAACTTTTTATCTAAAAGTGAGTGTACTTATTTGAGTTTTGGGGGGCTTAACTAAAAAAATAAATAAAAACATAGATTTGTATCAGAAATTTATTTTCTGAAAAGAAAGGCGCACTCTATATATATTCAAAGGGTTAAAGAACAGCCCTTATACATAACTTTCAACTTGTATAAAAATTAATTTGAGTTATATCAATATTTGACTTTTGTTGCGTGATATCTATTTCCAAATTATTGGGTTTTCCTTCCATATCAACGTGTTGTATTGATCAATCAAGGCCATCAACAATAAACTTCAAATTGAGTTGAAACAATTCGCAAAACCAGCTACAAATACTGTATTCTCACATTCTAAACCAGTTGGGTGACTCCCTATAGGCGATTAACCTCCTTTGCATGTTTATGACTACTTAGACGGTGTGCAATTCTAATATTGCGGATTAATATGTCTATCAGCTTTTCAATAAGGATGATAGTCTGATTTTTTCTGGTTGAATTTTCTGGAAAATTGTAGAATTTTTTTCATTGTTTGTAGAAGGATTGCGTGTCAGTCTATTTTAAGTAAATAAGGTAAAATGACTGATGATTCATTATTTCATTGATAGAATGAGAAATTTCGTGTTTCATGTATTAAATTATTGTTTGTCTGACAACCTAATTTGTACGTTTGTACTTTAATATTATTATGATATGAAACAAAGAAAAATTTCATTACTCATGAAGTTTTGAAAACTGTAACAATGTACTCTTAATTCTCAGATTCTATATTTCTAGTTTGTAAATTTTAGTGGTACACTAAACTTCGCGACTAGAATTCTAAAATAAAAAAAATCTGTTGTGGCCAGCACAAGACCTCTCGCCATTTCCATATTAGGCTATATATGTATTGTATTGCACTTCGCTTTCGAACCGTCGTTTTATAACAAAATATTACAGAACTTTACCCAAATATTGTTTTTTATTGTATTTAACATGTCTTCTGCACACATATAATTCTAATTATATCTATTTTATATAATTTTCATGTCAGATTGGCGGTATTTCTGATGGATATGTGCATTTTACCACAATTTTACCTATAATTTCAAATATTTAATTAATAAAACAATAAGAAAAGTTAAATATACTTCCCTGAAAAAGCTATCAGAATGTCACTAAAACTGTTGATATTTGACAATGACATGTGTCATGTTATAAACATTGGAATTTGTCAACTGGTTTCCTTAGTGCCTTGGCCTCTGCGATTAGTTTACTCTATAAATTATAGAGTCTTTATCTCTAAATCTATACCAGATATAATAAAAATTTTAAGTGTATTAGATGGAGAATTTTATGTTCTTCAATATTTAATAAAAAAAACTCCCAAAAAATTATATTTAGAAGAATTTTTCTAAGAAACTACTACTTCCGGTTGTTCAATTGTTATCAAAACCTTTTCAGCTCTTCCCAGGAATGTCAGATTGAGGAAACTGCAGTTAAATATTTTTTAAGTCTTATAGTTTTTGAGGAATCGTGACTACAACATCCAGACATACATACACGCACACACACACACACACACACACACATACACATCCACACACACACACACACATACACATCCACACACACACAGACATCATTTAAAAAAATGTTATAATCGGATTCTAGGGACCTTAAATCGTGCTTATTCAATAAAATCTGGATATGCGAATTTTAGCATGAATCCAATACCTCTCTTAGCGAGAGGTAAAAAATTCTGTTGTGGCCAGCACAAGACCTCTCGCCATTTCCATATTAAGCTATAAGTACATATTGCATTTTGCATTTAACATATTTGGTACACACACACAAAATTTTTAATCTATTATTAATATATTTTTATTTTTTTAATTCATTCTATAAATAAGTTTCCTTTTACTTTTCTAAATGTTTGAGATTTATTGACGAGATTGGCGGTATTTCTGATGCTGTACGTAATATACGTTTCTATAATTTTAAATATTTAATTAATAATAAAATAACAAATATTAAATGTACTTCCCAGAAAAAGCCTTAAGTAATTATCTGGATTTTTGACACTGACATTTTTCTGCCAATTACTTACAATTACAATCAATTTTTCAACTGGTTTGCATGGAGTTATTTGGGCTGTCAGATTCATTACAACGAATTATTTTATATATTTATAATTCTCTATCTCTAAATCTATAGAAGATATAATAAAAATGTTCAATGTATCGGAGAGAGAATTTTATATTCTTTAATATTTGTAATAACATAAATTTCTAAAAAAATAATTACAATTTTTTTTTAAAGAAACTACTACTTCCGGTTGTCCAACTATTACCGAAACCTTTTCAGCTCTTCCCATTAATGTTAAATTGGTCTTTAGTCTTACAGAATTTGGAAATTGGATTCTAGTGACCTAGAAACGTGTTTATTTACTAAAATCTGGATATGCCAGCACAATACCTCTCATTATTTAATTTTTATTAATTTAAACACATACCTATATATTTACATACGCCACCAACTGTATGAATACAGTGTGTCCAGAAAAAAACTAATTCGGAGTAGGCAATGACACAGAAACGTATGTCTGATTATTATTCAATTCAAAAATCACAATCACAATCACAAAACTGATCGTGAAATGTAATTTTAAGGAGAAAAGATAATAAAGAAGGATAAAATAAGGATTCGAGAAAAAAATTTATATAACATTTTTCACAATACCTATCTAGTGTCAAATTGAAATTTAATTAAATACTTTCAAATTGACATACGTTTTTTTAATCATAGCCTAATCCAAAATAGAATTTTTTTGAACATACTATATTTAATATAACAATTTTGCAAACTTTAATGTAGATACTATTATTATTTTCATCTCCAGAATATTACCATTATATTAATTCAAAATTCATTAGATACTTTATAAATTCATACTTTAATATTTTCTTCTTAAACACTATCATTATTAATTTGAAGTAACTAGTTTTTACCTCCCGCTACCCTTGGTAATGGAGGTATAGGGATCGTGCTAAAAATCGCAAATCGAGATTTTAGTAAATGACCACGTTTTAAGGTCCCTATAATCCAATTTTAACATTTTCACGATGATTATATATATATATATATATATATATATATATATATATATATATATATATATATGTGTGTGTGTGTGTATGTGTGTATGTGTATGAAGTATGAATTTCGTCTTCGCTCTAACTCAAATACTATCATTCATAAAATTCCGAAATCTTGTATTTCTACCCTATTCTAATACGAAAAGAAGACATTAGATTTTGGTGTAAATCGGATAAACGGAAATGGCACTTTACTTGAAGCTCATAATGGTTTTTCTTCAAAAAATATCATTAAATGCCACTTTTTCGTATTTTATGTCATTATGAAAATTAAAGATTATTGATTTTTGTACAGGTATCAATTAATACTTTTTCTATATATTTTACAGATAAATTTAAAACTAATATTTTTATATAAATACTGAAGCCTAAGATAAACACAATAGGCTAGTCCACCGTAATCAAAAATAGTAAAAGTTTATTGAAAATATGAATGATAATAGTTAAAGGATAAGGAAAATTATATTTCTTTTATTATAAATTATTCCTTCTAGAAAACACGGGGAGTTTTGCTTTTGATAATGTAGAACATGTGCACGAGTGTTTGAGCAAATAGGATCCAAGTATGCACTCCGACTTTGAGAAGCCCCGCCTTAACTAAGAATATACTTCTTCGAGTGTGTCGGATCTGTTCGGTTGCTGTTCGGGAGACATTCTAATTTCTTTGTTTTTATAAAATGACAAAAATAAGTGAAATAAATTAAGTATAATAATTTATTTCATGTCTCTAATAATGAATTACATTGTTACAATTGAAATATACATTATTTTGTAATTTGTTTAACATTTTTTCGTGGCTTGTGAACCACTGTTTGTTTACTTTTGGTATATCCACATGACCTACGTCACAAAGCTAATTTAAAATTCGGACCTTAGTATCTCGCTTATTTGGAGGAATTTTTAACTCGGACTTTAACATGTGGTCTTATATTTTTATGTACTTCAAGATAAAATTAAAAAAAAAATATCGTGGAATAGCCTATTCCTTTGTTACACAGTTCATATTTCAAATGAATGTAACTGAGAGGTAAACGTCAGTGTCAAAGAACTAATTACTTCAAATTAATAATAGTGACATTTTAAAAAGAAAATAGTAAATAAAGCAATAGTTACATGCAATGGAACATAAAATAGTTTGCAGCATTAGTAAATACGTAGGTATGTATTTAAATTAATAAAAATTAAATAGTGGGAGGTTTTGTGTTGGCCACATCAGATTTTTTGACATTGACAAGGAGTTATGAATATTCCACAACTATTAATAAATTTATCTATTATAAATACTTGTCTAAATTTGTTTACATTTCATTAATACAATATATGTAATTACTCCCGTATCAACTTACACCATTGTCCATTATTATAATATAAAATTATAAACAATCGCTTCATTATCGCTTTTGTCCTGTCATCGTAGTATGCCATGATCAGCACGACCATCAGCGGTAAGTGCAGTAAACATTAGCAACAACAGATCAAGCGGGCTGGTTAATGCACAGCCACCCCGGACCCGGCATATAGGGTTCGCCAGGGGCGGAGGGGAGTGACATGATGATTTTATTGCAATGTAAAATTGAAGTTTATTCAGTTCGTAGCCGGTAAAAAATGTATTGATCGTGGATGCTATTCTGTCGGTTGTCGGTTTCACTGGTGCAGTGGCGTACGGGAGAGTTTCACAAAAGGGGGCGGTTTTGGTGACGTGATAGTTTGTGGTAGTTAAGCCTCATTCCCAGCTACTTCACCAATGCATATCGACAGTAGCGACATCTGACTGATATGAATTGTAATTTCAAAATATTCCTAGAATATCGATTGTAATAGGGCTGTTGCAAGAATTTTTATATGACTTCTAAATTCTAAGAACTAAAGTTTAAAAGATATTGTTCTATAAAGGAACTTAAATTTGAAAGTATCACAAAATATCCATTAGATATTTTACAATTAAATATTGAAAAAAAAAGAATGTGATGTCAGAGTACATACAGTTTAACATGTGACAAATTGTCGCCTACTATTAATAATATAAATAACGTAAATTGTTTTCCTATTGGCTATGAATGACGTGATGTGTGTACTCCGACGTCACAGGAGTGGGAGGTTGTTTTTCAGGACTAGTTCTGACGCCAATTTTTACCTCCCGCTACCCTAGGTAAGGGAGGTATAGGGATCGTGCTAAAAATCGGATATAGAGATTTTAGTGAATAAGCACGTTTTGATGTCCCCAGAATCCAATTTTAACATTTTTACAATGATGTCTGTAGGTATGTATGTGTGTGTGTGTGTGTGTGTGTGTGTGTGTGTGTGTGTGTGTGTGTGTGTGTGTGTGTGTGTGTGTGTGTGTGTGTGTGTGTGTGTGTGTGTGTGTGGATCGTGTGGACACGATTACTCAAATACTATCAATCAGAAAATTTTGAAATTTTGTATACCCATTCTATACTGATGTGGGAAGAGCTCATTAGTTTTTAGTGCATATCGGATAACCGGAAGTATCATTTATACAAGCTTTTAAGAGTTTTTCTTGTAAAAAATGCATTAAAAATAATATTTTAACAACTTTTACCAATACAAATTGAATATAATGGCACAATCTTCAATTCTACGATAATAGCATTAGTAAATAACTTGAAATAACTTTAAATATTATATTATAAAATAATTTATTTTTGTACATCACTTTGCCTCTGCGTCAAACAAAAACAATACTTTAATATCAATTTTGACATATTTAAACAAATGTCACTGTCACGAAGCATTTACCTACATTAAAATTAATAATGAAACTATGTTAAGAAGAATTTAGTAGTTTAAATATGATTCTAATGAAATTAAGGTTAGTAAAATTAATATATTTTCCATCATACATAAATATGAGATATACAGGATATTTCGATTTAAATTTGATGTTCGCAACAATACATATCAAACAGCTCTCAATAAGAACGTGATTTCATAGTTTGCAACTACACATTTACGAAATGGATCATCTACGGCGAAGAATTTACACAGATTGCGTTTTAGAGCATAAGGAAGTTGGTGCTGATTTTGACAATAATGTGTGTGTGACGATTTTTCCTTAAAATATATTAATGATCCAAAACTTCGCAAAAGTTGGTATTTGCTTACAGATTTTTCAGGAAAAATATATTAAAATATAATCCAAAATTTCGTATTACAAACTTTTCTATTTATTGGAATAACAAACGATCAATCGGAAGTGATACTTTACTTAAAGCTCATTGCCATTTTAAACATGGAATTGGCGGGAGGTCATGTGCTGGCCACATCAGATTTTTTTTATTGAATTATTCACGGAAATAACAATAAATAATTATTATTTTTTATTTTACTATGAAAAATATTGCATAAACTTTCATTTAAAATAAGTAATTTGTATGATTGATTTTTGTAATTATTTCATATTTTTAAATATGTTAATTTAACTGTTCAAGTTTTAATAATGATGATATGTCTTACCAAATAATAACCCAATAAAACTTGACCTTGGAAAAAAAATTACGGTGTGAACATATATCAACTAAAAGTTTGGTGTAGTTAAAATTTGGTTAGGTCACAATATAGTGTCACGGTGTAAATCAGGCCTATGTTTCTATTGTAAAATCTAAATTGTAATTTCGTAAATTAAATTCATCATAATCTAGTCCTTAGACACCGTATCTATTATTGTTGAAGGGAAAATTACACCAATGAAAAAAGAATAGTTAAGCTTAGAGCTTTGGTATGCCATAATTTTGGGGAAAACCAATATAAAATAAAACATATGCAATAAAACTTGTATTATACACAATTATTACGTCATAACTAATGCATTATTTCCTTCTCGTAGTTAACGTGCGCCACTGCTACCACCCCCAGAAATTTCTCGCGGGGTAGAGAGTGGGGAACAATGCGCAGTGGTGCCACTACACGCGCGGTTTGATTATTTTGTTTTGTTTCATTACTGATTTATAAAATCACTACATTGTTGCAACGTGTTTGCATGGATTTTTCCCATTTTCAGTTGCGGGCAGTTTTAATTGGAAAAATCTCAAATTATTAATTAAAATCTGTATTATAATAATTGTTATTTTGTATTTAATCAGATAAATATAAATATGAACAATGCCTACCGGCGGGATATGTTTTTCATTCCGGATTTTAAATATTGAAATGAATATCAAATTTTGCTGTAACTATATTTTCCTATAATTGCTTCGAATATTGATGATAATATTTATTTATTTTAATGGATGCTGTAAATTGTACATAATTTTCACATATAATTTAAAGTACATATTAAATATTCATTAAATTTACAAATAAATTTGAAAGCTTTGAACTCAAAAATTCCTATTTTTTGTTAATTCGATTAAATTCAAAATAATTTGACATTTATATATGCAATAATTAAATGAATCACAATATTTTAATAACATTTTATAAAATTGACGTAAAACTGTTATGGCTAAAATAAATTAAAATTTTCAATAAAACGTAACAGCAGACCGAACAGTAATAATAAAATATTTATATTGTATATTTATAAAAGTTTTATTGAATTAGTAAAATACTGTTTATCCCAAATATAGTCAATAATTTACCAATTTACTGCAGTGTGTATTTTGGCATTTATTCCAATTTCCAATAAAATAAAAATATAATGATTAAAATACATTTTAGGTGGGCACGAGAAAAAATTCGGAAATAATTTTGAATATCTCAATTATAAAACTAAAATGGAGTCTTAAGGTAAAGTTTATAACTAAAGAAAAAAAACCCTTAACCTTAACAATAAATTTAAAAACTATATACGTATTTCGAGAACTAAGTTCTCATCATCAGTAGAAACTACAAAGTAAACACAGAGAAGTTAAGATTACTCAGCATGTAAACCATGCCAGAGGTCCAGAGTTTTTCCATCAATCAAATTTACGATTGAAAAAAAAAGCCAATAAACAAATACCATTTTTGGACACACTGGTTATTAGAAACAAAACTAAATTAGAATTTGACATATATAGGAAACCAACGAATACTAATCGATTTATAACAGCTGATTCGAATCATTTTTGGCAACATAAATTAGCAGCGTTTAACTTTTTGATTAATAGACTGACCAAATTTCCGTTAAACAAAACACGTTTTGAAAATGAATTGAAATATGTTAAAGAAATAGCTAAATATAATGGATTCCCGGTTAAAATTATAAATACACTAGTCTATAAATTTAAAAATCGTCAATCCGTATTAGATTTCACAACTTTAACGCCAACTAATAATAAAAATAATAATAAATATATAACATTACCATATGATAATGCCACCAAAGGTTTAAATAAAATTTTTAAAAATCAAAATTTAACGGTAACTTATAAATCAAATAACACCATTAAATCATTATTAGGTAACCCTAAAGGTAAAATAGATAATAATAAAAAATCCGGTGTTTATAAAATTGACTGTAAAGATTGTAATAAAGTTTATATTGGGCAAACTAAAAGACAAATTGATACTCGATTTAAAGAACATTTCTATCATTTAAAAAGCGCTAATCCTGATAAATCTAGTGTAGCACAACATATGTTTATTAATAATCATAAAATTGACAATTCTAATATAAAATTATTGAAAAAAGTTGATAATAATTAGAGATGTGCCGATTATGACTTTGGCCGACTAGCCGACTAGCCGATTAGTCGGTTGTAAAGAGGCCGACTAATCGGCCGACTAGTCGGCCAAGCCGATCACGGTTTCGGGGATTTCCGTGACGTAAATGTCATAGATATGTTTTCTTTACAAGCATGTAATTTTAGAAACTGATTACCAAAGGAAAGGATGCTTTGCTTTACATTTCAAAATGTGTAAGACTGATTATAAAATAAAAATATTAATATACAATCAAGGTTTTTATTTAATGTAATTCCCCCCATTTTATTGAGAAATACATACAAAGTAAAAAGCCGGATAGTCGGCGCTCTTTGCCGAATAGTCGCCGAATAGTCGCCGACTACGATAGTGGCCGGATAGTCGGCTTTACCGACTAGTCGCCGACTAGTCGGCACATCTTTAATAATAATAGATATTTAGACGCACACGAGAGTTTGATAATACATAAATTTAAAGATAAATTAATGAACGCGGACCTAGGTCCCATCCCAAATTCTAAATTATATGAGTTAATATAAAACAGTTACTTTGTTTAATCTCAGTTACCCAATTAGGTATCCACTCACCTTTGACTCCTGTCCCTATATAACCCGTGTTCTCTCCCTTATTCCTCAGAGCTGTTTTGACCTCTGGCATGGTTTACATGCTGAGTAATCTTAACTTCTCTGTGTTTACTTGGTAGTTTCTACTGATGATGAGAACTTAGTTCTCGAAATACATATATAGTTTTTAAATTTATTGTTAAGGTTAAGGGGTTTTTTCTTTAGTTTGAATATCTCGTTTATTAATCGTACATTAACATGTAATGTACAGTAGCTGAAGATAGGCTTGCTTTAAGCCTGAAACGTCCGTAATAAATAATTCTAGAACATACATGGACCATTTAAGCCTTTTAATTCAATAGAAATTCGAAATTCAGTAAATATATCTATTTCATTTGAGGTATTCACCGTCTGAATTATTGAACTACATCTTTAGAAAAGTAACATAATAACTAATCTGCCCTAAATACATCCCAGAAAAGTATTTAAGTGATCATTACTCGTTTGCCGGAGTTCAGAGTTTAGCTCCGGAATCAAACGTTTGAATCTGGCTCCAGAGTATAGCCAAACAACGTAGATACTTCTCGTTCAGAACCTGACCTCCCTAAATTACCAAACTTCTAAATGACACTTCATTGCCAGCGATTCTTTACGCTAAGCACCCGATCGCTTTACTCGGTATAAAGTGATAGCAATGGGGGTACTTTAAATTTAGTTTTTCCAAAGTGAAAAGAAGATTTAGATTTCGATTTATGTATTTATAAAAAAAGAAAATGTAGAATAATATTACAATTCCAAATGTAATATATTTAGTAAACTTGAATTATTTTTTCAAGTATTTAGTGACACATTATTATCAATAATAGTAATTTACGTAACAAGACCTGAAAGTGATACTTTACTGGGTGAGCAAGCATATTCCAGAGCGAGCCGTAGGCGAGCTTTGGAAGCTTGTGAGCCCAGTATAGACACTTTCAGGTCATGTTGGGTACAATATTTTTTTGCGATCCTGAAAAAAGAATAAAAAAGTATTATTTTATTATTTACTGCGAGCAAATAAGAAATAAATAAACAACTGATCTCCATGGAAACATTTAGCTTTACCGGTCCCGGGATCGGTAAAGTACTTTCCGATCCCTTATAGACAACTTTCCGAGCTAGCTCAGCAAAGAAGGACTTTCCGGTTTAAATAGAGATCAGAAAGAGCTCATTTTCTGGACGATCGCGAAAAAAATAATTGAGAATAAAACCTCATTTCCACTTAATGTTTTAATAATTAATGCATAATGATTAGAGTATAAGGCTTAATGCATTATGATAATTTACTACGATACAATTTCTAGCTACATTGTTTAGTGACTAATTCAACAGATATGTCACAATTTTTTCTCTTATTACTTGTTGTCTAGCTGTTAATATAAAATTTATTGTAAACATCGTCATGCCAACGTATGGTATAAAAATCAACTACAATTATTTCAAATAATTTCATATTCCGTACAAGAAATTTGACTTAGAAATACTTGTAAATTTCATAAATATACATATACGTTTCTTAATACATACTAGTATTTTTTCTTCTTTTTCTACAACTACAAGTTACATTTCATTTTATTAGGTTATTTTTTCAGATTAATGACGTAAGTCTTCTGCCTATTCATTTTCGCTGAAGATACTCATTGCATTTGTATAAAAAAAATGTGTTATAGCCAGCACAAGACCTCTCGCTATTTCCATATTAGGTTATATAAGTATTACACATATTTAACATTTCTGGCACATATAAAAACATATACCTTCTTCATATATTTCTATATTTTTTAATTTATTTTATGAACAAGTTTCCTCTTATTCTTCTAATGTTCGAGATTCTTCGAATTCATTGATGAGGCTGACGGTATTTCTGAAGGGTATATGTAATATAACTATGTATCTGTAATTATAAATATTTAATTAATAATAAAATAAGAAATATTAAATGTAATTCCCCGAAAAAGTCTTCAGTAATATTTTTTGGGTTTTTGACACTGACATCTGTTAATTACAAACATTTTATTTTTTCATGGGCTGTGAGATTCATTTACAACATATTATTTTATATACATATTTATATTTCTAAATATCTAACTCTATAGAAGATATAATAAAAATATTAAATGTATCGGATATTAAATATACTTCCCAGAAAAAGTCTTCAGTAATGTCTGGATTTTTGACACTGACATTTACTTGTCAGTAACAAACATTTTAATTTTTTAATTTACTATTTTATATATTTATATTTCTCTACATCTAACTCTACAGAAGATATAATAAAAATATTAAATGTATCGGATAAAGATTATTATATTTTTTAATATTTGTATTTAAGATAAATTTAAAAAAAAAATAATATTAAATTTTTTTTAAGAAACTATTACTTCCGGTTGTCCAATTGTTATCAAAATCTAATCAGCTCTTCCCAGTAATGTCAGATTGAGGAAATCGCAGTTAAACATAGCTTAAGGCTTATAGTATTTGAGAAACCGTGGCTCCGACGTCCATCCATCCACATACATACATACACACACATACATACACACACATACATACATACACACACACACGCACACACACACGTGCTTATCCACTAAAATCCGGATATGCGACTTTTAGCATGTTTCCAATACGTCTCAGCGTAAAAATCAAAAATAGCCAAGAATAATTATTCGAAAAAAAAACCATACTATAAATATTATTAACCTTCCATTATAATATCAAACGTCAAAATATGTAAAGTATATCATGCAACAACCCTATTTAAATTTTTTGTCATTAAAAAAATCAAGCGTCCATCTTCTTCTGGCGAGACGACTAACCATCAGTTCGAATTAAAAACGTGGAATGAAAATTACAGCATCAGTTGCAAAAATTATCCTGTCATATTTGATGCGATAGTTTTGATCTCCTGACGTATAGTTATCCCTCATCTTACCATCAGGTAGAATATCCAACAAAATGAAACATAAAACCAAAATATATGTAATTTAAATATTATTTGCAACTTGATCTCAGAACTTTAGAAGTTATACAAACTTTATGCAGCAGAAGAAGCTCAAAAGTTGTGTTTAGTAAAAGAATAATAAGTAAAATATATGATGAAATAAATTAATTTTGATCCTACCAGTTACAAATTTATTTCAACGATTCTGTGTGACAGGCTAATTATTCACACTTCTATATAGCGCATTGTTCGCGCTGAGTATATAATAATAAATTGTGGAAGATGCAATGTCTCTGCTTGAACACGGATTCTGTGGCTCAGTTGGTAGAGCGTCTCGCTAGAAATGAGAAGGTCCGGGGTTCAAATCCCTGCAGAGTCATTGAATTTTTCATAATTTCTTTCGTCGTTTATTTAATATTCTCCGTTCTCCGTGATCCTTAAGGCATAATTCTTTCATTTATAAAATATATGATGTTATAATTTATGTGATAGTAAATGCATTTCAATATGTTACAAATTACAATTTGCACTTAAGGCTATTATGTATTTGTAACATATCAATATATTATTTACCTAATTAGTGAAAATTTAAATTAATTATAATAATTAACACCCGGAATTAAATTAAATAGAAATTGATATTCATTGTGATTGATTTTAGTAGTAGCAATAATTACAATACTTTGTTATTATTATTCTGGCAAAAATTTATTTACAAAATAATCATTTTTTCTTCCTGTAAAAATCTAGATCTACAATTGCGAATACCTGGACAACACCGAAAAAATAAAAATCTGATGTGACCAACACAATACCTCCGGCCACAGACCACGTCACACTATTGGTATCTTTTTCGCGCAGCCTACTACAGAGACTAGTATGAGAAAGATACATACATACATACATACATACATACATACATACATACATAAAATCACGCGTTTCCACCTAAATGGGTTAGCAAAAACCCGAAAACAATAAGAAAAGGGATGAAAGTAAGAGCTCCACTGAATCACTTAACTCTTTAAAAACATTCTTCTTTCGCCTTGTCCAAAATCATCATAACTTTCATACAAGAACATATAAATGTGACCGATTTTCGGTAGCGAATAACCGCATCCGGACCACAATAATAGTTACGCAACAATCATCCTTTGCCACACACTCCTATCCATGTACACTTCTTTCACCTCAGCCACATTCATAAACGTATTCATACATAATAACATATTAAAGTGACCGATTTCCGGTAGCGAATAACCGCATCCGGACCACAATAATAGTTACACAAAAATCATCTTTCGCTACACATTCCTGTACAAACATACTCCGTTCTTCTCGTCCACATAAAAGTTCAGAAAGATAGCTATAGGTTTCTTTAAAAATCAAATGCAGTTATACAAAAAACAATTATGACTTCTTGATACCACGAATTGCTTTAAAATTAAACGAACTTTTATTTAAAATTAAAAAAAAAATGGTTTATAGGCCCTTTGAAACACTTCTGCTCGTATTTATTTACTTTATTTTCAATAATAAACTATAAGAAAAATGTATTGACATTGCCATTTTATTTCTTTCTTACATAATATTACATTACCTAACTGAGTTATAGGTGTCGCTAGCAATCAATATCAAAATATTTTTAAATTATTTTTCCTACGACCACTGTTAAAAGTAGTCTTTTTAACGGTTGCTTAGCGAGTTAAAAATAACATTTTAAAACACAGTGAATACTTTTAAATCGTTAAAAAACAAATTTACTTTTAACACTAGTGTTAAAAAAGAACTAAATCTAGTTACATTTAATGTTAAAAATTTAACTAAATCTAGTTACATTTAGTGTTCATAAGTAAATGTAGTTTCATTTTATATTTATTTTTGTACTGAAATTATTTATATAGGTATTTTATTAGAAGTACAAATTATTTTGAAACGTTTATTGTTATAGTACAATTATTACAATTGTTTATAGTAATTCCTTGCAAGGCGCTTGAAGAATTGGAATTTAAAACAGTATTGTTGGAAGTAGAGGTTAGAATAAACAATTTTCAGTTGTTCATAGCAAATACATCATGACCTGTCATAAATGCCATTCTATAATTTTTAGTTTTTACTAATACATAACTAGGGTCGTAGGAAAAATAGTGTATGATATTCGTGTTAAAAATGATTTTATTTCGTTCGTGGGGTTTGTTTTACTCGGCTTCGTCTCGTTTCACAAACTTCCCCACTCACTCATAAAATGTCACTTTTAACACTTATATCATAAATAACTAATATGTATTTTTTAAATATAACAGAACTCCAGAAACAAATAAAAATTGAAAGTAACAAAATACAATTTTCATATGTCATCAACGTTACTAACCTAACGTGTAAAAATTTTACAAGTTAGCTGTCAATTTTACAGGTTAGTAAAGATTAATTTTCAAAAGTAGTAGATAGTATCAATAAATGAAGTTTAGAAGGGAGAACAAATAAAATTTATTTTAAGTTGTGTTAATTTTTCAAGGATATAAGTGTAGCGTACGTAATGACAGTTTATATTTATGTTCACTACAGTATTTAATTCCTACCCTAACTAACATATCCTCCATCTGCTCATCCAGTGTTTTGTTTAACAGTTTAACAACTGAATGCGATGTTCCAGCGCACGCTATAGCTTTTCTGTTTCACCCTTTCGGTCCCTTCGTGTATAGAAAAACAGAACGCGTGACGCTAGTTTGCATAGTTGGCGTTGACTCCGAACTAGGGCAGGGTGCGAGTGAGGATGATTTTATTGTTATAGAAAGTGATGGTTATTAGGGTAATGGGAGGAATGCTGAATTGATATTCAAATGGGTTTGGGTCAGACTTAGAGGAATAGTACAAGGATGGAGTTGTTGTAAGTAATGGGTTTTGTTGTAGTTGTGTTATGTTGTTGGGAGTTTGGTTATAGTAGTAAAACATAGTGACAATATGAGCAAAAACAACCAAATTAAAATGCAACGAAAATAAAATATTGCAGATAATACATGCTAAGATAATGTTTATTAATGAATAAACATTCGTAGCTCACTTGATTTATATAATATTTTATTCAATTTTGACGAAATAGTAGTAAAAATCATTATAATATTTAATTTTAAATAAAAAATAAATAAATATATCATCACGGCATATTACCCATTTCTGGGTGTGCCAGTATCTACAACACATATAGACATTGGTAATGATGACGACATATTTTACCGTGTGGGCGCTTACCAGGCAAAAAACAAAACAAAAATCTAATCAGTTAGTAGGCTGTGCATGATAACCGACAATGATAGACGTCAAGTCATCTATTAAAAAAGCTTTATTGTCTGTCATTTGTGTCGTGAAAAATAATGAAAGTGGCTGATAATGCCCGATAAATACTGTGGTGAGTGTTATTTTCGTACCTGATGTTATTTTAAATGCATTATTTGTTGCAGTTGAGTTAAAATTTTGTGTGACTTAAAAAAATTTAATTCACGTGTGAATAAAATGTTACTTGTAGTTGTTGCTATGAAGTTAATAATGACAGTTTTAAACGACAAAATTTAATAAAATATATTAAAATTGTGAAAAATTAAGTGCATTGCATTATATCCTTTTTTACCTTCTGTCACCTTTAGGTAAGGAAGGTATTTTCTTTGGTCAAAAAATTCGGTGGTGAGTTTTTATTGAATAAGTATGTTTTAAAGTCCCTAGAATATGATTTTACTAGTTTTACGATGATGTTTGTATGTGTGTATGTGTGTGCATCAAAAATTTCTCCGATGATAACTCCAATACTAAATTCTAAAATAATTATTTCGTATTCCTCTTCTTTATATCTACCTATATGAAGAGCTGATTACATTTTGGTTATAATTGGTCAACCAGAAGTTCCCTTATGGAGTTCTTCATAGTTTTTCTTTCAAAAACGCAATTAAATATCATTTTTTCACATTTCATGTGATTATCAATATGAAAGAATATCTTATTGTCTATAAGGTTTGATTATACATCTTCCTTCATATTCAGTAGATATAGAGTTAAGGAATTATAAAGAGATTAACTTTTATAAATCAGCCAGCTATGCTACAATCAAGGAAACAGCTGATACATTCAAATAATTCTAATTGACAGATGCAAGTAAGTGTCAAGTGCAATTTATATAGTGTATGTTCGTGTTATAATTTTACTGTATTTATAGAATCTTTTCCAAGGAACTTTCGGTATGGAATTTGTAGAAAATAGTATGTTCGTGTTACAATTTTACTAGATATATACAGGCCCGTAGCCAGGAACCATCAATAGATGGGGCTATAATTTTTTCAGAGGGGGCTGAAAATTAATAAAAATAGTATAATATATAGTATTTATTCAAAACAAAAATAATATACAAAAAAAAAAAACACAAATATTTAAGTACATTACATAATAAAATATAAATATATTATCTTAAATTTTAACACTAAAATAATTGTAATTTTCTATTATTTAAAGCATTAAATTTTAATAAAACTTTTTGTAAATTAACATTTTTCGTGCGAGATCTTTCAAATGCAAGAAATGTTAAATTTGCTAAGCGTTGATGCGTCATTGATAATCTTTGCGGTCGATTTATTCTGGTTAACACAGAAAATGTTGATTCGCAAAGAGCTGTACTGCAGCCGAAAGTTCTAGCTGTTGCTAACATTTTATATGTATTTTCATATGCTATTCTTTGTTTGTAAATTTCTTCAAAAGTTTTAGAATTGTCGATCTTCTTCAGATATGCTCGAACTACATGTAGTTCTTCTTTAGATGGTAGTGGAATATCCAAGGTTGATAATAATAATAATGACAAATAATATCAATTTTAACAAAATATGATTTTAAAGCAGAACATAATATTCAAATAAATATTTAAAAAAAAATCGTTCTTTAAACATAAAGGTAAAATTAAATATTGAAATTTGAATTTGACATTTCTTGAGATTCTAAGTTCATTAATATTTTAATAATACGATCTTTGAACTGCAAAACTTGTTCTAAGGTAGAGGAATAAAAAATAACAATATTTAGTGCTTCATAATAATATTATTAAAACTGCAAATGATTAATTATCACCGAAAATAATGATGCATACTGGTAGCCTTAGCCTCTAGTGAGAAATGCTCGAACTAGACTAAACATATCTCTATCTCTAGTTGTCTCTTTCTGGCCAGCCGAAATCAAAACATTCATTGGGAAGGGATAGGGTATGATTTGTCTACTTATGTTTGGTCGTTGGTCCCAAACTCTTTCACGATAATCGACAATGTAGGTACTTAAATGTCAATAATACAAACAATTTAGTTAAGATATTTTTAAGATTTTTCTAGGTGGGGCTTGGTCAGTTCGTAGGTGGGGCTCAGCCCCACCTGGCCACCCCCTGACTACGGGCCTGGATATATAGAATCTTTTCCAAAGAACTATTGCTATGGGATTTGTACGGCAGGTAATGTGTTGACCACATCAGATTTTTTTTAAAAGTTGCTATCTTTATGGCCATCACTGTATATTATTGACCTTTACATATTTATATTTGTCTTGTTCGTCCATTATCATTACACACAAGCTTCATACGCCAATTACTTTCTCCTAAAATTAAACAAACTTTTCTCTTCAGTTTGTTAACCCACAACCACCATGTGACGCGCACCGCATCCCCATAAGCGACATGCGTCGCCTAACCCCTACCCCTGTTCTCTCTTTGTTTCTCTCCACTCTTGCGTCGCTTCTCTCTTTGCCCTTCTACTCATAGCCGCTGTCAGCTGTGCACTGTTATCAGAGAGATAGAGAGAAGAGAGACTGAGAGAGGAGAGGGACAATGTCGATAGTCCTGGTGCAGCGTTGCACTCCCAGAGAGGGAAGTGATCACAAGGAGGAAATGAAAGTATGATTGGGAGATGGGTTTATAACTAAAAATGCTTAATTGGGAATAGTTGGTATTGGTGGGTTGATGTTTGTTGATTGACAATAAAATTTGAGTTTTACATTATATCAATGGGAGCAGACGGTGGTGATATAGAGTGGCTACAGCGCCAACATATAGAACTTTATAGAACTATGTAATAAAATTTATGCACTTTAATATGAAAGCGCTAGCCCAAAGTATTCATAATTAGAGAATCCGGTACCAAAAGAGACAGATAGTTACGTAAAACTATATTTGAATCCCTCTTTTAAATAATGCGTTCTTGTTATTTTCTTATAGTTTACAAAAGGATAAAAGAAGAAAAAAAATCTGTTGTGGCCAGCACAAGACCTCTCGCCATTTCCATATTAGACTATATAAGTATTGTATTGCACTTTGCTATTGAACCGTCGTTTTATAACAAAATATTACAGGACTTTACCCAAATATTGTTTTTTATTGTACTTAACATGTCTTCTGCACACATATAATTCTAATTATATCTATTTTTCATTGTATGAGGGAGTTTCTAAATGTCACAAATTCTTCCAATTCATTAACCAGATTGGCGGTATTTCTGATGGATATATGCATATTACCTGTAATTTCAAATATTTAATTAATAAAACAATAAGAAAGATTAGATGTACTTCCCAGAAAAAGCTATCAAAATATCACTAAAACTGTTGATTTTTGACACTGAAATCTGTCATTTACAAATTATATTATAAACATTTGACTTTGTCAACTGGTTTCCTTAGTGTAGTTTCGCCTACTCGACTTGTTATATCCCGATATTCTACATATTATAGCGTCTTTATCTCTAAATTTATAGAAGATATAATAAAAAATTTAAATGTATCAAGTGTAGAATTTTGTTCTTCAAAATTAGTAATATCAAAAATTTTCAAAAATTAATATTTGGAAGAATTTCTTTTAAAAACTACTACTTCTGGTTGTTCAATTGTTACCAAAACCTTTTCAGCTCTTCCCAGGAATGTCAGATTGAGGAATCCATAGTTAAACATTACTTAAGTCTTATAGTTTTTGAGGAATCGTGGTTACAACATCCAGACATACACACATACACACATCCACACACACACACACACGCAGATATCATTTTAAAAATGTTATAAACGGATTAAATCTTTCCAACAACACTTATACGTTTATTAAATTGTCTATCTTTTGGTTCATTTTTGACTTAAGTATGTATTTTTAAAAACCCTTCTTATTGGACAATAATAATTTATCCTTTTTACTTAACTTTACTTGCTTGTCCTTGTTAAAAAAAATTTCGTACTTGTGGTGATACACGTTTTTATTTTACAATTTTTCAAAAGTTTTTTTGATTTTACATATTTCATGTGTTCAGGACGCTCCAGCCTAATTTATTTTTTAAAAATTGACCAGACACAACATATTTATTTATTTATTTATTTATTTTACTATTTCCACCTGGACTTTCCAATGGGTAGTATAGGGGATCCACTTGCTACTTTACAATTTTAACTATTTCTGTAAGTAATGTTTAAATAATAAATTTATTTATTTGTATTATATGTTTATATATTAAATATTTGTACCTTTATCATAATTATAAATTTCATGTTGTAATGACTCCATTCCATGTATACTTTGTAGAGCCCTGAAGAAGACTTTTGTTAAAGTCGAAACGTCGGCCAGGAAATAAATAATTTACAAACGACTGCATGTCTGATTATTTTCCATTTTTACATTCTGAAATCAGTCGATCATCGTAATCAACCATAAATAATTTAGAATTTGGTATTGGGCCGAGATCTGCGTTCATTAAATCTTTTTTATGTTTATATATAAACAAACCCTCATACGCGTCAAGATATTTAATATTACTATCATGTTTTAAAAGTTGGATATTAGCGTTATTAATATTGTGACTATTATCAAACATATGTTGTGCTACGCTGGATTTATCTGGTTTATCCGATTTTAGATGATACAAATGTTCTTTAAACGAGTTTCAATACGTATATAGGGTTTAAGAATAATTTTAAGGTTAGGGGTATATAATTTTTAGTTTAGTTATAGTTTTAACCTTAGTATAGGTATAGTACCCTATTTTTTTTGAATATATCGCTATCTACATCTCTTCACTACTCTGTATTACAACATTCACTATAACCTATAACTATATAGTATAATTCCATAGTGTAGACACCCTCCACCCTAGCTGCACCCAAGGGTCGCTGCACCCTTGGAAGTAAATATCGAGTCCCCCACGTGTCTGGTTCGATACTGCTTTCCATACACACGCACGCTTACACACGCACATACACGAACGCACACGAACAAGCACACACACGCACATGCACGAGCCAGTTATGTGTTATGTACAGCAGATAATGCGAAATGGGAATGGGAGTATATACAAATTAATCCAAAGGGGGTACAGCTGCTGAACCAAGCACTCACTATGCCAGACATATAGTGGGCTTTGAAAATTTAATAATTAGTCTGCACCGGGGTATAGTGTAGAACTAATACCAAATGAGCTATTACTATTAGATATTTTAGTTTGGAGCTGTGCGAACAGGATTGTTTCGAGTATCCTGCAGGCATATTATATGATTCTAGTTTCAGTGATGTTCAATAATGAAATTTCCTGAAACTATCTACATGGTGAAGCATTAGATAAAGGACAAAGTGATTCGACAAAGAGAAAAAATCTGATGTGGCCAGCACATTACCTTCCGGCAATCCTGTATTTTTGTATATTGTACAAATCCCACACCAAAAATTCCTTCAAAAAGATTCTATATATCCAGTAAAATTATAACACGAACATATACTACTTTCTACAGAAAGTTCCTTGGAAGATTCTATAAATCCAATAAAATTACAACACAAATACACACAATTAGAATTATTTGAATATATCAGCTGTTTCCCTGATTATAGCGAAGCTGGCTGATGTGAAATTAATCTCTATTATAATTCTTTAACTCTATGGGCGAGATTCAGTGGGTTGTATTAGCGTGTTTTAAGCTAAAACAGTCCTTTATCAAAAATATTTTGGCAACTTTGTAATACCTGTCAGAAAAAAGTGAGAGACAAAAGGATCAAATAAAGAAAAAAATATTATTAACAGAAGTAAGAAAAAAAGGACAAATGTCAAAACTGATCAAAACGGGGGTTGAGATATTTTAAAATTCATTAACATTCAGGTATGAAATATATGACATATAAAATTTGACATATTTTTAACCTAATTTTGCAATAATGAGTTTCCTTTTACACCTTCCATTTACAATAATACTTCCTCATTTGACTAAAGGATATCTGTATTACTTTTCCCTATGATAAAATTTCTAAATCACAATTGAATCTCATTGATATATGTGGAAAATATTACAATGTTGCCATATGCTCAATACAAGTTTTAATACTGACCTTAATACAACTCACTGAATTCCACCCTATATGTATTAAATATTAAGGAAAATGTATAATCAAACCGTATAAACAATAAGATATTCTTTCATATTGTTAATCACATAAAATAATATTTAATATTTAATTGCATTTTTTCGAGAAAATCTGTTAAAAACTTCAACAAAGGGAACTTCCGGTTGACCAGTTATAACCAAAATCTAATCAGTTCTTCATATGAATGTAAAGAAGAAGAATACGTACTCACATACAGACATCATCGTAAAACTAGTAAAATCGTATTCTAGGGACTCTAAAATACCACCGCAGATAAAATGACAACTCAAAATCACTAGCTTTTAGAAAATAAATTTTAAAGTTTTATAAATAAAATAAATATATATATATATATAAATATATCACCACGGCATATTACCCATTTTTGGGTCTGCCAATCTGCTTTATCGCAGATATCGGTAATGATGATGACATATTTGTACCGTGCGGGCGCTTACCAGGCGTCACCTCACGGGCACTCATTGCTGGCGTGGAGAGTGCACCACAGGGGTCACTTTTGTGCCATTTAAAATTCGAAATATTTGGCGTCGGTTTTAAAGTTTTATAAAGAAAATAAACTGCGGCCACTCGAACTGAAATAAATACCATCCTCAAATTTGGTATACAATCTAAGGTGGCTGTTATTGGTAGTAACTAGCAACGATACTCACTATTCCCATCAAATATCTCACTATTAATTACTAACTGACCATAAGTACACGTTGAGCTAACTCAGAAACCACAATTGTAGTCCTTGCGTAATTACTAAGCATATGTTGGACACCATGCTGCATATTTTCCAATAAAATCTTGCATTTATATGCGAACATTCCTCCCAATTTTCTGCATATAAATCCGAGATTTACATATAATAAATACAAAGAATGATAAAACTTACAATTTTTGATGATGTCAACAGCGTGAATGTACAAACAATGTAATTTGAAATGACTCACCTGAAAAGAATACAAACAAAATTAGTAACTGGCGTTATAAATAAATATTAGGTAGATATTATTCAATATAGAAATGTTAAACAAATAAAGAAGAAAATGATTGTCAGTCAAATAACATGTCTACGTACTTAACATATTTTTTATTTTTATTTGTATTTTTTGCAGACTAGTACGTTTCGAAGTTTCTGGAATACAATGAGCAAGTGTTACATCAATGTTTGTATAACTGTGAAGTGTGAAGACGTGTATTTAAAAGTTTGCATAGGTAATATGTCCGTTAGGAAACACGGTGTGTAAAGTCCATAATTTACGCACTCTTTACAATGCGTGAATAGTATTGTATAACTAGTGCTGGAAGTTGGATATTTCAACGAGTTTGAAGTACTCTTTCAGCACGTGTTGTACACGATACTTTTCCGACGACCAAAATTTGTTGAATTGATATAAACTTTTAGGTTAGTTCAGTGTTGCCAGCGCTCGATGAACAAATTATGGCATGCCCTGTTACCAAAATTATCAAATTTTCATTGAAATTATGTTAATATTATTATTTTTAAAAAATAAGGCGTATTAGAACAAAAATAGCAAGCCTATTATTAGTAATAACAATTTATTACAGAGTAAAAAAAAAATTATAAAATTTACATAAAAATACTAAAACAGATTATGTTAACATCACTGCTATCAGAATAAGGGATTCCAGCTCAATCGAATTAAAGGAAAATAGTAAAAAAAAATACGAATGTATATGCTGAATAACGAATATTAATAAAAAAAAATGAAATGGTATAATTGAAATATTTCGGAAATAAGGGGTTTTTTGTTATAGCGCTTCGACACGAATATGAATTCAATATATAATATTTTGATTGGCAACCGAAAGACCGCCTATATATGAATAACAAATAGCGTGTTAGAAGGTGGGAGTTACTACCAATGGAAGTTAAGAAATTCAAATTCGAAAGGAGGGGCTAACATTCCTGTACTACAGTTTTTAAACAGCTTTTATTTTAACATAAATTTATTGCATTAAACTCAATAATTTAAATACACTTGTAATTATAAAGTATGTAGACTTATACAGTGTTATAATATTCATTTATTTTATGTAAATATAACTTAAAATAGCATATATTTCAAGAACATTTAGGTCCATGATGAAAACAGTTTGATATAAAGACACATATGCGTGACGTCACGTCAATCTTTTCAAAATTCGGGAGACCATAACTCGCTTATTAATAGGATTTTTTTCACCGGATTTTCATCAATAGTCTTAGTTTTCCTAATATTTTCAGATGAAATTATAAAAAAAAAAAATGGTTGAATCCCTATTCACCAAAAATTATGTTAAAATCAGGATCCATCCTTCTTAATCCGTGTAAATTCAGCAAATTATTTGCAACTGTCAAATTTTTAACTAAAAATTTTTAGGTTAGTTCGCTCAGTTTTCGCAGCGTGTGATAAAATCATATCACACAGTTGCGGACGCATCTGATTGGCTAACGAGCTTTCATATCACACAGCATTGATAGTGATGTGCAATGACCAACTTTCAGTAATAGTTTAGCGTGTGAATTTATGTACTTTTCGTAGTGGTTGTCGGAAAAAGTACTTTTCAAACACTAAACACTTGCGTGAAAAGTCGTTGCTAAGCAACATATATATATTCGCTTAATTTACTTGTCAACTAACACTAGCAATATTTGAAGATGTCTGTATACTCACGAGCTCATTTATGTGTGGTTTACAAGCTTTTTTTTAAAGAAAGTTGACAATTTTTAATATATTCATTATAAGAATAACGGTTCAACAATTTGAACAAAGGGAATATTTAATTCTAGAGTACAAATGTACCTATTCATGGTAAACACGCTCGATAAATATGATAAGAAATGTAAACATACATTACATACTACAAACAATGTATGTGCAACACAATTACGTACTCGTAAAAGTAAATATAAGATACCATCGATCTATACTGGCTAGTGCTACAGTACTATTAACGGAATAGAGAAAATTGTGTATATAATTTAATAAATTTAATTGAAGCTAGCTCTAACAGATTCATTATATTCCATTTCAAAACATTTAATAGCTTTTAAAAGTATTTAATAAAAATTTGACATTTTTGAGCTTTATAACTTATGGGAACTAATTAAACCATTAAACGTAAAAAGTACACGTCAATTAGAAAAGCTTTTAAAATTCATATAAAATAAATAAGCTGAACATAATTTTAAATCAAAATTCAAATGTAATGGGAAATTAAAAAAATGATTGATATTTGAAATTTATTGGTATCATCAAATAATAGCCGGAAATATGAGTATGAGTATGAGGGTTGTATTGGCAATTTTTATATTTTTATTTGTATAGTTAAAGAGTCTTGCAAATTTGTGGTATTGCAACACCGTACCAGAAAAAAAACTTTCTAAATTGTAGTTAAATTAATTAATCAAATTCTTTAATTTTCAGCCTACTAATATGTTTCATTAAATTATTATAAGTTGACTTAAGCTACGTTTCCACCTCTTAACATAGTATTTGTTTTTGTCTTTGTTTTTGTCGCTTTCATTTGTTACTTACTTACTTAATCCTGCACCTTTCTACCCTCACGGGTGTAAGGCGTTCCCCCGGCCTGCGGGGGAGGGGGTTGAGTTCTGATTTGTTGGTCTTCTCCATATTTCTTTCCACTCTGCTCTATCTTGTGTTGCTGTCTTCGTTTCTTCCCAAGTTAGACCTCTTTTTTGCGCTGCCTCCTTTACTTCTTCCAGCCACGTTCTTCTTGGTCGTCCTCGTGGTTTCTTTCTTCCAATTTTTGCTTCAAACACTTTTTTAACTATTCTCTCCTCTCCCATCCTTTCTACATGCCCATACCATCTCATCTGTCCTTCTGCTATCTTATCTTCTATTGCTTTTACTTTTAAGTTTTGTCTGTAGGTTGTGTTTTCAATTCTGTCCAGTCTTGTTTTCCCCTCTATTTTTCTCAAGAATCTCATTTCGGTAGCCGTAATTTTTTCTTTTTGTCTTTGCGTTAATGTCCATGTTTCAGCTCCGTGTATGAGTATAGGTGTCACTACTTTCTTAAATATTTGTACCCTGGTCTCTTTCGGTATTTCTTTCTTTCCTAAGAAGCTGTGTTTGATGCTATTGAATATTTTGCCTCCTGTTGTTCTTCTTTCTTTTATTTCTTCATCAAATCTTCCATATTCTGAGATCATTGCCCCCAGGTATTTAAATTTTTGGACTTGCTGTAGATTTTCATTTTTTAGTTGTATCGTGTGGTGTTGTTCATTTCTTCCTAGTATCATGGTTTTCGTTTTTTCTTTATTGATCTTCATGTTTAATTTTTGTAGCGCTTTATCATATATTTCTATATTCCTTATTAAGGTTTTTTCGTCTTCTGCTATGATGACCATGTCATCTGCATAGCATAATTCTGCTATTTCCACTCTTCTCAATTTCCAATTTCCTATGTAGTATTTCTTTACTTCTTTCTTTGTCTCTTTTATTCCTTCGTCAAGAATTAGCGTAAACAGAAGCGGGCTCAAAATGCATCCTTGCCTTACTCCGACTGTAGTTTCAAATGTATTGGAGGTCTCTTGTTTCACTCTTACATAGCTCTTAGTGTTTGAATATAGGCTCTGAATTCCTGTTATTAACGTATTTGATATTCCCCTTTTTCTTAGCGTTTTCCATATGTCTTCTCTGTTGATTCTATCAAACGCTTTCTCTAGATCAATGAAGCACACATGTACGTTTCTCCCTTCTTTTATTGCCTTTTCCCCTATTTGTCTTAGTATGAATATCGCATCATTTACTCCTCTATTTGGTCTAAAACCAAATTGAGTTTCCTCTAAAGATTCTTCCAGCTCTATTCTTAGTCTACTCTCCAGGATCCTTGCATATATTTTGGCCACTGTGCTTATTAGGGTAATTCCTCTATAGTTCCGGCACTCTCTGCTATCTCCTTTTTACCTCCCGCTACCCTTGGTAAGGGAGGTATAGGGATCGTGCTAAAAATCATGTATCGAGATTTTAGTAAATGACCACGTTTTAAGGTCCCTAGAATCCAATTTTAACATTTTCACGATGATGTCTGTATGTGTGTATGTGTGTGTGTATGTATGTATGTATGTATGTATGTATGTGTGTGTGTGTGTATGTGTAGGAATTTTGTCTTCGCTCTAACTCAAATACTATTATACAGAAAATTCTGAAACCTTGTATTTCTACCCTATTCTAATATGGAAAGATCCCATTAGATTTTGGTGTAAATCGGATAACCGGAAATGGCACTTTACCTGAAGCTCATAATGGTTTTTCTTCAAAAAATACCATTAAATGCCAATTTTTCGCATTTTGTCATTATGATAATTAAAGATTATTGAATTTTCTATAGGAATACATTAATACTTTTTCTATATAATTTACAGATAAATTTAAAAATCAATTTTTTTTTTACATCCCGAAGCCTAAGATAAACACAATTTCTTTGTTACACATCATATTTCAAATGAATGTAACTGACAGGTGAATGTCACTGTCAAAAAACTAATCACTTCAAATTAATAATAGTGACATTTTAAAAAGAAAATAGTAAATAAATCAATAGTTTTATGCAATGGAACAGTTTGCAGCGTTAGTAAATACGTAAGTATGTATTTAAATTAATAAAAATGGATAGGAAAGTGTAGCGAAGGAAGATTGTTGCGTAACTATTATTGTGGCCCGGATGGGGTTATTCGCTATCGAAAATCGGTCACTTTAATATGTTCTTATGTATGAATGCTATGATGATTGTGGAGAGGCGAAAGAAGAATGTTGTTAAAGAGTGAAGTGAGTCAGCTGAGCTCTTACTCTTATCCCTTTTCTTATTGTTACTATTGTTTCCGGGTATTTGCTAACCCCCTAAGTGGGAATCGAGTGATTTTATGTACGTATGTATGTATGTAAAAATTAAATAGCGGGAGGTTTTGTGTTGGCTACATCAGATTTTTTAAATATTGGTGTTATGATACCTATTTGCCATTCTGCTGGTGTTATTCCTTTTAGCGCTTCATTCATTATGTCTTTAAGTTCCTGTAGTGCTGATTCGGGTAGTGCTTTCAGCATGTCTGCTGTTATTTTGTCATGTCCGGGAGCTTTTCCTCTTTTGGTTTTTCTTATTGCTTCTATTATTTCTTTCAAGCTTATTTCTTCTTCTTGTGTTATTTCTGTTTCCTTTGTTCGTGTGCGATGGCTTTCTTGTTGTTCTTCATCTTTAGTATCATTTCCCTCTAGTAATTCTATGAAATACTGTCTCCATCTATCCATTATTCTGTCTTCTTCTGCTATCGTCTTTCCTTCCTTATCTTTAATGTTCGTAATTGTTGCTGTCTTCTTTTGTCTTATATTTTTAAGTGTTCCAAAAAATAATTTCTGGTTTTCATTGTATGCGTTTTTCATTTTTTCACCAAATTCTCTCCATGCTTTTTCTTTTTCTTCCTTTATTACTCTTTTTACTTTTTTCCTTTGTTCTTTATATTTTTCATAGTCAGTAGGTTCTTTCGTTTGTAGATATTTATTCCACTTGTTCTTTTTTTCTTTCACTGTAACTTTTACCCTTTCCGACCACCATCTAGTTTTGTTTGTGTTTCTGTTCACTATTCTAGTCGTGCCACAGCTTTTTTCTGCTGCCTCTAGTACTGTCTTTTTGAAGTTCTTCCATTTCTTTTCTATGTTTCCTTCTTTTTCTTTTGCTTTTTTCTTAAACTCTTCGTTGACGTTCTTTTGAAATTTTTCTTCTATCTCTTGTCTTCTAAGTTCATGGCATTTTATTTTCTTATTTACTATCTTTCTTTTGGTTTCGTTTTTTGTGATTACTTCTTGCTTTAGTATCATTGTTACAAGGAAATGGTCGCTTCCAATCTCTGGTCCTCTTTTTACTTTTATGTCTTTTACTCTATTCCAGCTGTCTATGTTAATTAGGAAATAATCTATAATCGATTTTTCATTTCTGCTTATAACTTGTCTTGTTATTTTATGTATTTCTTTGTGCTTGAAGTGTGTATTTCCGATTTTGAACTCATTCTCTAGGCAAAACTCTATTATTCTTTTCCCGTTTGTATTCGTCACATTCTCTCCATTCCTACCTAAGCACCACTCTATTCCATCATTCTTATTTCCTACCCTCCCGTTAAGGTCTCCCATTATTATTACTCTCTTTTCACTTCTGTCTACTATTTCTTGTAGTTCTTTAAAGAAGTTATCTTTTTCTTCTTTTCTTGCGTCCTCGTTCGGTCCATAGCCCACAATTAGCGTGTATTCTTCGTTTTCGTCTCCTTCCTTAACATTTATTGATAGTAATCTTTCATTCAATAGGTTTTCTTTCGAAACATATTTCATCTTATCCTCTTTAATTAAAATTGCCACCCCTGCCTTGGCGTTTTCTTTTTCCGATACTCCTACCCAGTACATCCAATATCCATTTTGTGTCTTTGTGATTCCTTTGCCTTTCCTCTTTGTTTCTGTTATACCCACGTAATCCATATTCATTTTTGCCAGTTCTTCTGTTAATTCATATTCTTTTCCTGTTAAACTTTTTACATTCCATGTTCCAAATTTTATTATTTTCCCTGGTTTATTTACTCTATTTTTTATTTTGCCCATCCCGTACTTAATTATATGTGTTTTGTTGTTCCTTATCGTATCCTTTTCCTTTGCTTGCGACGTCTTTCCTTTTTGTTGCAATTTTCCTCGTTTTTCCCTTAGTTTTTTGACGCAGTACCTCCTTCTTCTTTGACCTCTATCATCTTCTTTTGTGTTTTGTCCCATTTCCATTCCTTTCCATTTATTGTTATTTTCTGATAGCCTATCTTCAATATATCTCCTGCCTTTTTATTTTTCTCTGCTAACATTTTTATTTCCTTTTGTATTTCGCGCTCATTTCTTGTTAGTTCGTTGTTTATGAAGATTTTGTCCTTTAAGGTTCTTAGGTTCTTTTTATTCGCCATTACTTTTTGTTTATCTTGAAAATTTTCCATTTGTACCTTACATGTCTTCTCTCCTATCTTTATTGCTTCCTTCACTTGTACATTAACTCCAATTTTCTTGTGTATGAAGTCTTCCACGGTGTTTTTTAGGTCTTTTCTGCTGATTGAGTCTGTTCTTAGCCCTACAATCACGAAATTATTTTTGATTTTTTCTTTATCTAATCTCTCGATTCTCTCTTTCATGTCGTTCAATTCTTTTTTTATCTCTATGTTTTCTTCCTTCAGTTGTTCATTTATCTGTTTCATTCGTAGTAGTTCCTCTTTATATTCTTTCTGATCCTGTTTTATCTCTTTTGTATCGTTCTTTATTTGTAATATAATTTTCATTAAATCTCTTAATTCTATTTTATCACTTCCTTCTTTGTTACTTTTATCATCTCTATCCGATGACATATTTGCACAACTTTCCTGAGTACGGGCCTGACTAAAATTTTTATCTTGGTATGCAGGTTCTAGCTTACCGCCGCTAAACTACGCTTGCTTACAGTTTATATGTACGTCCTTGGCTACTGTCTCACCGCTGTATACACTTTTTTACTCTAATTTAGAGCTTCTAGGTACTTCTCACTTCACTTTCTTTATTCACAACACTACCTTGTTTCACTAGAGTTTAATTATTTCATATGGTCCGCGAATTAAAGCGTGATATCTATCGTTTAACGAATTTGACTATCGCCGCACGTTCGCCGCAACCGTATTCTCTGCCTTTCACAACTCAACTCCCTTTCATTTGTTTTTGTCACAAAAATTCAAATCGTTTCCACCTCGTAACACATGGTTATTGTTTTGTTCTTGTGAGTTCACATTTAAACGAAAAGACAATTTAGTTAGACATTTGAAATTGTTTACAAATTCTTTTATTTGTGTAATTAATTGATACTCACATATATAATGACTTTACAATTTAATCAATGTATATAAACTAAAAATAATGTAAAAGGAAATGTAAAAATTTTTTTTGAATGTGCCACAATTATTACACAGAACATTTTAAATTTCAAAAATATAATTTGTATTGATATAATATAATAAGATTGTATTTAAAACTTAAAATCAAGATGAAAATAATGACCGGTAGTATTTACTCAAAATTTTAGTCACCCTGACTAACTAATTACCATGACTACCATTTAGAAATACATTGGGGTGATTAAAAAACAGCTGAATTTGTTACTTTAGTCAACGCTTAATCACCCCTGTTTAAGAGTAAATACTACCGGCCAATATGTTTTGACATGTATATTTGATGTTTCGCCACAGTTACGCCCCAACGCGGCATGCCAAGAGTCACTGGTTGCTAAAAATCTACAAAAATTTGCTCAATTAACTAATTATTATTTATTAGTCGATATATTAACGTACTTGCCCTGATGGGATTGTTTTTCTAAACTTATCTTGCTTCCTTAGTGGTTCTTTTACTAAATTTAACAAAAAGTCAAACTGTTCAACAGTTAATATTGTGTAAGTAAAAAGTTTTTCTTCTTCAAACAGTCTCATTTCGTTTAATAAATTGTTCCAATCTCCCTGTTCTAATCGTTTTTGATTTATCCGATGTATCCACCACTGATGAATTCTACGACACTGTTTATAAAGTATTGCTGCAACTCGAGCAAGCCTTCTTCTTTTCACCACTGAACGTGTTACTAATACAGTTATATTATCCATACCGTTAAATAATAATAAAAGTAACATAATGACAGATCTCAGTTTCCACAACTAGCAAAATGTTTGGTTATAAGCAAAGCACATAACCTTACAATAGAGAGAGATGCCCTTATCTCTCTTCCACAGAACAACGACTATGACAAAAACAAAGACAAAATGTTTGGAGCTTGCAAACTTTCTGACTATGCGCTACGACAGCGACAAAGACTAAGACAAAATCATCAGCTGGAAACGCTCAGCTGTGTCGCCGTATGACAAACTTTTCTGACTATGACTAAAAACAAAAACAAAGACTATGTTAAGAGGTGGAAACGTAGCTTTAGTTACATTTTCTAAATTTGTAATAACAAATTACAGTAAAATTAAATACAAAATTAGATTAAATGACTACATTTAGTATTGAACTAATCATAAGTAAAGAAATTAACTAAATATATTTAAATTTTCTATTTACTTACCTAATTCATTAGATAAATTACAGAAAATTGAAGGATAAACATAATAAAGCCAAAATATAGTACAATTAAATAAAACAAATACATATTTACAAATTTAAATTAATGATTTTTTACAAAATATTTATTATCTATTTCGGATTAGTTCAAATGCCAAATTTATAATTTAATTATACTAAATTATTAGACATATTGCCTAATAAAATAATATCTAAGTATAATTACACAAAATTTCATTCTATTTGTACCTCCCGCTACCCTTGGTAAGGGAGGTATAGGGATTGTGCTAAAAATCACATATCGAGATTTTAGTAAATGACACCGTTTTAAGGTCCCTAGAATCCATTTTTAACATTTTCACGATGTCTGTATGTGTGTGTATGTGTATGAATTTTGTTTTCGCTCTAACTCAAATACTATCATTCAGAAAATTCTGAAATCTTGTATTTCTACCAGGGTTGGCCAGATTTAAATCATTTGCTTTAAATCATGATTTAAATCATTTGCTTTAAATCATGATTTAAATCAACAGAATTTTTTAAATAAATTACTGATTTTTATCACAGATGAAAAAAAAGATTCAAATGCTAATAAAAATGAATTTATTTACTACAAAAGTATAAATTACAACAAAAATATGGACTGTATTCGAATTCTAACAGATTACTGAATACATGTTTTGACCTATTTTATTTAGGTATGTATTGTTTAAAAAGACGCGCGCGCGTGTGTACGTTATATACTAAATTTATGCAAAAATTCAAATGCATCTTTTGGGATTTATTACAGTTTTCGTTTATGAAATAAAATATTTATATTGTTTTAAAACAATTAAAAAAGTACAGTAACACCACTAGATCTTTAAAAATAAAAAAAAT
Source organism: Ophonus ardosiacus (assembly GCA_943142095.1). Lineage (NCBI taxonomy): Eukaryota > Metazoa > Arthropoda > Insecta > Coleoptera > Carabidae > Ophonus > Ophonus ardosiacus. Next base: position 7,731,512 of record OW964835.1, read on the forward strand.
CAAAAAATCATGATTTATTTGTTTTTTTTTTAAATCATGATTTTTTCTACCCTATTCTAATACGAAAAGCAGCCATTAGATTTTGGTGTAAATCGGATAAACGGAAATGGCAGTTTACTTGAAGCTCATAATGGTTTTTCTTCAAAAAATACCATTAAATGCCATTTTTCGCATTTTATGTCATTATGAAAATTATAATTACTGAAATTTGTACAGGTATACTACTTTTTCTATATATTTTACAGATAAATTTAAAAATCATTTTTCTTTTTTTAATCCCAAAGCCTAATGCCCGTATTCATAGTCGATGCTTAATCTCGTACTTGAGTATTACTTGGCCAAGTATTACTCCGGTCGTTCTCAACCTCAAGCACATCATATGTTTCATAGTCGAAACTTCGAGAATTCTCGGTTTTCTAGGGAGTATTTTAGAGAATTTGTAACAACTATAACAACAGATACATGAGTCATAACACGAATATATCTTCTTGAAGCAACCCTTTTTCATTGTTATTATTAAGGCTTCTTCTACTATGTCTACAAATTCTAAAAATTGTTTATTATCTTCATGATTCATTATTTAACTTAGATGTCATATGTGATGGAAATGACAGTTTGACAAAAGTCTACCTAAATTTTTTGAAAAAGCATCAATCAGTACTTGAGCATTACTCAAGGTTGCTTGGAACTCGCCACAAGTAAACCTTCGATCGAAGTACGAGTGAAGAAACAAGTAGCGACTATGAAACGAAATCTGGTACTCAAGGCAGACTCAAGTATGAGTCGAGGCGAAGTACTGACTATACGGGCATAAGCTAAACACAATTCCTTTGTTACACAGTTTATTTTTCATATCTGACAGGTAAACGTCATTATCAAAAAACTAATCACTTCAAATTAATAATAGTGATATATTAAATAATAAAGAAAATCGTAAATAAAGCAATAGTTATATGCAATGGAACATAATATAGTTTGAAGCATTACTAAATACGTACGTATGTATTTAAATTAATAAAAATTAAAAAGCGAGAGGTTTTGTGTTGGCCATATCAGATTTTTTTTCTGTGTAACCACATATGCGTTTCGCTGTTATTGCAGCTCGTCAGTGTGGTCCAAGGTAAGTATTTTCTAATTGTTTTTCCTAGAGTTCGCTATTGTACTTTTATTTTTCAAAACAAAGAAGTCTTTTACAATTTTACATCTTTCCCTTATCCTAAGCGACAAAAATTCCTTCTCCCTTTGATTCAGCATCCCTTACTGTTTTGTCTATACCACTATACCGCATACCCGCCACACATGCTGCAGGTACCACGATTTGATTCTACAATGAAATGTGTCATCTGGTGATATCTCTATACACATGTCACATTCAGTGCTTCAATTCAATCTCACGCCTGTGATGCGATGTGTGTATTACTATTACTGCACTCAGGTGTCCTTCATTATTGGAAATGATTGAATTCAAAGTTAGATATTCTGTAACGGTTTCAAAATTGTGTGCAAATTGGTAATACGATACTAGATGACAATGAGATGAAGCTATGTAAACAAAAGAAATAAATATATGGACATCTTTTATTAGATAAGAATATTTGGTATAACCGTTTTTGTAATTGGCATCGTTAAAATAAAATTTGTCTTCGAAGACGATTTGTATACCTTTGTAATACGAGTGGAGTTCATACGACTTTTAAATTTAATGATAAGTATACTGTTTCAGTTGGCAGTACAATGAAGTAGTGAAAAGAAAATTAACCCATCCTTTTTTCTGAAATTCGAATAAGTGTGAACATAAAATAAAATTCTAAAAAAATCTGTTGTGGCCATCACAATACGTCTCGCCATTTTCATATTAGACTATATAAGTATATAACATTTCAGGTACGCACAAAAAGTTCTAATTACATCTATTCTTTATTTTTCAATTCATTCTTTGAACATGTTTCTTCCTACTCTTCTAAATGTTAATTCTTCAAATTCATTAACGTATTTCTGAAGGGTATATGATGAAATATATGTATAGCAAGCGTGTGTTTAGTTGACACTGAAACTGTACATACTTTGGCTTATAAATGAATCTCGTTTCATTTTATACCAATTTTAGATGTTGACGGAGTCTTTTCCTCGTTATAAGAATAACATATTACCTACAATTACTAGTACATCTCGACTTGTACAAGTACGAATTTTATGTTTTCCGCATTCAAAAATAGTGCCAATTTAACGTGCATAAACTATATCTATAATTTTAAATATTTAATTTAATGATCAAATAATATTCAAATTAAAAAAATTATTATTATTCAATAATATTTCCAATTTTAAATGGCACAAAAGTGACCCCTGTGGTGCACTCTCCACACTATCTATGAGTGCCCGTGAGGTGACGCCTGGTAAGCGCCCACACGGTAAAATATATCGTCATCATTACCGATGTCTACATGTGTTGTAGATACTGGCACACCCAGAAATGGGTAATATGCCGTGATGATATATTTATATATTTATTTATGATCAAATAAGAAATATTAAATGTGCTTTCCAGAAAAAGCCTTCAGTAATGTATCTGGTTTTTTGACACTGGCAATTACAAACACTTTAATTTTTCAACTGGGTGTATTTGATTTATTGTACAATCGATTATTTTATATATTTATAATTCTCAAAGTGTTCAATGTTATGGATGGAGAATTTTATATTCTTTAATATTTGTAATAACATAAATTTCCAAAAAATAATATTTAGACGATTTTTTTAAAGAAACTACTACTTCCAGTTTTCCAATTGATACCAAAACCTTTTCAGCTCTTTCCATTAATGGCAGATTAAGGAATACATAGTTAAATTGGTCTATAGTCTTCTAGAATTTGAGAAACCGTGCCTAAAACTTTCACACACACACACACACACACACATATATATATATATATATATATATATATATATATATATATATATATATATATAAACGAAAATATACATATATCGTGAGCGTAAAGTTATAAAAACTAGAAAAATATTGTTCGTAGCAACCGAAGCAACAAATGTGTATTTGGCTGCTTACTAGTGCTGTTACAATTTGTCGGTTTTCTAATTACTATCTCTAGTTAATGTCCATCTATTAACTAGCTATGCTGTACTGATGAGCTCTAATAAGAGCGAAACACGTGTCTACAGCTGCTATTTGAGCGATTACCCTACGAACAATATTTTTCTATATATATATATATATATATATATATATATATACACACACACACACACACACACACACACACACACACACACACACACACACAAAGAGAGAGAGAGAGAGAGAGGGAGGGAGAAAGAGAGACATCATCGTAAAAATGTTATAATCGGATTATAGGGACCTTAAAGCGTTCTTATCCATTAAAATCTGAATATGCGATTTTCAGCATGAATACAATACCTCTCTTAGCGACTCGTAAAAATATGAGTCTTATTCTCAATAACTCTAGCGTGACCTTTGTTGAATTAGAATCGCAGACACAGAAATAGACATAAGCCGTGAAGATATATTATTATTTACAATATGTAAACTGCAATCGTTTCTATTCAAATTCCATTAAAAAAAAAAAACCTTCAACATTCGTCCTGCAGCCGTGAAATCCATTTCCCGTCTCTTCCCGTAATTTGATCGGAAAAGTGGGATGATTTGAGCGGGCGATTGTAGATAGGACAGATTTACACCGGTACACATTGACCAGCGAGTAGCAGAGCCCTGTAGAGTGGGGTGCACCCCGCTAAAATTAATGTGATTTACATACACGCGGTGGTTTTATTTTTATGTCGCCAATATGATATACAAGCCCTTCCATCATTCCCTATCGATAATGCGAGGCCAACCCAAATATTTTTCAACATTTTTTAAAATAAACGAGTATTCATGTAAATAATGCAAATTGGAAAGGGTGTTTTTGTAAAAATAACGTAAATAAATGTATCAATATATTTTGGACTTTTATTTTTTTGTATGGCAGATATTTTTTTCAGATAAATGGAAGTAAATTATGTATTTTTATCTGAACAGTTAATTCTACCGACCAGTCAATATTTTCAGTGAACAATATAATAAATGAATTAATGAATTTATAAATATAAACTAAAATAAAATGGAAAATAAGCAAAAAACAAATTTATATGAAGAATCAATAATGTTTTTTTAAACATACATATAACATTTAAACACTTTTTAGACGACCATTGTGATAAGTATGACATATCAACGTACTATCCTAACACTGAAAGTTGAACTATCACAATAGTGTTACGATATATTTCATATCGTAATATGTAGTTGACACGGTTGCTAGGTTACTATGTCATTATTTTCTGGCTATATGTATACATTATTCTTTTGTCAGCTGTCCGTACGTTTGAACCTAAATTTAAGTTTTGTAAAAAAAGTAAAATTTATTTAAGCTCGTCTAAAAAATTATGTTCATAACTTGTATGAAATACAAATATCTTAGTTCGTGTGTATTGACTGACTTGCACTCCGCTACGGGTCGTGCGTCAATTTACAGTCGCATGATATTTGGTATTTTTCATAACTTGTTGGGAAAATAACTATTTAGCGGTACCTAAATAGTTATGTCGGCTTCGATCCCGACTGACGCCAAATATTTCCAATTTTAAATGGCACAAAAGTGACCCCTGTGGTGCACTCTCCACGCCAGCTATGAGTGCCCGTGAAGTGACGCCTGGTAAGCGCCCACACGGTAAAATATATCGTCATCATTACCGATGTCTACATGTGTTGTAGATACTGGCACACCCAGAAATGGGTAATATGCCGTGATGATATATTTATTTATTTTATTTAAATAGTTATGTAACAAGCTTTATTTTATAAACGTCAGTTTAGTTACGAGATTTTTTTGACACGAGCTGTTATATTTGTACCTCTCGCTAAAAGAGGTATTGGATTCATGCTAAAAATCACATACCCAGATTTTAGTGAATAAGAACATTTTATGGTCCATAGAATCCGATTATAACATTTTTACGATGATGTCCGTGTGTGTGTGTGTGTGTGTGTGTGTGTGTGTGTGTGTGTGTGTGTGTGTGTGTGTGTGTGTATGTGTGTGTGTGTGTGTGTGTGTGTGTGTGTGTGTGTGGTGTGTGTGTGGTGTGTGTGTTTGTGGTGTGTGTGTGTGTGTGTTTGTGTGTGGTATGTGTGTGACAAATGCCTGAGTGTCTGGTCTCGAATCTGGAGAACCGGGTTCGATCCCGACCGACGCCAAATATTTCGAATTTTTAATGGCACAAAAATGACCCCTGTGGTGCACTCTCCACGCCAGCAATGAGTGCCCGTGAGGTGACACCTGGTAAACGCCCGCACGGTACAAATATGTCATCATCATTACCGATATCTGTGATAAAGCAGATTGTGGCACACTGAGAAATGGGTAATATGCAGTGATGATTATTTATTTATTTATAACTCCAAAACTACAATTCTATTATGACTCTTTGGTATTTCTCTTCTGTACATCCATATGATGAGCTGATAAGATTTCGGTTATAATTGATCAACCGAAAGTTCCCTTATTTGAAGTTTTTAACAGTTTTTCTTGAAAATACACAGTTAAATATCATTTTTCGACATTTTATATAAATAAAATAAATAAATAAATATATCATCACGGCATATTACCCATTTCTGGGTGTGCCATTATCTACACAAATGCAGACATCGGTAATGATGACGATATATTTTATATGATTACAAATATTAAAGAATACAAAAATCTCTATCCGATACATTTAAAATAATTAGTTGTAATGAATCTCACAGCCCATGGTAACCAGTTGAAAAATTAAAATGTTTGTAATTGACAGATAAATGTCAGTATCAAAATTCCAGAGACAATAGTGAAGACATTTTCTGGGAAGTACATTTAATATTTCTTTATTATGTATTTTTCACATACCCTTAAGAAATACAGTCAATCTCATTAATGAATTGGAAGAATCTCGAATATTTAAAAGAATAAGAGGAAACTTGTTCATAGAATGAATTAAAAAATATATAAAGAAGATAGGTACCAATGGGTTTTTTTATGTACCAGAAATGTTAAATATGTACAATAATTATAGAGCCTAATATGGAAATGGCGAGAGGTATTTTGCTGGCCACAACAGATTTTTTAGACTATAAATTAAGATCGCAGAAATACAGAAACACACTTTTTAAATTATTTACTTTTATGTAAGTTCTTTCAACTGGATTCCATTTTCGATTCACACAAACATAACTCCAAACAGAAATTTATCTCTCAATTGCTAAATCCACATGCAGGAAAAGAAAAATTGAATTAGATTCATATTTGACAATCCAGTACAAACAAGTATGTTTCTATAAATTCCTGCAGCTTCAAATCACCTGCATCCCGTTGCGCAGTAACTGATCAACCAACCTGCCCGAGTATCTTAATTGCATTTTATACCGTCATAATTTTTCCAATTCCTGCAGCGGACCGTCTAATTGAAATCGAATTACGATGAGGACTGCCAGCAAAGTGCAACAGGAGCATCATCGACAGATATCTCTCGCTCACCGCTTCATTTTGAATTAATGCAATTTGTCCTGTACTCGTCGTGCATGTCTCTATGAGCTTGTCAAGGATAATTCATTTAGTTGACAGGTCCTCCAATTCATTTTTTGATATTTTAACCCTTTGGTCATACAGAGAAAGGACGAGCCACGGTATGGAGCTTCAAAGGATCAATTTGATTACTTGTTCATTTTTTAATTGAGATATAGGAAGAGTGATAAATTAATTTAATATTTAGTAGCAAAAAAATTTAAAGGTACGAGGAGCAAGCTAAAATTATTGAAAATAAGAAAAGCACATGACCTCCCGCCAATTCCATGTTAAAAATAGCAGTGAGCTTTAAGTAAAGTATCACCAGGGCCGCATTTATATCTTCAGAGGCCCGAGGCACAGTGACCTGTTGAGGCCCCTATTTTTATATACTTTAAAATATATCCGGTGAAAAACACCTGCCTATTTTAAATTAAAGGATAATTTGTTAATGGTTTTTAAATCAAAATAAATTATGGAGTATTAATAGTAGTAAATAATTTTATTATCATTAGTATTATCACATAAACAAAAAATAAAAAAAATATATAAATGCACGGAATGGCTGTTGAGTAAAAACGATTTTTAATATATTATTACCTGTAACACTGGTTTCCTCCTGAATAAAAATCAACAGCAACTACGCGAGTAAATCGTGAATATAAGTACAATCGCACAAAAGTTGTCAAATGTATACGAATGAGGTATACAATATCAAGAATTTGGAATGAAATACATACATTACATACTTTATCACTAACTAGATGACAGTGGCAGTAACAATAATAATTATGAATAGATTCAAAATCAAAGCTTATAATAGCAAGTGTTTAAAGTTTTAAGATTATTTTTCGTAGTTTATGAACAAAATAAAAATGTACGAAAAGAACATTTTCTGAGGCCTCCCGGAAGATGAGGCCCCCAGCTAGCGCCTCATGCGCCTCTGCTTAAATGCGACCCTGAGTATCACTTCCGGTTGATCGTTTGTAAATAAAATCTAATTTGTTATCCAATAAACAGAAAAAACTGTAATACGAAATTTTGGATTACGTTTTATTGTTTTTCCTCAAAAATCTGTTAGTGCTCCAAATTAAGTACTACATCCGATTTATCATATATGGTTAAAATCGAATATGTTGTTTATATACCAAATTTGAGAAGTTTTGGATCATATTTTAATAGACTTTAAGAAAAAATCGTCACACACACATTCTTATAAAAATCAGCATCAACTTCTAGGTGCTCTAAAACACAATCATCGTAAATTCTTCGCCGTACATGATCCATTTCATAAATGTAAAGTTGTAAATTAATATTAATTTATAGTGCTGCAAAAATAGCAAATTTAAATCAGATCATCCTGTACATCTAAAATTTATGTATGATGGAAATTATATTATTCTCCTTAACACGGTTTCATTATTCATTTTAATGTAATTGCTTCCTATCAGTGACATTTGTTTAAATATGTCAAAATTGTTTTTAAAATTATGTTTTCGTTTGGCGCATAGGCAAGATGATATGAAAATAAATTATATTATATATTCATATTTAAAGTTATTTAGAGTTGTTTACTAAATGTTATTATCGTATAATTGAAAATTGTACCATTATATTCAATTTTAATTAGTAAAAGTTGCTAAAAAAGATATGTTCAATGAATTTTTTACAAGAAAAACTGTTAAAAGCTTATATAAATAATACTTCCGGTTATCCGATATACACTAAAAACTAATGACCTCTTCCCACATTAGTTTAGTATAGAATGGGTACACAAAATTTCAATTTTTTCTGATTGATAATATTTGAGTAATCATGTCCACAAGATCCACACAGACAGACACATACACACACATACATATCTATACAGATATCATTGTAAAAATGTTAAAATCGTATTCTGGGGACATCAAAACGTTCTCATTCACTAAAATCGCTATATGTGATGTTTAGCACAATCCCTATACTTCCCTTATCTAAGATTCGCGGTGTACCTTAATTTTAACGTAACTCTCGTAACTTAAGCAAAGAAAAGTGGAATTACTGAGAGGTATCGTACTGGCCACAAATTTTTACCTTCCGTCACTTTTAGGTAAGGAAGGTATTGTCTTTTTTAATGAATAAGCACGTTTTAGGGTCCCTACAATACGAATATACCATTTTTAAGATGTCTGTTTGTGTGTGTGTGTGTGTGTGTGTGTGTGTGTGTGTGTGTGTGTGTGTGTGTGTGTGTGTGTGTGTGTGTGTGTGTGTGTGTGCCCGTGTGTGACAAATTTTTCTCCGACGATAACTCCAATACTACAATTCTAAAAATTATAATTCTTTCGTATTCCTCGTCTGCATAACCATATGAAGAGTTGATTACATTTTGGTTATAATTAATCCACCGGAAGTACCCTTATTTGAAGTTTTTAAATGTTTTTTCTAAAAAAAAAACCCAGTTAAATATTATTTTTTGACATTTTGTTATTATACATATTAAAGAAAATACTTTTCTCTATTTGGTTTGATTATATATTTTCCTTCATAATCAATAGATGTAGATTTAAAGCGTTATAAAGAAATTAATTTTGAAAAATTGATATGTCAAAGTGTTCCTCGCAAGTGACACGCAGAGAAAGGCCAAATAGAAGAGGGAAGGACTGTATCGCAAAAGACTTGAGAAAGGAAGGACTGTGTGAAGAAGATGCGTTGGACAGGAATGAGTGGAAGAGAAGAGGAAACATTTATAGAACCTTTTCGAATGAACTTTTGGTATAGAATTTGTAAAAAATAGTATGTGTTCGTGTTTGATTTTACATGATATTATATAGAATCTGTTCCAAGGACCTTTTGGTACGGGATTTGTACAAAATACATCGAATTGACGGAAGGTCTTGTGCTGGCCACAACAGATTTTTTATTATTGTGTAACTTTATTATTTTAATTTTTGACAAATGATGGACATCATTAGGTAATAAGAAAATTGGACAATTATTTTCACTGACTATAAATGGCCAACAATTTTGAATACCTAATGTGTCAAAATTGACTTAGGAAATAATTTACAAATCATCCATACATATATAAATAATAAGCTAGCATTAATATAATTTTTAATTTAGCTTATTTATCAACTTTACAATAAAATAAAATGATAAATAGTATCTTTATTTGCATATTTTTTCCATATATCATATTTGCCGCGCCTAAATAAAATACGTAATCGATTTAAATATACATATATTTTTATATATTTCCTTCATATAATTAATTTACAAATTACAGTTAGTGCCATCGTCATTGGTATTAGAAATAGATTACATTTTGATAAATCATTTCCCCATCATATATCATTCCTTTTACTATTCTTTGACAAATGAATAAACAAATTTGGAATGTAAGAAAAACCAAATTGAGAAGCGATTAGACGATGTTTTTGAGAGACCATGAATGGCAGTAATTAGAAGGCATGTAATGTATGAGAGAATTACAAATGATGTTTTATAATATTTTTGCCGCGAAGTGAATGGAGACCTTCAAATTATTACATACACACGCTTCTTATAGTTCACGTTGAGCAACGAATCACGCATAAAGTCATCAACAGTTTATTGCTTTAATTGACATATCAATGCGATTAAATGGAGTACTTTTGTTCCATTAACCTTCATCATGTACAAATTAATTCCTATTCACATTGTTGATATTGTTACATTTAATTAAATCATTTTATAACATAGGTATAATTAGGCTTATAAGGAGTGACTTAAGTTATTCAAACGTAATTTCTGTTTACGCACATTCTATTGACCTTACAGTAATCAAATTTTGATTATGAATAAAGTTCCTCTTTAAGTTTTCTATAGATTATTAAGTATAAAAGTATACGAGAATCATATTATTATTATTGAGAACAAGGTACATGGTTCATTTAGAATTTAATTTTAAATACAGTGTGTCCCATTTAGAGGTGCCACCATTGGGATCTCGAGAACTATAAGAGATACGATGTCGGTTAAGTGGAACTTTTTGTGCGCCTTTGGGAGGCCATCTCAGATGTGCTTTTGTTTTTCCAAAAATTCTCATAGGGTACTAGATAATGACGAAAGACTGAATATTGTTGAATTTTTCTTTCTCAAATAACTTCTAAACTACTAGTAATTGAGAAAAACATTTCAAATACAAAAGACAAATATTTTTATTAACTAACCAGTGGCGTACGACATAAATTTTTTTATATCCGTAAATTTTCGAGATATAACACAAACTTATATTTTTTTAAATGGAACCCATATCTGATTTCAGTCTCAAAAAAATCATTATTTTTTTTTCTTTTCAATAATGTAAGGGTTATTATGTTTTATATTTGTTTTGCTCCTAAAATTTAATTTTTCTTGTTATTTCCCAAAAAAAATATTATTTTTATAAATTATATTTTATTTGATCGACATAATTTGTTTTATGCCTTTATTACTTAATATTTTCATTCTAGACTCATAATTACAAATTACACTAATGTGCCAAGAGCGACCTGATACGAAATATTATAAAAATTAATTTGATACGAGTTTTGAGCAAAATTTTCTAACGAAATAAATTATTTAAATACAAGGAGTATTTTTAAATAGAAATCTACCAATATTTTCAAAATAATTGTAAATTTAATACAAAATAAGGAAAAAATAATAAATTTGAAGGCAAAACAAATATAAAACATAATAACACTTACATCGTTGAAAAGAGAAAAAAAATAATGATTTTTTTGAGACTAAAATCAGATATGGGTTCTATTTTAAAAAATATAAGTTTGTGTTATATTTCGAAAATTTACGGATAAAATATTTTATTTCGTACGCCACTGGTTAGTTAATAAAAATATCTACCTTTTATTTTTAAAACGTTTTTCTCAATTACTAATAGTATAGAAGTTATTTGAAATAGAAAAAATCAACAATATTCTGTTTTTCGTCATTATCTAGTGCCCTATGAGAATTTTTAAAAAAACAAAAGCACATCTGAAATGGCCTCCCAAAGGCGCACAAAAAGTTCCATTTAACCGACATCGTATCTCTTATAGTTCTCGAGATCCCAATGTTGGCACCTCTAAATGGGACACACTGTATATTCCAAGTAACACATTTTCCCATTCTTCACTTTCACTTCTTCAAAGCTCCTAAGCAATATTTTTTTGAATGCTTTCATAATATATAAAATATTGTTAGATTCTTTATCAAATGAATCATGGCTGTATTCTATTTGTAATTATAATGTTATAATTTTGTAATTGCATATCATTGTTTTCCTGTAATTGGGTTTATGTCTGTTTGGAAATAAATAAATAAATATTATTATTATAATCATGAATAAGCAGCATTAATTTTTCTTCAGATACACACAGATCATAAAAATGTTAAAATCGGATATTAGGTAACTTAAAATGTGCTTATTCTCTAAAATCTGGATATTCGATTTTTAGCATGAATCCAATATCTATTTTAGTAAGAGGTAAAAATGTCATATTTTATGAATATAACAGAAGAAAATCGCTAACACAACTAAAACTACAAGATCACAAAAAACTTTTTAGCAGCCCGCAATTTTTTTTTAAACACCTATGTTACGGTTTCTTGTGTTTTGTGTTAACCCTAAATCTTAATATGATATTAATCTAATGATGGGGTATATGACCATAATCGAATTTCAATATATAAGTCATAATATATAAAAACAAACCTCTATAGCTTCTCATTATAATAATAAAAACTAAACATTAGTTTGTAATAATATTGTTATTAGCAATTTAATGTTTTGGAGACGGGATCTGTGACGTCAGTAGGGTAGAATGGTAGAAGAAGACAGACTGAGATAGATATATTGTGATAGGTTATGGAATGGCGAAAGTGACAGCTGCTGTCTATCTGACTTGTTTAACTACATATTCCTCTATCTGAAAAGATTTTGACAACAATTGAAAAACCAGAAGTAATAGCTTTATAGCTTCTTAAAAAAATCTTCTAAATATTAATTTTTGAAAATATTTATTACAAATATTGAAGAACATAAAATTCTCCATGTAAAACACTTAGGGCCGGTTTTTCAATTTCTGGTTAAAATTTTAACTTCTAGTTAAGTAAACAATATTGCATCGTTTTGTTGACTGCAGTGATAAATCTGTTATTTGACAGTTTATTTTGTTTCAATTTTGTTTATTTAACTTCTAGTTAAAATTTTAACCAGATATTGAAAAACCGGCCCTTAAAAAAATTATTATATCTTCTATAGATGGACTATACCAAGGAACCCAATTGTCAAATTCAAATGTTTGTAATTGACAGATAAATGTCAGTGTCAAAAATCAACAGTTTTACTGACATTACTGAAAGCTTTTTCTGGGAAGTACATTTAATATTTCTTATTGCATTATTAATTAAATATTTAAAATTGTAGGTAGGTATGTATATTATTAGTAGCAGTACATATATCCTTAAGAAATACCACTAATTCCGTCAATGAATTGGAACCATCTTGAACATTTTAAAAGAGTAGGACAAGATTCCTCTTAGAAGGAAAGAATAGATATAATTAGAATTATTTGTGTGTACAAGAAAAGTTCAATTCGACACTTATGTAATAAAACGAAAATGGCGAGACGTATTGTGCTGGCCCCCACATATTTTTATGATTTGTGACATCCAAATTTCCTGGCTCATAAAATAGTCAACCAAACTAATTAATACATTTACACTCAATTCCACTAAGCAAACGTATATTAAATTGGCATAGTTAATAATAATAGTCAATTCTATTTATAGTCCTGTTCCTATCAAATTTCCCTCACTCCAACCCTGCTAAATAATTCATTTCGCTTTGGGCAGCTATAGAAAGCCCGTGTGCCGTGCAGGACCGGACCCACTGGGGCACATGTAAAGCCCACAACCGGTGTATAATTCATATACGGTAGTTTCACTCTGGCATTAACACATTATTGCGTGACGGTGTCCACCGGCTAAATGTCAACTGACAATATAGTGAATTATATATACGGACGAGCAAAAGTTTCTTGACATTGAAATGGGAGTATTAATACTAAATATTCCCTAGACGAACATAACGAGATTCTGGACTGTTAATATTTGCCATTTGAATTAAGTTATACGAAAATAGAATAGAACTGTACTAATAATTTGAGTTAGATTATTATTAATAGTGTTGCATACATAAAAATAAAATAACTAAACTTAAAATAATTGGTTTATGGACCAACAATAGCAGTCCGTATCGATAGTAGGCGTGTTTCTTCGGACTGTGATACGTGATAAAATTGAACAAAGTGAACATGATCAAAAAGAAAATTGTTTCTTCGTTCGTTATTTGTTATCCCCACTCTTTCATTTTGTGAGCACAACACGCAATTCCCTTTCCCTTCCGAATCAGTCTTTTCGCATGAACATTGTGATTGAAACATATACCTACTAACTAATATATTGCGGATCCTTTGCTTTTCTTGAAGGAAACACTGTAAAATGGAAATATCATTTCTGCATAAGTCTATCTCACACAAACGCCCAACCGCGAATTATGCGCAAGCTTGGAAACTTGACTACTATTGGCTAACGAGAAAATCATGATCGCTTTTTGCGAATCACAGAGTTCTGTTTATTAACGGCTAGCGCGAGAAATTTTAAGTTTAAATTTGAGAAATTAAACAATGTACCTACTATTTATTTTGTATGTAAATTCTTGAATATAAATATTAGTAATAATAAAAAAACATTGTCATATTCTAGTGCTAAATTTGAATTAAATAATTTACTTTGTTGTACTGTAAAAATAATAGGAATACAATCTGGTCAGGATTAATTTATTTAGGTGACAATAAATTACTGTATGAAACACAAAGCAAATGCTTTCGAAGTGCAACTACAAACAGAAATGACATCAAATGTCAAAGTCAAACCATGTGCTCGCTCCATCACCAGGGCAGCGTTCCAAAACCAAGAATACCGAGTTTTGGCGTAGAGTATGATGTGTTGTGTTTTGGAACGAATGAGAGTTTTGTTGAAGTAAAAAATTGAAGCTAAATTAAAAATAATTTTATAAAACTAACAAAACTACTTATAATTACAACATTAATGTCAAGCCCGTAATAAAAGCGCTTTTATGGAGCACTCTCCTCAATATAATGTGAAAGTACGCTCCATAAAAGCGCTTTTATTATAATAGTATGCTCGTAATACACGCCAAGAGTAAGTAGAACATCACTTTGAAGTAAACTCTGGCTGTTTTGGAACAGGTTGAGTAAACTCTGAGAGTAAGTTTATGAGTTTTGAAACGACATTGAATAATTTCGTACTTTAAGAGTAGGATTTTGAAACGCAGCCCAGCCAGCGATGCTGTCAGCGTTAGCCAATAGTAGTCAAGTTGGGCGTTTGTGTGAGATAGACTTATGCAGAAATGATATTTCCATTTCACAGTGTTTCCTTCAGCTACTCTTATGGGAAAGATACGAGCATTAGCAATATATTAGTTAATAGGTATATGGATTGAAATAACAAAAGATTTGAAAATGGCGGAAAAAGCAAGCAATGAAATATTCGAATGTGTAAATTTATTTCTACATCAGAATCATCCGAACTACTAGAACTTGAGTAGATTCAACATTCATTATTGGTTTCGATTTTTCTAATATTAGATCCTGCAGGTACAAAAAAAAGTTAAAGAAACTTGTTTTCATATTTTACTTCACATTCCATACCGAAAATATTATTTCTGCTTTAGCACAATCCATCTTTAAATTGTTTTCGATTTGGGTATTACTTCAATCAAAACAGCTGATTTATCATTTGACGTTTGTCGCTAGTTCGTTCGACGTTGTATAGGTTTCGCGTCGATCGAGTTAATTTTGTTGTTTCTTTGGAATTGAATTTAATCATGATTTGAAGGAATCATTATTGAACAAATCATTATTTAGAATATCATAATCACAGTCCGAAGAAATACGCCTAATGACAACGAAGAAAACCATTCCACAAGGTATTTTCAGGGGTTTTTTAAATTATTCTGTTGTTGCTTTTGAGAGCGAATATCTACCTACGCGACTTTTACAGGATGGAACAAATTAAAGTTCCTTATATGAAAAACTTTCTTATTGTGCGCGCAAAAGAAAATTGACGTAGATCTTTATGGGTCAACTTTTTGAGACAACTTTAATAGGCACCACCTGAATCTTTATCGTCTTTTGTTTTTGAGCTACAGGCAAAAACTTGATTTTCGCTTATTTTGAAAATTTCTCATATCTCGCTTATTAAAAAATAAAGAAAAAATGTTTACATATTTTTATTCTGTTTTATTACGTAGAATAACATGGTGTAATTAGATTTTTTGAAAACTTAATAATTCTTGAGATGTAACGCAAACATAATATTTTTTTTAAACAAAGTACAATAGCGAAATCTAGGTGAAACAATGTCTAATAAAAAATAGAAAAACGTTCGTCATGTTTCACAAGATTTGAGCATCTGAATCAACTTCTCAATCATCATCAGACGCTGTCCGTGCCCAGCTTGTAACCACAGACGCGTTTCGCCATTGTTGGGGCTCATCAGTGTGGTGTAGCTGCCTTCTCTTTGCAATTCACCATCTATCGAAGCATCGCTGACTGACGCTTAGTGATGCTGCGAGACGAGATATGGCGATAAACAATTCACTCTCGTCTCGTCTCGAATTTTCGAGACGAGAATTCTTTGCCTCTCGTCTCGTCGTATTTTTCCTTACTTTCCCTCGATCTCGACTCGAGAGTCTCGAATTTATAATTAGAAATAGTAAAGAAATTAACATTACAAGCGACATGAATTTAATAAGCGGGTACCATTGATTAAAACATTATTTCTCTAACTAATGCCCGGTTGCACCGATGTTTCTTAAATTTACACTTAATAAAACTGAACTTACATTAAGTATCACTTAATTTTTATCCAATGTTGCACACATATTTTTTTTAATAGCCTTAAGTAAGTGGAGTTTATATATTTTTAAGCTGTTTAAATTGTACTTTTAGTACAAGAAAAATAAAATTTAGATATTTTGTTTGTGTTAAAGTTTGGAGATTATATTGGTAAGGTCGATTCAAATAGAATTATAGTTTTTAAAATTGAAGTGTAATTAAATATAATCTTTGTTTTTAGCAAAAATGGTATTAGACGAAAAAAGAGCGAACACGAAATGACAACTAATTAAATTAATAAGTAAAACATTGAAAGAAAAATGAATGCAATACTTATATGTCGTTATAAAATTCAATATTATATTCTATTAAAATCAGTAATTGCAATACTGTATATTTGGTTAATCGAAACCGTTGAAAAAAAGCATGATCAGAAAGAGTATGAAAATGATCAGATCTGTAGTACATTTTCCTTGGTATTCCGCATAAAATTAAATCCAATGCATCTAAATCGTCATCATCGACAATAAAATCAATAACTTCAATGATTCTGATAGAAATTAAAAACGTTTCCATTCAATATAACCTCACTACTTACTTAAGTGCAAGATAAACCGTTAATTTCGGAGGCTTAAATTTATGGAAGCCTTAAGATGTCTATGGAGAGTTTAGCGCACGGTGCAACGAAATAAAACTAAACTTAAGGATAAACTAAACTTAATTCTTAAGTGGTATCGGTGCAACTGGGCATAAGTCTGGTGTTTGCATGGTAAGTAAAAAATAAATACTCGTCGTTGGGTGTAGCAATCTGCTTAGTACGCTAATATGTGTAATTATGATTATATATTCGTATAGTGCGGGTACTTAAGGCTAGAGTGAAGAGTATACCATAGATGTCACTTCTGTGCATTTTAAATTAATTAATAAATATAAATGTAAATGAAGAGGCAAATAATAAATATTTATTTATACCGACAACTATTTTGTTATTTTGTTTATTTTAATTAGAAATATTTATGTAATATAAAAAAATAGTACAATCGAGATCTCGAGTTTCTACTCTCGTCTCGAGCGAATCTCGATGGCATTACTCTCGTCTCGAAAATTCGAGAAATGCGAGATCTCGCGGCACCACTACGTGACGCTATTGAAAAACAAAGTACAATAGCGAACTCTATGTGAAACAGTTTTTAATAATTCTTGATTAGACATTGTTTCAGAGCTCATTTTCATTTTCAATGACGATATGCATGCAGTGACATAAGCACTGTGAATATGTGACTTTGCCTAAAATCGAACTGTGGATCATCAGGACCACAAGTCACTTACTGTATGCGACCAGGAATTCCAAAATATTCAAATATGAATAATGGAAAATATGCCACCTACGCAGATATTTGGGGAATAGTAAATTGAAAGTGATTGCGTTTCAACTGAATTTCAGTTTTCGATTCTAAAACTAATATCCCATCCATCGTATAATCCGTAATCACTGGAATAGAACCTGATTTGCATACTTTCATGATAATGTACACTATGTGTATGTATTTCTAATGCACTTCGATAGTAACGTTGAATGCTGCCCTGTTTAATAGCAATATTCTAGTGGTGACAGTATTTTACAGTGTGGACAGATTTTTAAGTTAGGGTAAGTACAGTCAGTTTATTTTATATTACACTTTATTTGGCTGAAATCTAATTTTAATATTGAAAATAGATTTTTGTAAAAAAAATCTGTTGTGGCCAGCACAAAACCTTCCGTCAATTCAATGTATTTCGTAAAAATCCGATACCAAAAGTTCCTTGGAAAAGATTCTATATATCCTGTAAAATTGTAACACGAACACACTATTTTTTACAAATTCCATATTGCAAGTTCCTTTGGGAAGATTCTATAAATCCAATATTATTATAACACGAATGTACATTCTGTAAATTGCACTTCACACTTCCTCATTTCTATCCAACGCATCTTCTTCAGACAGTTCTTCCTCTCTCAAATATTCTGCTACACAGTCCTTCCATCTTCCCTTTGGCCTTCCTCGTACTCTCGACATTGAAACTGCAAGTCACTTATGCGAGGGACACTCTGTCACTTATGTTACTTTCTAATCCTATACTTTCCACTTTGGTTTTGCACTTGACACTGACATCT